>CM045761.1:70523320-71123320 GCA_025200525.1 Camellia lanceoleosa | reverse complement strand
TTCATCAGGCTTAGGAAGTATCTTCTTTTGGCCTATTCTTTGTATTTTATTAAGGGTCTTAGGCCATTTGATGTTTTCTTATGGTACCTTATGTTATAGCCCCTTTTGGTCCTTATTTTGCATGCTATGCTTGCCATGTCTACACACTGTTTTGAGGGATGTCATCTACTGTAAATGTGAATATTTTTGGCTCATCTTTATTGTTGTAGAACTGTTTTTTTGGGTTTAAGCATTGTAGATATCACTTGCTTTGTAAATCCTCTCTTTTTCCGTATTTTTGCAAGCTATTGTTGTCATATCTATACTTACAATTTGGCCATGTTTTGTACTGGAAAGATGCTATTTTTTGGGCTGCCTTGCTACTGTTTTTGCTTTCATGTGCCAATTTTGCATGTTTAGCATAGCCGTAGGCCATTTCGGGCACTTAGAATTGCATTTCGGGATGATTTCATGCATTGATTGTCATTTCGTATCATTTCGGGGCTGTTTTCCCCTTTATTTAGTGGCTGAAATTTGGTTTGCATGCTTGCATATCATTTCCCATGTCATTTTATGCCTTAATGACGGGCACGCACTTCGAGGCACTCCGTTTTCATTCATCGGCATCCCATGTGAGTGCGGCTGGCCCTCTCATGTTGGTATAAGCCCAATGTGCATTTCGCATGTCATTCCGCATCGCCTCGGTTTTGCGTGCGGGTGCACGATTTCGGCGACTTCTCTTTATCCGACGGCCTATGTGAGTGTGGTTGAGGCCCTCTCATGTTGGCGTAAGCCCAATTTGCATTTTCATGCTTGTATGCCATTGCCTCGGTTTGCGTGCCCGTGTGCACGCATTTCGAGGCACTTCATTTTTATCCGACGGCAGCTTATGTGAGTGCGGCTGAGGTCCTCTCATGTTGGCGTAAGCCCAATTTGCATTCCGTATGCCATTTCATTCCATTTTGTCATCGCCTCGGTTTGCGTGCCTGTGTGCACGCATTTCGAGGCACTTCGGTTTTATCCGATTCGCATTTTGTCATCGCCTCGGTTTGCGTGCCTGTGGGCGCGCATTTCGAAGCACTTCGGTTTTATCCAACTATCTCATTTTATCATCGCCTCGGTTTGCGTGCCTGTGGGCGCGCATTTCGAGGCACTTCGGTTTTATCCGACTATCTCATTTCATCATTGCCTCGGTTTGCGTGCCTGTGGGCGCGCATTTCGAGGCACTTCGGTTGTATCCAATTTTCTCGTTTCATCATCGCCTCGGTTTGCGTGCCCGTGGGCGCGCATTTCGAGGCACTTCAGTTTTATCCGATTTGTATTTTTGTCATCGCTTCGGTTTGCGTGCCTGTGTGCACGTATTTCGAGGCACTTCGGTTTTATCCGATTTGCATTTCACGCCATCGCCTCGGTTTGCGTGCCCGTGTGCACGCATTTTGAGGCACTTCAGTTTTATCCGATTTCTATTTTATCATCGCCTTGGTTTGCGTGCCCGTGTGCACGCATTTCGAGGTACTTCGGTTGTATCCGATTTTCTCATTCCATCATGGCCTCGGTTTACGTGCCTGTGGGCACGCATTTCGAGGCACTTCGGTTGTATCCGATTTTCTCATTCCATCATGGCCTCGGTTTACGTGCCTGTGGGCACGCATTTCGAGGCACTTCGGTTGTATTCGATTTTCTCATTCCATCATGGCCTCGATTTGCGTGCCCGTTTGCACGCTTTTCGAGGCATCTTATTTTCATCTCATTTTCATCAGCATTGTGCATACTAGGTTGTATCTTAGATTGCATTCATGCATTACCTCGGTTTGCGTGCCCGTGTGCACGCATTTCGAGGTTACTCATTTTCATGGCATTGTGCATGCTATATCACATGTTAGCTGCATTTCATGCATACCATGCATATTGCATCATGTTCGGGATAGGCGTTAGCCCGGGCACGGGAAACGAGGTACATTCTGTACTCCGAGTGACGGAGTGTGTCTCAATTCCCAAGTTACCGACACTCCGGATTACCCATGACGGAGTTAGGTTTTCATCTGCATTCATCCCATATTGAGTTGTGCAATCCGCTCCTCGGCCATCATGCATCGATATGCGTGATTGGTGGCACGAGGATCGAAGCATGCATATATTTGTGAAATACACTGCTGTGCCCTTTTCCTGCTCTCTGTTGCAGCAAAATTCAGAGTTTAGCAACTTTCGGAGTCAGACGCGCATTTCAAGAAATATTGCCAACAGAGGCTAATCGGGGCATCCCAGTGGATTTCCGCGCCAGGCAGCCCAACAGGCGGCATCTATCAGAAGCAAGGCAGTCCCTGGCTTGCACGCCAGTTTTACCGCTTTTATTAGTTAATTTGTCAATTAATTAGAAATTTGTATATTTATTTCCGGACTGTAATATTCTTTTACTCGGGACTGTATTATTATTTATTCGGACCCTCTGCGCGAGGGCAATGTTGTAATAAGGGTGGGTGAGTGTGATGTATGTCTTCCAACCCCACGTCTTTCTCCCTTTTATTTATCCGCTTTGGATGGTTAGATATAGGGCATATTTCAATTAGCATACAATATGATAGCATGTTTGCATTCATTCATCTGTTTTGCACGCACCGGGCTCGGCGCATCATACAAACTGCATTGTATTTTCAATTCCGAATTGAATACATGTTAGCTGTAGCATCTCACATGCCATATTTAGAATAGCCGAGCCTACTATAGTTTGCATTTTTGTATGTGTTGCATTAGGCATTCTGTATATTTTAGGATCATGCATAATTTCTAATCAGTTTTCTGTTTTGGCTGGGAGTACTCGGTAAGTTTTATGCTTTAGCATTCTTGCATGCGTGTGAGTGTTGCCATGATAGCATGCTTGCCATGAGGCTATGTGCTTATATGATACAACTGCCTTGAATGCCTGTGGGTGAAGGTTGAGTTACGAATTGGGACAATGCATTGATTGTTGTTTTAAGCCCACTAGATAGTGGCAACATCATCGCTTTTCTAAGCCCACGATGGTGGCAAATCCGCATTTTAGCCTACTGCGGGTAGCACCATCACACCATTTTCAAACAAACAAACATGAAATGTTTTGTTCCAATTCAGACCCATCTATACTTGTTTTCATGAGCATCACATAGTAACCTAGGCTAATAACCGAATAAGAGCATACAAAGTTTTCAAAAGCAGATATCATGGTTAGTAGAGGCGGTCTTTGATCGGGCGAGAGGGTGCTCACGATGTGACCTTCCCTAATCGTATCCAAGTTCCCGAACCAACTTTGGTGATGGCGAACACGTGGCCTTCGGCCGAGTCGGGGTTTCCTAAATTTCCCATTTTAAAATATTTAGGTGGCGACTCATTATCCGCAAAGCGATCCATGTTTGGCACTTCTTTTCAAAAAATCTGTTTTCCTTCAAAACGATTTGCCGGATTTGGACTTTTTGGTTCAAGATTGAGAACCGCAACAAAAATCGAGTCCGAGCTGTAGCGAGGTCCCCCGCGGGCGTTGTTACAGCTTGTTATCAAAGGGTACAGGCAACTAGAAGGCCTGGATTACTTTGATACGTATTCACCTGTAACTAGGATAACATCCATTCGCATAGTGATTGCGTTAGCAGCTTTGCGCAATCTAGAAATACACCAGATGAATATAAAGACAGCTTTCTTAAATGAGAATTTGAATGAAGAAATCTACATGGAGCAGCCTGAGGGGTTTTCCGCTCCAGGACAAAGTAAGAAAGTCTGTAAACTTGTCAAATCTTTGTATGGTTTGAAGCAAGCGCCTAAACAATGGCATGAGAAGTTTGACAATGTAATGTTGTCAAATGGGTTTAGAATCAACAAATGTGACAAGTGTATTTATGTCAAAGACACTGACAGAGGTTATGTCATTTTGTGTCTATATGTTGATGATATGCTCATTATAGGTAGTAACGATGAAATGATCAAAACTACCAAGAAGTTGTTAAACTCTAAGTTTGACATAAAGGATATGGGCATTGCAGATGTTATTTTGGGAATTAAGATTACCAAAATCTCTGGCGGAAATGTACTATCTCAGTCTCATTATGTTGATAAGATATTTGAGAAATTTAGTGGATCAGATACGAGTGTGTCATCAACACCTGTAGACTTAAGTCTACATTTTACCAAGAATAATAATGAAAGTGTCTCACAATTAGAATATTCTCCGGCAATTAGAAGTTTAATGTATCTGATGAGTTATACTAGGCCGGATATAGCTTACTCGATTAGCAGGCTTAGTAGATACACAAGTAATCCCGATACTTCTCATTGGAAGGGCATTGTGCGAGTGTTAAGGTATTTACGCTACACTCAAGATTATGGGCTGCATTATACTCGATATCCAGCGGTGCTTGAAGGATATAGTGACGTGAATTGGATATCAGATATAAAGGACTTAAAGTCCACTAGTGGATTTGTGTTCACTCTTGGTGGGGCAGCCGTGTCTTGGAATTCGTCCAAGCAAACGTGTATATCTAGATCAACGATGGAATTAGAGTTTATTGCTTTGGATAAAGCAACGGAAGAAGCAGAATGGCTTCGCCATTTCATTAAAGATATTCCATGTTAGTCTAAACCTGTGCCAGCTATTTGTATTCATTGTGATTGTCAATCTACAATTGGTAAGGCACAGAGTAATATGTATAATGGAAAATCTAGACATATCCGTCGTAGACATAATTCCATACGACAACTACTCTCGAATGGAGTTATCTCTTTAGACTTTGTAAAGTCTAAGGACAACATTGCGGATCCGCTAACCAAAGGGTTAAGTTGAGTGTTAGTCGAAACGTCGCCAAAAGGAATGGGGTTGAGGCCTTTGGAAGTTACCGGAATGAAAACCAACCTAGTTGACTGGAGATCCCAAGATCTAGGTTCAATGGGACAACCTAATTGCGTGTAACAGTGATATGTCACTGAGGAGGTTAAACCTCCAGCCATTTCTTCTATCAGTGATACCTGCAAGTGTAGAGGATAAGCTGAGATTTTAATGACTCTTGTGTGTTAAGCTGTTAAGCTGAGTATTGCAAGATACTCAAGTAAAGTCACCTATATGAGTGTGAAGTGGGGCCGCTTCTAGAAGAATTGGATAGGCCAAGATTCTTTGAAACCACTCGCTGAACCAAGCTAGTGTCCAGGGCCACACAGGGCACACCAGTGAGAACAGAATGGTAGTAGGAGTAATTCCCGTATGAGATCTATTGTTTTAGTTTACATAAACGGTAGAGCAGTTCAAGATGTCTTATTCACTGATCAGCCAGTAAACTCGATAGGTTTTCACTGGGAGAGGTTCAAAGCCACAAGCTACCTTCTCTGATGTCAGGGTTAGTTCATTGTACTCTCTCTTTGAGTCATTATTGTTGAACGATGTCCGTTTGTTGAGTCTTTCGGTCAATTTTTATTCATGTGGGAGATTGTTGGAAAAAAATGATTTTTGGTGACTTTAATTTAATATTAAAGTGTGGTGACTTTAATTAAATTTTAAAGTGGGTCCCAACCTTTTATTGTTTTAGGTCCAAGTGAGCCAAAAATCATTGGGTTTTGAATAAGAAATTGCCAAGAAATTACTTCATGATGTTAGATTCATGAATAAGATTTTAAAGAGTATTTAAATCCTTTTTCTTGACTAAAGGGTGTAAATCCTTTGGGCATCCAAACTTTTCATCTTTTTGAAAAGGGGCTATAGATGTTGGTTAATGGTGCTTTAATGACCAGCCTTAAAGGCTGGAGGCTCTTCTTCTCTCCCCTTTACATGTATAAATTGAGACTCTCCTATCAAGTTTCAATATAGAAATTTTTTGCTTTCATTTTACAAGTCAGTTTGCCAGATAGTTCCTACATTGAGAGAGTGCTGCCACTGTTTTTGTTCGCTAAGCTAGACAGAAAGTGCTTCTGCCATAGCTGGTTTTGACCGTCGTATTCTGAGAGACAGACGCTGGCACTACAGGAAATGAGGCAATTAATGGCGTTTAATTAAAGGCGTTTTATAAAACGTCACGTTTGCTAATTTTTAACGGCGTTTTGTAATCGTCGCATATTTTTTAAAACCAAAACGGCACCGTTTCTAATTGAAGGTGTTTAAAAGCGCCTCCGAATGCTGTAGGCACACGCGCCCCTTTATGAAACCCTTATTTTTGCATCTGAGTGCAAATTTCGCGCACATCTCTCTCTCTCTCTCTCTCTCAGCGACGAAGAAGACGGAGGAGATCAATCGGCTGTTCTTGAAGCTTGAATATATAACACTGAGTCTTAGCTTGAATACGCACAGATCTCTCTCTCTCTCAATCCTTATACGCACACATTTCTTCATCGAAGCTCCATCTGCACCTGCGATTTCGAAGATTCAGAGCGATTTCGAAGCGATTTCGAAGATTCAGATCGATGTCGAGATTCAGAGCGATTTCGAAGCTCCATCGACGCGAGGTAGCGAGCTCCACCGTCTCTCTGTCTCTCTCTCTCTAGATCTATGAAATCAATGTTTTGAAGGCATTCTTACTTGAACCTCATTTGCAGAGATTCAGAGAGAGGCATTCTGACTTGATCCTCATTTACTGAACTTTAATCGATACTCTCTCTCTCTGTTTCTCTCTGTCTATTTCTTTCGAATTTTACTGCATGTATAACATTTGTATACATCAATATGTGTGTTTGTTGAATTGTTGAATTGATCTGTTAGGTTCTTTTTTGAACTGAAAGAAACTTCTACACTAATTTTCATACGACAATTTGGATAAATAGGACACAATATTGGGCCAAAAAAGATGATAGTTCAACAAAAATTTAACCGTAATTGTGAATCAATATTCTGGAAATACATATTAGATCACTGAGCTACAAAACAAACATTTGTTTGCCTGTGTTCATGTAATTACCTATATATTCACCATTCACAAATGCAACCATTGGTGGCCAAGGTTTGCTATTTGTAGGACTGGGTTAATATCAGAACGCATTGGTAAGTCACGGCAATCAAAACGTATACTGCAAGATGAATTCAAAAAACATGTCAGATCTGTGGAAAGTTTAGAAAGAAAATTGTGAAAGTTGAGTAAGATATGATTACCTGGTGTTGTACCAAGCATAGTCTGAGGTATCTTTAGTCAAGCTGTAGAGCTCCAATGGAGACTTGCTTTTTACTGGTAATTGGTGTATGTTTGGAATACTTTCTTGGGACATTTCCCATTTAAGATTTTGTGCATTGTTTGATGGATGGAAATTCCTTGCATAAATATGTGTAGGAAGCTGAGTGTCATTAGCAACATATGAAAACAAAAGTTTGAAGAGAGGACTATCATTACAAATTTTGGAAGTACAGATACACAGTTGAAGTGTGTGGTTTTTTTTTAGAAGGGCACAGTTGGGGTGTTAATTAGGCAGTTTGGGCAAATTAAAGTTCGAGTTTGAAATCTGACCATAAATGGGTCCAATTATAGTATGTTTTAAAATCTTAGCTCACAAGCAAATGGAAGTCAAGGTTTAGGGACTTCCAGACTTGTATTGAATAATCTAATCCTATATGCTACTAGTGTGTCTTGTTTTTGCTTTTTGTCATAATTGGCTTCTCATAACTAAGTATTATTATTTGGATTAAAGACCCAGGATAACAATGACATCTTAGCCTATTGGTTGTCCAATTCCTCGACTCTTCTGCTGCTACTCCAACAGATATTGAAAGCAAGTGGTCTTCTTTGGAATGGCTCCTCATACCGTCGATCATCCTCGGCTACTCTGTTTGGAAGGATGACACAGTAATTTAAAGTTCCCATTTGAATTTCCATGTTACGTCATCAAACGAAGTTTTAGTCCTTTCGTTAGTTCGGTGTTTGCTATTTTTTTATTTACTGAGTTTCGAGGAACTCCGCAAGGAGTTAATCTTTCTTTTGTAAATGGTGGCTTTGACCGGTGGAGCGAAACTTTACACCAAGTTGAAGCCAAAAACCCGGCTTTGCTTTTCAGCGAGAACTTCTGACATTTGTAGAAAAGATTTATGGAATGATTTGAGATAACCTTAAGAAAGAGATTTCTCCATTGCTTGGGTTGTGCATCCAAGTAATTGAATCTGTTCGATTCTTAAATTACCAGGCACAATTTATTGTAAAAGGAGGAATGAAATTCTTTATTCTATGGGTTATTTTATTAATTTACTTGGTAAATTATTTCTGTATAAAATTTATTAATAAAACACTTGAGCTAGATAGAGTCATTTTCATGGAATCAAGATTTTGAAAACCGGACTAGACTGGCCGGTTCAACCGGTTGAACAGTTGACCGGGTGAGGCTCCAGTCCAGTCAACTCTCTTAAATCGTTCAAGGACAAAAACCGGCGTATTTGTGGAGAACCATTTGAACTATAAACTGACTTCAATAAGACAAGATTGCGGTTAAAATAGAAGCAATTGAATGTTTTGTTTGAGTATGTTGCTAATATTACCTTTCTGTTATATTTACCTTTTGTGTTTACAAAGGTTGAAATTCTGTTATGTTTCGAAGTAAGCAAAATTTAGTTCAATATACTACTATTACTACATAATCAACAAATATTGAAGGAAAACTGCTCTTTTGATTTTGATTGTTCAATCAATTTGTATTTGGAATCTTGAATTTTAATCCCTAAACTCTCTAGTTACTAATGTGATTGAATCTTGTAAAATTTATTGCATATTTCTTTCTGTATGCTTCAAACTTGATACTTAGTTCATCCTTTAAATTGTTGAATACTTCATTCTTTAAGGCGAATATAAATATGTACATACTAAAATCCTTTTAGATACGTTTGCAATGTCAATTGGCAGCACATGATGAGATAGAGTGGTCTTTTTCACTGGTTTAGTTTTTAAATTATTAAAACTAAATTTACACTTTCCAAATTTAATTTATTCAAGTTCTTGTGAGCGGTCTTTGAATCTTGGCAAAAATAAGCTTAAATCAATGGATGAGGTCAGATCTCTTTTGAGCTTACGTGCATTGATCTTGAATGGTAGGATCCATCTTGACCAACTGCATCACCTCAGTTTTTAATTTCTGATGTATATAGTAATTTTGTTGGTTGGAAAATTACAATTTTAAATTTTCTTATTTCCGCTAATGAATCCCCCTTTGTGCAGATTAACTTGTGCAGGAAGGTCTTAAATACATGTTTCAAGATAAAGGCCTTGTAACTGTGAGTTGTGAAGTCTTTAACTCAGTGTATTATGTTACATGGACACTTCTAAACATATGGTGGAGTAAGGATATGGGCATGTGTCCATATGTCCAGCAAAATCGGCCCAACAAGCATGTTTAGTTATGCAAATTTACTGTGTAATTAATTGATAGACCTCCCTTATTATGTTTCTTTGTGACATGATTGCTTTAGAGCAAGTGAAGTGCCATCTTGAAGAAAAGTCACCATTCCACCTTAGGAAATAAAACACGAATACTAAGAAATTTTTTTTTATTTTTTCATTTTCTGTTGCTTTTACACTGTCTTACATAAAGTCAGTATTCTACCTTGAGAAGTAAGAGAAACATGCCAAGAAATTTGGGAGTTTAGATGTATAATATCCACACTTGATAGGGGGATTTGAGTCTATGTAACATGACTAGTGTATATAACATCACTTCAGATTTGGTGATATTTTAATTAATTTTACTGTGCGCTTCTTGGTTTATCAGGTATGGTCTGCTCCAAATTATTGTTATCGCTGTGGTAATGTAGCTTCAATGAGAATATGGTACTGCCACTAAACTTTTCACTCTTTTAACTTGGTTGTGGCTTTTTGGCTCATTTATATAGATTTGATTAATTGAATTTTCTATGGGTGCTGTGTTTTACCCCTTTTATCTGTTAGGAGAGAGGTGAAGTTCTTCACTGAAACAGAGGAAAACAACCAGATGAGAGGCGCCAGAACTGGAGTGCCTTATTTCTTATGAGTGAGGATTTGTTTGAAGTTTGATGCACTGCTGTTTTCATTGTGGGGGGGAGAGAAAGAAGATATGGACAGATGTTTTCCTTAAGAGGATTCCTGAAAAAGATTACATGAATATTCTTGCAACATGGAATACATTCAAGCTTTTGTTCCTAACCTGCTCTGCTTTTAAATAGCTTGTTTGTGTTGTAAACGCCTACTTTTCCTTTTTCGTTGCTTCTGTTTTAGTTTATTATACATTTTTTAAAAATCTTTTATCTAGTTTGTGAGTTTATTTGGAATCCGATAAGCTTACAGTTAGTAGCTGGCCAGTGCTAGATCAGATGATTTGGAAATTTGACAGATTAAATCTATATTCCTCATTGAGTTAAGACATTTTATTTCGGATTGACTATTGAGTGAGTTCATTCTCTTGTCTCTACTTGTAGCATCCATTCTAGGGGAACCTACATGGATCTCAAACGCCACACCAGAAGGCTAAATAGGTAAGTTTCTTCGAAGGGCTATCACCCACCAAATGAGCCAAGAAAATTTAAGGTTGTGTTTGGATGTGCAGAATCATTTTATTGTTTGGTGGTTATTGTTTGGTGCTAAATAGGTAAGTTTCGTAGTATGCCTCCTCACAGTTGCAAGGCCTTTATCTTGAAACATGTATTTAAGACCTTCCTGCACAAGTTGATGGCTCCTTGTTTGTGTAAACTCATCAGGATTGGTCAAGGCTACTAATTAATTGGGCTAAATTCAAAGGCAACAAATAGGCTAGGTGTTATTCACAGAGGCCACCGCACAGGCGGATCGTGATGGCCCTTACTTGCCACAGAGTGGGGTGGTGGTGGTGGCGATCCATACTCACGGCGGTGCTCTCTATGCCCTAGGCTTGATTCATGCAAACCATGGGGAGGGTATCAAACAATTTCTTCGTGATAGCCTATGCAGTACCAACGTAGAGGTGCTTGCTCTCTATAATCTATTGTTCGGTTACTTTTGTGCACCATGAATTGGAGGAGATCATTATGCCAAAATAGTGTCTCCTCGTCCTCCTCATCACCATCTTCACCGCCTGCCTCATCGTATCACTTGAATGGCGGGCCTTCCTACATGCGTGGCGTTATGTTTACCGAACCTAATAAACCTCTCTCTATTGAAGAGTTCCACATGCCTCGCCCCAAGGCTGGTGAAGTTCTCATCAAAACCAAGGGTAAATTTTTCTTCGACCAACTACACAAACATGTATATATATAACTGAGCATTTACACACACACACACACACACACATACATACAGACTACAGAGAGAGTGAGAAAGTGTTTGATTTTCAAAATCACCTCCCCATTGGAAGAACATTGTGCCAATTTGCTGGTGGCTTACTCAGCTCAAACTCTTTGGTGCAGAAATAGTGGAATCTGATTCTGGGAGAATGAAAGACCCTTAAAAAAAGAAGAAAAAAATTGACAACATCATCAACTTTTACCGTGATGTGAAAGGGGCCTATATCTATAAATTTTAATGTGATTAATAATTTTCGGCTTCCATATTAGTAACGATGAAGTGTATGCCCTTTGCTTGGTCCACAAAGACACAGAAGAAAAGAAAATGCAAATGGATTTGTGAAATTTTAATTCAGTCTTTGTCTTAGAGTAGGGAAGAAATTACAAAAGAAATCAATTTTCCTTTTTTTTTTTCTCCTTTTTTTTCCCTGTCCCCTGCATTTGTAAGAATGAAACAAGGTATTAAATATGTATAGGAAGTAAATTTAAAATTTTGATTCTTGTTGTTGAATTGTTTTTCGATCGCTTGTAACCCCTTTTTCCTGTAGTTTGTTTTCGGTGTACACAGTTCATTCATTCAGCAACTTTCTATTTTTTGTGTTATCTAATTGTGTTGTCTATTATTGAGTGCTTGAAATATGTAGCCTGTGGGGTTTGCCACTCTGATCTTCACGTAATCAAAGGTGAACTTCCATTTGCTAGCCCTTGTGTTGTGGGTCATGAGATCACAGGTAAGGTGGTTGAGCATGGGCCCCTCACGGACACCAAAATCATTGAAAGGTTTACTTAAATTTTCTTTGAAAGATATGCTGTAATTAATCATGATTCACTAAGAACTCCCAAAATGATGGACTGGTCCTCAACATGGATAACAGGATTAGTTTTGCCTTGATTCTTCAGATTTCCAGTCGGAGCTCATGTGGTTGGAGCTTTCATAATGCCTTATGTAGTCTGTTTCTTCCGTAATAAGGTGATTAAATCAACTGATTCCTCAACTTTTCTTTCCTAGATCTTATTTTGTCTCCGACATTGTGACTTCTTGGTGTCGATAAATATAATACATGGTATCAATCTTATATAGTAAGTTTTTGAGTGAATACAGGTCAAGATGACTTATGCGAGGATTTCTTCGCTTATAATCAGCAAAAGGAACCCTTTATGACGGAGAAACCCGCTTGTTCCTCCAAGCAATGGTAACTGTTTCGTTGCCACTTACAATTTACTTCATCTTAATGTGAACTTGAATACTCAATTTTCAACACATTCTAATTGAGCACTTTTAGTTTTCATTATGTAATTTTTCCTTTTGGATATTCTGTTTGTGTTAGGCATGTTGATTTCTCGTGAGTAGTTTTAGTTACTCGTCATATAAATCTTGGCCTCTTCTTACATGTGAAACTCATAGGTTGAGTGGCATCTTCTAAAGCCAAATCTTCTGTGATGAGCCTTTTCCACCTACATATTGACTTTATTTTTTTTATTTTATTATTGGATAAGTATTTTGACTTTCTTTATATGTCTCACCAATACATCCTATATGTAATTTCTTTTTTTAAAGAAAAAAAAACTTATGTTCCACTCACTATCTGGGGGATCCATCTATTTGACACTGATTTCCTTTGGTTCTTTTCTTACTTCTGTTTCAACTTTGATGACTGCTTAAGTTTATTGATTCCTTTGTCTACTTCTCTGTTGGAATGACTAAAATATGTCATTTCCGGAGGCAAACCTGTATATATGTATAGCATGGGTGGCCTTGCTGATTTTTGTGTCGTGCCAGCACATGGTTTGTGCATTCTACCCAACACAATGCCGTATATAGAATCTGCTATTTTGGGATGTGCAGTTTTCCTGTATATATGTATAGCATGGGTGTTTTGGTTCACTTTTTTCTTATTTTTTGTGTTAAATGGGGGAGGGAGTGGTGAGAGAGAGAGAGAGAGAGAGAGAGAGAGAGAGAAGAGAGTAATATTATTTTGTGGCTTTGTATACAAAGTAGTAATTAATTTTTTGGTTGAGAATTGTGAATACAATTTTTGGATATGTTATTTTGGGGTAATATTAAAATATCATTTGTGGATAAGTTATTTTGTGGGTAATAGTGATTGGTGAATGGGAAAGTGAATTAATGATGCATTTGCTATTTGAATGTAAGTTATTATTTCATATTAGTGTTCTTCATTTTTATTATATGTATTTTTTTAGTTTAACCACATAAATTAGTACAATTTAAAATAAAATAAAAAGAGATATCACGGCGTTTTTTTAAAAACGCCACTTAAATCAAAAATATTAACGGTTAGATTTTTAAAAAAGATATTACGGCGTTTAAAAAATGTCGCTAAATATCATAATGACGTCATGGTATTGTCAAGTAAGACATTTAGCGGCGTTTTTAAAAACGCTGCCTATACTAATATAACGACGTTTTTAAAACGTCATGAAGTTATAGCGACGGCCGTGTTCTCGGCGCTTGATGGGAAACGTCGCAAAAGAATCAGCGGCGTTTTAAACACTTTTAGCGGCGTTTTTTAAACGCCGCTAAAAGCTGAATTTCCTGCAGTGTGGGATTCCTCAAACACTTGACCCGTGAGGCGGCGAAATCTATTTTAAGGAAACTGCTTCCGTGCAGGCTTCGGTTTCGTCTCTTTACCCTTTTATTGTTTTGTGTATTTCTGTTGAAATTTAATTGTAATTATTAATATATGTTCTTGGTATATAATTTAATTCCTTCATAAATCTATTTATTTAATTTCACAATTTAAACAACAATTTTGTGCCTTTAGTGTTGGTGCAAAACACGCTTCCCTAATTTGCATTGAAAAATGACAATTAATTGGACCTAAAAAATCATTGAACATGCTTCAATTACCCGACAATCTAGCAAAAATCAAACCAATCCGGTGAAATAAATTTTGTGGCCAGAATAATATGCATGAACCCTGCCCTAAAATTACAAATTGTTTTCTATTTTCCCATTGAAGAATAAAGAACAAAAGCAAGTTGCTTCCTCAATTATGGAAATGTATAGATATAGAATGACGGTGAGAGGCTTGTATTTTGTGTGTCGCCTAGGAGGGCTAATCAATCTTCTCGACATCCCTATCCATTTGTGAAATGGGTGGTGTTAATGATACGAATAATTTTCTTGTTTCTTCTGCTATTTACTCTCACATAGGCATTCTTGTCATTTACTGTACACACTTTGTTTATCATCTTGAATGCTATTGTAAATGGGCCTAAAATGAATAACACTGTAATATGTATACCAATGATGGTAGGTCCAAAGGTGGGTGTAGATGTGAGACAGTGAAATTTGGTTTTTAGTAAGAAAGGTTTTGAATTGAATTGCAACCACAACTTGAGGAGGACCATCTGAGCATGTAGGGAATCTTGAGGTTGTTTGAATAGTTGGTTGGCATGCTCTTCACATAATTGTTTAACAAAGTCTTGGTGTTAGGTCACAAGAAATAAATTTCTTGTGAATTCTTTCGTCCTGATGACGTAGATGGCCTGACTTTGACCAAATTAAAAAGAAAATTAATGAAATGCGCGTAAATTAATCCAAACATCCGTTACTATTAAATCCAAATATATATATATATATATATATATGGGCATGTAGGGGACCCAAGCCCTAACAAGTTGCAAGTACACACATTGTCATAGCCCCCACATTCCAAAACCCAGCTCACCTATCTCAAAATCAATCACAATCTTCATCCAAATGTATTTGTCTTTATATTCTCTTTATCTTTGTAGGTACATATTCATTTATTTTCATGAGTAACTTTCACATCCACCATTGGCACCTCCAAGGCCGGCCTCGAGGTGAGGCGACTAAGGTGTTGCCTCGGTCCTTTAATTTTGAACAAAATTTAGGACTCACTAGGATAGTGTATTATGTCGTATTATTTCATATTTACTTCAATATTAGTTCAATTTATTTATTTTCATGTTGTCGTATGGTATTATTTTGATTCGTATCCGATTGATGTTTAATATGAAAACTTTCACTTTTAGTTAAAAATAACTTAGCAAGTGTATGGAGAGATCCCATAAGTTCAATTTTATAAAATTTATTTGTACTAAATGAAATTATTCATAGAATGCTTGATTTTAATTCAATTGCATTTTTCAAATTAAATTTTTTTTACCTTATTACTATATATTTTTTACTAGATTGACTCTAAAATAGGTAACAAAAAAAATACATATCTTAAATGAAAAAAATATATTAGCCTTAATTATTATTTAACATACTTTTTTATTCAGTTAGATGGAGTTAAATAAAATATTAAAAAAATGTCATGGCATTCCTTAATGAACATTAAAATATATAATTAATAATTCATATTATTGAGTTGTCTGATACTTCGATTCATGTTAAAAAATAGTCAACCCTAACTTGCTAATTTTATATATTACTTGAGTTGTGTCGAAAATTCGCATCCTTAACCCCAATTAATTTTAGTTATTATAGCATTGGTAAGTTAAAAAATAAAGATTTAATTCAACTAATTGAAGTTCAACTATTTTATATATATATATATATATATTTAAATTTTGTTAAATTGTAATGCAATAGAAATAAATTTTTATCCTTTTTTTTTTTATCCAAATAATTTTTTTTTTTTTCAGGTAATGGTATATGAAGGGCCCAATTTCAATTCACCTTAGGCCCCTAATAACTCAGGGCCGGCTCTAGCGCCTCATAGGAAGATTCTTGTCATGTTCATCGTATTCATATTTATTTATATTCGTATTATCTTATATTTATATTAGAATTTTTTCTACATGAAACTAATTTAAATGATATGAAATTATTCATCAAAATATTTAATTTTAACTTAATTTTATATTTCAAAATTTTTTAAAATTAAAAAATGCTTTTTACTTACTAAATTGACTCTAAAATAAATATATAAAAAAATTAGATTATCTGAAATAAAAATAAAAAACCTATAATATAATGACCCAATGATATTGCCCCACCAACCAAAACACAACTCACCCATCTCAATCACCATTTTCATCCGAATGCATTAGTCTTCCTATTTTCTTAACCAAATGGACGGGAAAAAAATTAAAAATTATTATTATTATTATTATTATTTTAGTGTTTGGTACAATAAAATATGAAAGTCAACCGAAAATAATTTTTTATGATCAATAAAAAATAAATTTATTTTTATAAAAAATATTTTCTATTTCTAAAAAGCAAAAAACGTTTTTCGAATTAAACTCTTACTAATATCACCATGTTATCACCACTACTCTCACCTCCACGACTATACACCCATCGCTACAACTACCATTACCATCACCATCACCATCACCACCATTCCTACCCCATCACTATGCCACCACCTCCTCCTTAATCTTAGTCCCATCACCACTACGAAATATAAATAAATATTTTTCTCTCAAAAAAATTTTCTATAAAAAGTATTTTATTTCCAAAACAGACGTAAGTTTTCTAAGTATTTATTTATATATTGAACAATGATTTATTTCTTTAATTTGGGAGCTCTAATTGAGCACTAATATGATAAAAAATTCAAAAAAAAAAAAAACCTAAGATCAAAACATCAATGAGTGGAATCCATCTCTTAGAGCTCTTTTAAAGCTCATAATTTCGAACTCCCAAACATTTTTGTTATATATTTGCTTGAGTAACTTTCCCAACCAAAGGCGTGACTTCAACATAAACCCAAGCCTTCCCATGGGAAAATTAGATCCGCATTTATGTAGTTAATTTTTTTTAAGGTAAATAATGAATAGATCTTAATAGTTAGATTTCATTCTTATCAAATTTTATTAAAAATAAGTGATGGTAAAATCATTGCTAAACATAATTTTTCATAACAATTTTTTGTATGTTGTCAAAACATGACAATTAGTGACTTTTTTCCCGATTTTTATAAATTATCGTCAAAATTTATAATTAGTGACATTTTTTTATGATGAATTTTTCAAACTGGCACTGAAAATTAAAAATTAGTGACTTTTTTGTGACAATTTTTTTAAATTGTCGCTAAAACTTATAATTAATAACATTTTTTGACAATTTTTAAATGGGCGCTGAAAATTAACAATTGGATACATTTTGTACTAGTATTTGATGAAAAATGTCATTAATTCTCACAAGATCTATTAGATAGTAAGTTTACCTATTAGAATTTACATATACATTTTTTTACCTTTTTTCTTTTTTTCACATCATATATAAGTGAGTTGTTAGTATGGGAATATGGTAATACAAAAAGTATAAACTTCTCTCCATAAAATTTGGAGGCATAATTTTACACCCCAAACTGATGCGAACTATTAGACCAAAAGTTCTAATATTATAAACATGTTTGATTTGTTAAAAACTCAATCAAAATCAATTTATAATATAAATAAGTTAAACTTTAGATATATTTTGAAACTCGCTAATTTCTAAGCTTGACTTGAACTCAACTCAATAAATTTAGGTACAATTATAAAAAAAAATCCCAAAGTTTGAGTCTTGTAACAAAAAAAAAAAATCTTTAATTTTTAATTTTGTCAATTTGAACCTTAATCTTTTGATTAAATTTAAGTCAAATTGACGAAAAAATAATATTTTAGTTATTAAACTCAATGTAGACATACATAAACTATTTAAAATATTATTTTTTTAATGACTAAAATATACATTATTTCACCGATTTTATTTAATAAAAATAAAAAAATAGTTTAAATTAAACAAATCCAAAGTATAAGGTTTAAATTACCAAAATTAAAAATTAAAAATTTATTTTGTTAAATGACTCAAACTTAAAAATTTTCTTTTTTTAAATTTGCTCATAAATTTATAAGCATTAATAAATAAATAAATAAATAAAACTAATATACTTAAGCTCAACTCGTTTAAATATTAAGTCAAAAATTAATGAAACAAATTTAAATATATTTTAAAATTTATTAAAATTATAAATTAAATTTAAATAATTTATTACTTCTTCGACTCAATTCGCTTACAACTCAAATTAGAAGTTGCAAGTTGCAACACAAGTTATTTTTCCCATTGTGATGCTTATCCGCGACTCACCATGCTCTAAATAGTTTGATACAGCGCATTGCATATAAGGCATATTTTGACGACATGATAAAAATAGTATAACATTATAAAAAAATAAATTTTTATGCATATTTTTTTTGTGTGTGTAAAATATTAAAAAATTACTAAAAAGGTCTCCTCCTGTACTCTTAATTTCATACTGTTAAATGAAATTTTTTTTTGCCGATCAAAAAAAATAGTAGAATTTGATTTCTCTCAAATTCAAATCTGAACTCCAAAGAATTTGAGAAATTTGTCGGATCCATCACAAGTCTCATTTCGATAATTTAAACAGTTCATTTTGTAAGACTTTTTATATGTATTATTTATAAAAAAATAAAATAAAATAAAATAAAATAAAGAAAAAATTAGTCTAAAGTCCCTCTTCCATTTTTAGTAATGAAAAATATCCAAAATATTATTTTGTGATGTCTAAGATCCCTCAACCTCACACCCATATATCATAGAGAAATTTGACTCACTCAAATCAAAACTTATTTCTCTCCCCCTCTCATCCTCTCTCTCTTCTCTCGCTTCGACGCCGTCACGAAACTCGCTTTTCGATGCGACTGGCGATCCGTCAGCCTAGACGACAACACCCTGATTCTCATCTGCCTTCGTTGTGTTAACCTCACGCGCCTGAAGCTCCGCAGATGCCGCGAGCTCCCCGACCTTGGCATGGCTATTTTCGCCAAGAACTACAAAGGTTTGAAGAAGTTCTCGTATGGATCTTGCATGTTCGGAGTCAAATGCATGAATATAGTACTCGATCACTATTCCTCTCTTGAAGAGCTCTCCGGCAAGCACCCCCGTGGCATCAATGACGGCGGAGGCGTGGCCGTCGCCGCCCGCTGAGTCTTTTCCTCTCTCTTTGATCTTCTCTCTCCAACAAACATGAAGACAATTCTAAAAACAACCCACTGAAGCTCAGAAAAAGATAGGAATATGTAGATTAATGAAGTTGTTTAGATCAAAATACCCATTGAAGCAATTGTGGATTTGGGGTTTATCAACAACCCACAAAGCAAAATCATGATTTCGTACCACCAACATTTCAAACACACAGAAATGTAGCTCAAAATCACCAAATTCATGAGTGATTTCCAGCCTCTGAGACACTCCATGGATAGCCCACCCCATGTTTGTTTATATGTTCCAGAGAAAATTATGTATATGATCAATAAAGCAATGAGATTGAGGTTAAACAAAACCCTACCAAGAGAAACACCTTTGATTCCAAGAGAAAGCTTGGAAACAAGAAAATAATTAATGGGTATGTGAAGAATCGCTGTTAGAGTTGTACAGATTATTACAGATGCGTTTATAGATTGTGTTCAAAGATAGATTCATAATGGGTGAAGAATAGATTGAGTTAAGAGGTATGGAAGTGAATACAGAAAGTATGATTGGGCTTTAAAAGCTATAAACTCATCTTGACCACATAAAAGTAGAATTATCTTCATGAGTTTTTTTTTAATTTAATTATATGGATGATTCTCTATTATTTCATCTCACATTTCTCTACAATTAATTGGGTTTCTTTCATCCCTCTGTTTTTTGTCCATCCAAACTATAATCTTGATTTTTCTTGTTCTTGGCAGAGAAATTTTCTGGTTTGAACCCAGAAAAATTCTTGCAAATACTAGAGAAAATCTCTGAAAATCCAGAGAAATTCTCTTTTTAGTGAGTCTCTCTCTCTCTCTCTCTCTCTATATATATATATATGTATGTATATATATATTGATTGTTGTTGTTACTTATATGGGTGATCGGTTTATGTATTGCACATCGTGATTGGGAAGGCAATTTAGAGAAAATTCAGAGAAAATCTCTAGACTAGAATCCAAAGAATTTCTTTATACTTTCCAGAAAATTGTTATTGTTATTTATTTGGGTGATCGATTTGTGTATTGCATATCATGATTGGAAAAGCAGAGAATTCTAGTTTGAACCCAGAAAATTCTTACAAAAACCAGAGAAATTCTCTGAAAATCTAGAGAAAATCTCTAGACTGGAATCTCTAAAATCCAGAGAATTTCTCTGGCCTTCCTAGAATTTCTCTAGTTTGGAAAAAATTTCTCTAGAAAGTCTAAAGAAATTCTCTTGATCGAATTTTCTCTAAATCGATTTTAGAGAACTTAGACATTATAAAAATATTGAATGTCTTTTATGCTATAAAATCTTAATACTAAGGACCTAAAAAAAAAATTCAAAAATTAAATCAATCTAATAATTACAATCTTTTTATTTTATTGTGTAGTGTTTTGGGAAGTTAGTAAAAAAAATTGATTTTTTGACTTTTTTAGTCTATTTTGCCTTTTTACAAATAAAAAATTGTGAGAGGTGATATAACCCAAAATAAGTAAAAAACTAAAAACTAACTTTTTTTTTGCTTCTCAATATGTCTCTAAAACATAAATAATCTATTTTAAAAAATATATTTATTATCTATTTTTTAAAAATAAATATGATAAAATAAAAATATTATAATTATCAAATTAACGTAATTTTTTTTTATAAATAATATATATTAAAAATTTTATAAAATGAACCATTTCAATTATTAAAACTAAAATAAAATCTTATATACGTAAATGATGATTTGACTCCTCGCCTGAATTTAATATTCAACAACCAACCCATTAAATTTTGACGCGTACATTGTCTCCATGTACGGTCAAGTCTTGACATAATAGTCAAAAGTTTAGAAAGGTTCACGAGAGAGCAAGTCCATTTTGGTAGGTGAGTTAAAAATTATTTTTTAAAATTTTTTGATTTTTTAAAATTATATTATTGATCTATTTTTTTTGTATTTTTTTAAAAAAAATTAAAAAATTAACTTTTAAGCTATTTCTCAAAATACTCTTAAACACCTTCTTCTTTTTTTTAGAAAGAAGAAAAAAATTCAAAGGTTAACATATTTTTCACAAAATTAATGTGTTAGAATTAGCTAAATACATTTTAAAATTAGTTTAGATTTTAAGATAAATAAATAACTCATTACTTATAATGTGTAGGGAAAATTTAAAAAAAAAAAAAGAAAAAGAAAAGACTTTGACCTTTTAAAAAACATAAATTTTTAATTTTATCAATTTGAATCTAATCTTTTAATTTATTTTCAATTTAAACTAATAGTCTATTTTCGTTAAGTAAAATCGATGAAAAAAATTAAAAAAAAAATATTTTAGTTATTAAACTTAATATAAGTATACATAAAATATTTAAAATATTCTTTTTATTAAGTTTAATAATTAAAATCTTTTTTTTTCTCGATTTTATTTAATGAAAATAGATAAATAGTTTAAATTAAAAATAAATAAAAAAATAAATTTAAATTGACAAAATAAAAGAAATTATTACAAAAGTCATAAGTGAAGGTTTTTTTTTTTCTTTCTTTCTTTTTAATTCTTAAATCAGTTTTGATCGACCATTATTGGCTCGATTGGCTCAACTTATCCATTTTTATACTGGTTTTGTTTTTTATCCCCCCAAAATGGTCGTGTATCTTTTACATGGATTAGGTGATTTCAGAAGAAAAGAATATTGGATTGCTAAAAATGAGAGAAATTAGGGGAATTGAGAAAAAAAGTAGAGAAACTCATCCAGAGAAATTTGGTCTAGAGAAATTTCTCTGGGCCAGAATTTCTCTAACCAATTTTCTCTGGACTAAAATTTCTCTGAACCAAATTTCTCTGGGCCAGAATTTCTCTGGACCAATTTTCTCTGGACTGAAATTTCTCTGGATCAAGGTTGAGGGACCTTAGACATTATGAAAATATTATTGATGGACCTTAGACATTATAAAAATATTTGGTGTCCTTTATGCTATAAAATCATAATACCAAGGATCTGAAAAAAATACCCCAATAAAAAATTGTGAGAGGTGATGTGACCTAAAATAGATAAAAAAAACTAAAAACTAACTCTTTTTTTACTTCTCAATTTGTCTCTAAAACATAAATAATCTGTTTTAAAAAATATATTTATCATCTATTTTTTTAAAATAAATATGATAAAATAAAAATATTATAATTATCAAATTAACATAATTTTTTTATAAATAATATATATTAAAAATTTTATAAAATGAACCATTTCAATTATTAAAACTAAAATAAAATCTTATATACGTAAATGATGATTTGACTCCTCGCCTGAGTTAATATTCAACAACTAACTCATTAAATTTTGACGCGTACATTGTCTCCATGTACGGTCAAGTCTCGACATAATAGTCAAAAGTTTAGAAAGGTTCACGAGAGAGCAAGTCCATTTTGGTAGACACTTTGGTGATCTAAGAGTGAGAGGATTTAAAAAAATTAAAAAGTCCATTTTGGTAGGTGAGTTAAAAATTATTTTTTTTAATTTTTTGATTTTTTAAAATTATATTATTTATCTATTTTTTTATATTTTTTTTAAAAAAATTTAAAAAATTAACTTTTAAGCTATTTCTCAAAATACTCTTAAACACCTTCTTCTTTTTTTTTAGAAAGAAGAAAAAAATTCAAAGGTTAACATATTTTTCACAAAATTAATGTGTTAGAATTAGCTAAATACATTTTAAAATTAGTTTAGATTTTAAGATAAATAAATAACTCATTACTTATAATGTGTAGGGAAAATTTTTTTAAAAAAAAAGAAAATACTTTGACCTTTTAAAAAACATAAAATTTTAATTTTATCAATTTGAATCTAATCTTTTAATTTATTTTCAATTTAAACTAATAGTCTATTTTTGTTAAGTAAAATCGATGGAAAAAATTTAAAAAAAAAATATTTTAGTTATTAAACTCAATATAAGTATACATAAAATATTTAAAATATTCTTTTTATTAAGTTTAATAATTAAAATCTTTTTTTTCTTTGATTTTATTTAATGAAAATAGATAAATAGTTTAAATTAAAAATAAATAAATAAATAAATTTAAATTGACAAAATAAAAAAAATTATTACAAAAGTCATAAGTGAGGGTTTTTTTTTTCTTTCTTTCTTTCCTTATAGTATGTATTATAAAAGATAAATACATAACGATGTGGATTAATTTAAACTTCAACACTTTTTTAATTTTGCTAAATTTTCAAATCAAACTTGACATAATTTAATTATTATGATCAATGGTTAAAATAATCTTAATCCCAATAATTTTAATTTTGCTAAATATCACGATTTCATCACTGAAAGGCCGAAGACAAATAAATTTTGTTCATCATTTATAAAAACATACATGTATATATGATAGGATATATAAACTATATATACACATAAAAAATATTCAAATACATAAGAGTAATCTCTTTTTGGATAAAGAAATTTTTTTTGAATTTAAGATCGTAGAAAAATGAGATACTTATATTTTATATGAATGATAATTTTATTATTTATAAAATAAAATATATATTTTAAAAGTATTATGATAAATAGAATTTTTCACAGAAACAGTGAGTCATGCCCCCCTTAATTTTCTCTTAATTCCATTCTTGAGTGTGGGGAGCTTAGAAAAGGAACTTGAGTTGTAGGCTCAAACTCTGGTTGCATGTTTTTTTTTTTTTTTTTAAATTTTAAATATAACAAAATTTAATTGTTAAAAATCTTATTTACATGTAGTCATTAACTTCTTTTTTTTATATAAATTATTTTAAATCAAATGTTTTGACAATATAGTACTTTCATAACAGGGCTAATTCCAAAAGGAGCAGTGTACATACTTCGGTTTAATCTGATTTTTTTTTAAATTGAATTTGGAACCAAATTGATCCCAATAGTTTAGGAATTTGAGAAGTAAACGGAATCATGTAAATTGTGGAACCGAACCAAATGGAACCTGTGAAAAGTTGTTTGATTATAACCACGATTTCAAGACTTAAAATTGTTAATATTCAATTAGCAGTTGGCTCATGTAATACACGTGCTTTTTTTTTTTTTTCCAAAAAATATTTAATGATACAATATATGTTATAAAAGAATAATTTTAAAATTTTAAAGTATAATTTTAATTATTTATTTTGATAATATTAACGTTATCGTTCTATAAAATTGTTACTTAAATACTTATATATATTAATTTTAGTTCAATTTTTTTGTGTATTTTGATAATTTTAGTTCTATCATATTATAAAAGTGTAATTATCATATAATAATTTTGTATGATGTATATTAAATTATAAATAGTAAAATAAATACTCATTGTGATATAAATAATAGTTAAATTAGAAGAAGAATTAGTAACATAAAATAAAAGTAATTCTAACTATTTAATTTTCTTTTATGTTCATTTGGAAAATAAAAATAAGTAAAAATAGAAATTATATAAAATTTATTAAAAAAATTAAATATAAATATGTTGTAGTTGAATTATCATATAATGATTTTATATGATATATATATATATATTAAATTATAAGATTGATCCCACCTATCATACAAACTATAAAGACTTAAAATTTTTAAAATTATGTCACATCATCTATTAATACACTAATTAATATACCAATTGATACGTATACCTTTATTCTTTCAAATTATATATGGATTAAATATGGGCTAAATATGACTATACTTTTATGTTTTCTACTTTCTATAGAAGGATTTTTAAAATCTAAAATTATGGATACAATGGGTCAAAATAAACCCATAATATTCACCATATTGACATGTATTGGTAAAAGAAAACAAAACATTATTCCATTCATCAGAGTATTCTTATTGAAAGACATTACATGTAACATCGAAATAAATGCCCTACTAACTACAGCTTTCAAGCCAACACTTGGACACAAAAGTCTGAATACTAACTCAATTACACATTAAGCCTTTGGCTTGAGTTTACATGTAATATCAAAATAAACAAAATAACAACTAACTAAACAGAGTCTTTAACTCCAAATCCTTCCAAGCTAAGTCCTTAGAGGTAGCATATCACATGAACCTGAAAATGATGTTCCCGTATAAGGTGAGCCACAGCCCACCAGAAATATACTAAACAAAATATAAGAATTGACTAAAGCAATAGCATTCGATAAATGGTTAACACAGTTAAATCCATTATATCACTTTACAGTTTCATGACAATAATGTCCATGACATGTTTCGCTTTACGTTATTAATCAACTTTTCAATTATACAGACATGGCTCAGAACCTGGCCAAACAATAATAATGAGATTTACATCTCATATCAACATTACTTCCAATATCAACAAATCAATTGAGACTAAGGCTCATACTAAAACACTTCCATAAATCAGTAAGTACACATATTCGCTATACTAATGGAGTCCATCCCCTTTCTCCTCCTGAACAGGTTTGAGAGTCCATCCCCTATCTTCCCTCAAACCATAAAGTACATCCACTATCTCCTCCCAAACAATATGAATATATAATGTATTAAACATTTGTCATACACAACATTCAAACAATACACAGATTTGCTGTATTAATTCAACTGTCATATTTAATGACTCATTCAATATGATTAGTAGCAGTTTTTCCTAATCAACATGCAATGTCTACAACAATCACGACTATCCTCCACCGATAGCCCAAAACAGTTATTTCTAAAATGTAAAATAAATGTATCAACAAATGTAAACTCAACATTTTCATAGGTGAGTGATTAAACTATTCAACTACACCATTTATCTCATAATTTTCCCAATTTCATGAATTAAACTCAATTCCACATTTTTCCCAAAATTAATTATACAAATTAATTTATTACAACAATTAGGGCTTTCCCCCTTCTCTCAAAATTAACCCTAAGGTTCAATTTTATTATCTTGACACTACCTATGTCATTTTTCATGACTCACAATCACATGAAATTTAATATATAAACAATTCCCTATTTCTCAAATTATGATACAAATCCTAGTTTTCCCAAAATTACCAAACGACACCAACATATCAAAAATACCAAAACTTAGGACAAAGCCTATAATATGGAGTAGGAAATCCCTACCTCGAAGTGAAGAACTCAAATGGATAAGATGGCGAAAACCCAAGGTGCTCCAAATCCACTATTGCTCAGATTAAAACGAAGCCCAAGTCACGCTCTATCTTTTATATAAAGAGCTTAGGGTAGAAACACACTAAAAGGAGATGAAAACCTAAAGAGAAGGTGTGTAGGGAGAGAGAGAAGACGGTTCTAGGGTTTTAAAATCAAAAGGAGATGAAAAAGTGATCCAAAAAGTCGGATCTCGGTTTTATATAAGAGTCGCCCCGCTCGAGCGTGGAAACCTCCGCTCGAGCGTCACTCCTGAACTCGCCGTCAAAAATTCTTTCGGCGGATACACACTCCTAGAACTTTTGTCAACCAGTCCTCGCCGGCGTAAAACTCCCCGCCGAAGGCGTCACACAAACTCACGCTCGAAGGCCAAAACTCGCCGGCGGAGAAGCAACAACAAAGGGCCCGCTCGAGCGTCAAAAGCTCCGCTTGAGCGTGAAGGCAAAAATCTGGGCGACTACCCTTGGTTTCTAAGTTCAACCAACCTGTAACAACTTTGCCCAACGCATCCTATAACTCAAAAAGAAGGAATTAAAGGATGACAACAGTAAATATATAGTAACGAGATCCACGAAACCTAAGTCCGGATACAAAAACCAAATGAGAAAAGACCAAGGTCGCTATAACTTCCCCCCCTTAAAGAATTTCGTCCCCGAAATTAAGCATAAGTTTTCAAAAACAGGTTTTTCTCAATTTCCAACAATATGACATTTCAATATTTAATCCTGACCCAATACCGGTCATTCCATCTCTTACCAAGAGGCATCTCACAATATATAAAACAACATATATTTCAACTTGCATCATCAGCATGCATTTCTTTCCAATTCAACAATTATCAATCTATAAGATTCACCATTTCGTGTCATATTCAATGTTCATGATACATTTCCAATTATACAATATACTTGACATATGCAATGTCCCATTAAACTTCCATTTTGAGGCAAGTTTCAAAATTCTTCCATTTAACCAAAACATTAATCAATGTTTTACAACTTAAGACACTCATAATGTTCTTAAAGTTCGATAATATTATAAAGTCTCGATACATGATTACACATCAACAAACATGTCTGGATATTTCTCGCGGACTTCCAATTTACGTTCCCAAGTGGCTTCCTCCACTCCGTGATGTTTCCACAGAACTTTTACCAAGGGAATGGTCTTGCCTCGCAAGACTTGATCCCGCCTATCCAAGACCCGACCGCCTCTCCTCATACGAGGCATCCTCATCTACCTCTAAGTCGGTCCAGCCTAATACATGCGATGGATCCGCTCATACTCAAGCATACTCACATGAAACACGCCATGAACTCCGGATAACTACCGTGGCAAAGCTAAACGATAGGCGCTCACCAATCCTCTCAAGAATCTCAAAAGGGCCAATAAATCGAGGGACAACTTCCCACGCTTCCCAAATCTCATCAATCCCCGCCTAAGTTATATCTTCAGAAAGACATAATCACCCACCTCAAATACCAAAGGTCTCCTCCTACGATCGGCATAAGATTTCTGACGACTCTGAGCTATAACAAGCCTCCTACGGATAAGCTCAACTTTCTCCGCTGCTTCTCACCAACCTGCACTCCAACAAAGGTGCATCACCCACCTCGGCCCAACAAACTGGAGACCTACATGGTCGGCCATACAAGGCCTTAAACGGTGCCATACCGATACTAGACTGGAAACTGTTGTTGTAGGCGAACTCTGCTAAAGGCAAGTGACTCTCCCACGACCCAGTAAAGTCAAGAACACAACCCCGAAGCATATCCTCAAGGATCTGAATAGTACGCTCGGACTGCCCGTTAGTCTGAGGATGATAAGCCGTGCTAAAGGTCAACTTAGTGCCTAAGGCACTTTGCAAGCTCTGCCATAACCTAGCAGTAAAACGAGGATCTCTATCCGAGACGATTGTCACTAGAACCCCATGCAACCTCACTATGTCTCGAATATATAAGTCGGCAAGATGATCTATCGAATCTTTCACGCGCATAAGAATGAAGTGCGCCGACTTATTCAACCGGTCTACAACCACCCAAATGGCATCACTACCCTACTGAGTCCTCAGATGACCTACAACAAAGTCTATAGTAACATGCTCCCACTTCCACTCGGCAATAGGCAAGGGTTGCAACAAACCCGCTGGCCTCTGATGCTCGGCCTTCACTTGCTGACAAGTAAGACACTTAGATACGAAAGCTGCCACATCTCTCTTCATACCCCGCCACCAAAACTGGCGACCCAAATCTCGATACGTCTTAGTGGCTCCTGGACGCTCCGCAAGGTGTGAATGATGAAACTCTCGGAGTACCTCCTCTCGGCAAGACTCCCAAGACAAACAAACGGTCTCGGTATCTCACACTCAAGTCGGGATACACCGTCAAACCCTTCTCAACCTTCCCACTGGAGATCTTCTCTCAGAGGTATTCTACCTCAAGGTCACCTCTCTGTGCCTCTAACACTCGAGTCACAAATGTAGGCTGCGCAACAATAGAAAACAAGGCCGCAGCCTCAACGGATTCGCCCAGAAGCAAATCAAACTCCCCAAGTGTACCCAACATCTCCCATTCCCGGATGGCTATACTAGTTACGTCACCAACAAATTTCCTGCTAAGGGCATTGGCCATCACATTGGCCTTCCCCGGATGATAGTGCAACTCGAAGTCATAATCCTCAATGAACTCCATCCATCTCCTCTGCCTCAAGTTCAAGTCTTTCTGTATAAACAGATATTTCAGACTCTTATGATCCGAGAATACCTCGAACCTCTCACCATAAAAGTAATGCCTCCAAATCTTCAAGGCAAAGATTACAGCTGCTAACTCTAGGTCATGTGTAGGGTAATTCTTCTCGTGTATTTTCAACTGACGCGAACCATAGGCTACCACTTTCCCCTCTTGCATCAACACACAACCCAAACCCTCTCGTGAGGCATCACAATAGACTGCATAACCCAACCCTCTCTCCAGAATAATCAAGACCGAGCGGTAGTCAATTTGACTTTCGGTTCTGGAATGACTTTTCACAAGTCTCATTCCATACAAATTTGACTCCTTCCAAGTCAGCCTAGTCAACAGTGAAGCTAACTTGAGAAATCCTTCACAAACCGTCGGTAGTACCCGCCTAATCCCGTAAAATGGATCTCAAACGCACTCTTAGGTCAGGCCCAATCTTGCACTACCTTAATCTTGGATGTATCAACAGACATCCCTTCTCCAGAAACCACATGGCCTAAGAACTTGACTTCCCCTAGCCAGAACTCACACTTCCCAAACTTAGCATAAAGTTTATGGACTCTAAGCAACTCGAGCACCATTTTCAAGTGTTCCTCGTGCTCCTCCTCAGAAGGTGAATAAATCAGAATGTCGTCCACGAAGACGACTACAAAACGATCTAAGAATTCTCGAAATATCCGGTTCATCAAGTCCATAAAGATTGCCGGTGCATTGGTGAGCCCAAATGGCATCACCAGAAACTCATAGTGGCCATACCGCGTACGGAATGCCGTCTTCGGAATATCCTCCTCCCTGACTCTCAACTGGTGGTAACCCGATCTCAAGTCTATCTTAGAGAAACAACGGGAACCCTTCAACTGATCGAACAGATCATCTATACGGGGCATAGGGTACTTATTCTTGACCGTAGCTCGATTCAATTTCCAGTAATCGATACAGAGTCTCAAAGCACCTCCTTTCTTTTTAGCAAAGAGGGTCGGTGCTCCCCACGGCGAAACACTTGGGCGAATATAGCCCTTATTTAGCAACTCCTGGAGTTAAATCTTCAACTCAACCAACTCAGCTGGGGCAAAACGATATGGTGCCATAGAAATCGGCGCCGTGCTGGGCACTAAGTCAATAGAGAACTCAATCTCTCTGTGAGGTGGTAAACTAACAAGATCCTCGAGAAAGACGTCCAAGTACTCACAAACCACTCTCGGGAACACAGTCTGGGTCTCATCGCACTCACTACTCAAAAGGCTAGCAAGAAGACCACTCAACTCACTCCGCCTTCACGGATCATACACCGGTGGCAAAACACTACCAACCCGATCTCCTAAGAAATGGAAACAATCCCGGCTTAAGGTACATACTGTGACCCTCTGGCGATAACAATCAATAACTGCCCGGTATGACGATAACCAGTCCATACCCAAAATAACATCAAATCCCGACATGGGCATAACTACAAAAGGAAAGGGAAGTCGGCGTGGCGACCTATATCACAAATTTCAACATCCTTGTTTCAAAATCAATTCACCCCCAACAGGTGATACAACACAAACAGGAGATGCTAACTGTGCTAACTCCAATCCCAAAACAGATGCAAATGCAGCAGATATAAATGAATATGATGCTCCCGTATCAATCAATACACTAGCAACCAAGTTGCAAAACAAGAATGTACCTCTCACGACAGATGGAGCAGGCACAAGATCCTGCGCGGTAACAGCATATACGTGCCCAGACGGTCTTTGATCAACCTACTCACCCGTAGGAGTATAAGACTGCTGCACAAACTGAGACGATGAAGTCTCCTAATTTGCCCTCGAGGCCTGAACTGACTGAGCTGGCTGAGAACTCTACCTCTGCCCAGATGCACCAGATGTGCCATTCAACAGCGGGCAAAACCTTTTCAGGTGTCCCGCCTGACCATACTGATAACAAGACGATGGTGACCTACTGCGACTCGCTCGAGATCGAGCCGAAGATGACGCGTTGCTCTCGCCTCTCCTCCGCATGGCAACGGAGACTTGTGGCCCGGTGACCACATTTGAAACAGTAATGTCTCCTGGTCGCTTTCCGAACTTGCACTCGACCGGAAAAGTCGATCTAGTAAAGTTACTCTGAGATGGCCGAGACAAACCTCTCTATCTCCTGCCATCACACCGCCATCCCGATTCCTCTTGGAACCCCTCGCCTCTCCTCCTCCTGCATCATGATCTCTATGTGGGCTGCAGCATCCACCAGACGTCCATACTCTCGGGTCATAGAACCCCCAACTCTCATCTTGAGGCCATGCCTCAACTTCTTCTCACACTCAAGACAACGGCGTTCATCAAACGCCACCAACTCAGGTGCAAACCTGGACAAGCTAGTAAATGCGGCCTCAAACTCCACTACTGAAGAGCTCAGCTGCTTAAGCTGGCAAAACTACTCCCTCAACCTCCTGACAGCTGGAGACAGGAACTTCTCTTGGAAAGCAGCTACGAAGGCCTCCCAAGTCCTTCCTATTCGGCCTCTCGTGAATTTCCACCACTGACCCGCATCCCCTTTAAGCTGGAAAGATGCCAAGGTCACCTTCAGAACCCCGTCCTCGATGCCAAGCATCTCAAACGTCATTGTTGTCTGTTCGAGCCATTCATCTGCCTTAAGCAGCTCTTTTGGATCGCCCAAAAACTCGTTCGGATTAGACTGGAAGAACTCTCTCTTCAGAAATGCAGGCCCTACATCTGCAACATGAACCTGGGCTTGATTCTCAGCCCTGAGAATGCCCACAGACTCCCTGAATGCCCCTGCTATCTCTCGAGCCAAAACGCCCATAACTCGCCGCTTCATCGTTTCGCCACATTGGCTCGCCAACTCCTTCCTTCCTCCCGCTCTCTCTCCGACATAGGCACCTCCGCCACCTCGCTTACCACGCCACCACGCCCTCGCCCTCGCCCTCGCCCTCGTCCCCGACATCCTAATAAAGGTAACAAAATGATTAATACGTTTGCACATTAATAAATGTGCCGAAGCTATAACACTCGCGGCCTAATGCATTGGACAACAGTAATTCACTCCACGTAAGCACATAATCACATAAGCACTTACGAATTTCATTCCTGGATAATGATAGTCCCGAGGCGTTGCTAGAGTTCCGGTTGGAAACAGCATTGATCAAGTGCTTTTCCAACAAGACTCATAGAAACTCAAGGATCCAATCAACATCCTAGAAATTAAATCCCATACCCAAATAGTCATATAAGCATGTTATCAAATAAACACATACCATCATACATAAGTCTCTAACAAGCGAGACAAACCCATTGTGATACAAATCACTTCCCACGTACCAAAGTATTCAAACCCGGTATGCTCTGATACCAAGTTGTAACGTCCTCAAAATAAACCCATAATATTCACCATATTGACATGCATTGATAAAAGAAAACAAAACATTATTCAATTCATCAAAGTATTCTTATTAAAAGACATTACATGTAACATCGAAAATAAATGCCCTACGGGCTTACAGCTTTCCAAGCCAACACTTGGACACAAAAGTCTGAGTACTAACTCAATTACACATTAAGCCCTTGGCTTGAGTTTACATGTAATATCAAAATAAACAAAATAACAACTAACTAAACAGAGTCTTCAACTCCAAATCCTTCCAAGCTAAGTCCTTGGAGGTAGCATATCACCTGAACCTGAAAATGATGTTCCCGTATAAGGTGAACCACAACCCACCAGAAATATACTAAACCAAATATAAGAATTGACTAAAGCAATAGCATTCGATAGATGGTTAACACAGTTAAATCCATTATACAGTTTCATGACAATAATGTCCATGACATGTTTCGCTTTACATTATTAATCAACTTTCCAATTATACAGACATGGCTCAGAACCTGGCCAAACAATAATAATGAGATTTACATCTCATATCAACATTACTTCCAATATCAACAAATCAATTGAGACTAAGGCTCATACTAAAACACTTCCATAAATCAATAAGTACACATATTCGCTATACTAATGGAGTCCATCCCCTTTCTCCTCCTAAATAGGTTTGAGAGTCCATCCCCTATTTTCCCTCAAACCATTGAGTACATCCACTATCTCCTCCTAAACAATATGCATATACAATGTATTAAACATTTGTCATACACAACATTCAATCAATACACGTATTCGGTAGATAATTCAACTGTCATATTCAATGACTCATTCAATATAATTAGTTTCAGTTTTCCCTAACTAACATGCAATGTCTACAACAATCACGACTATCCTCCACCGATAGCCCAAAACAGTTATTTCTAAATAGGAAATAAATGTATCAACAAATGTAAACTTAACATTTTCATAGGTGAGTGATTAAACTATTCAACTACACCATTTATCTCATAATTTTCCCAATTTCATGAATTAAACTCAATTCCACATTTTTTCCAAAATTAATTATACAAATTAATTTATTACAACAATTAGGGCTTTCCCCCTTCTCTCAAAATTAACCCTAAGGTTCAATTTTATTATCTTGACACTACCTATGTCATTTTTCATGACTCACAATCACATGAAATTTAATATATAAACAATTCCCTATTTCTCAAATTATGATACAAATCCTAATTTTCCCAAAATTACCAAACGACACCAACATATCAAAATACCAAAACTTAGGACAAAGCCTATAATATGGAGTAGGAAATCCCTACCTCGGTTGAAGAACTCAAATGGATAAGATGGCGAAAACCCAAGGTGCTCCAAATCCACTATTGCTCAGATTAAAACGAAGCCCAAGTCACCCTCTATCTTTTATATAAGCTTAGGGTAGAAACACACTAAAAGGAGACGAAACCTAAAGAGAAGGTGTGTAGGGAGAGAGAGAAGACGGTTCTAAGGTTTTAAAATCAAAAGGAGATGAAAAAGTGATCCAAAAAGTCGGATCTCGATTTTATATAAAAGTCGCCCTTCGGCGTGAAACCTCGCTCGGCGTCACTCCTGAACTCCGCTCGGCGTCAAAAATCTGCCGAGCGGCGGATACACTCCTAGAACTTTTGTTGAACGAGGTCCCGCCGAAGCCACACAAACTCACGCTCGGCGTCAAAACTCCGCCGAAGCGTCCAACCGCAAAAGAAATACTGGAAGATGGAAAATCACGCTTGAGCATCAAAACTCCCGCTCGAGCGGAGAAGTAACAACAAAGGGTCCGCTCGAGCGTCAAAAGCTCCGCTCGAACATGAAGGCAAAAATATGGGCGGCTACCCTTGGTTTCTAAGTTTAACCAACCTGTAACAACCCTGCCCAACACATCCTATAACTCAAAAATAAGGAATTAAAGGACGACAGCAGTAAATATATAGTAACGGTATCCACGGAACCTAAGTCCGGATACAACAACCAAATGGGGAAAGACCGGGGTCGCTATAATCTAAGTTTATTAATTTGGATAAATTACAATAAATTTTCTTACATTATGATCTATATATATTTTGTCCCTCTAAATTTTAAAATTCAATAGTTAACCATCTTAAAGTTTTATGTTGTTACACTTAGCTCTTTCCGTTAGTATTCTGCTAGGGATTTACACAAAACCAAGCTAATTATGTGTGAAACATATAATACATTTATTAAATTTTTAGACCAATAATGTCATTATTTAATAATAAATTTTGCATTTTGCCACTAAAATAAGAGAGATAAAGTGCAAATGACCAATAAGTGTGTATTATTGTCTTAAAAAGTCAATAAGTGTTATGTACTTCACACATAACCTAATTCCATTTAAATTTGTAACAAAATCGTAATAGGAGGGGTTAAGTATAACAACATATGATATTTTGAGGAGGTGAACTGTTAAAAAGTTCAAAGAGGCAAAGTGTAAATAAGTCATAATTTAAGAGGGCTTAATGTAATTTGACCTACTAATTAGTTTTTATGTTTTTTTGCACCCTTGCATTTGGATATTTATGAAGTTGGATTTGGATTGATCTGATTCAGTTTACTGATTTTACCAATGTATTGAGAAAAATTATTAAGTACAATTAAAGTAGGGGAAATTACTATTTAAAGTGTTTTTTTACAAAGTTATTACACATTAATGAAAAAATTTATAATATTAATTTATAATATTTATTATTTTTTTGTAAATAATTTTTATTGACACCACTGGTGTGTAATTTGTTGGAAATGGTTATAAATTTATCCTAAGTTTGGTCTAAATTCACGTGGTATATTTGGTTGCTCAAAACCATTTGGTTTGAATAAGGCTTGTCCCACATTGATTTGATGGGAGGTTTTGAAAGGGTTTATAAGGAGAGGTTATGGGCAAATGTCGATACTAATCTTTTAAAACATTTGAAATTAATTTTATTAATTCAAATTAAATTTATTATCTGTTTAATTTGTAACCCAATTCAAAACCAAGAGCCACCTTTAAATCTATAAATAGGACAACCCTCATTTGGATTTTGTAACTCTAATTTTCGTTCTTCATGATTAACATTCTCTTCATTTTTTTATTTAAACAATTTGTAGTATTGTTTGTAGTAGATCATTTTATCGAGATAGTTTATTTTGAAGAAATTAAATCAAGTAAGTTCTTTATTTATTATTTTTATTATTTATTTAAATCAGATTTTAATTTTGTTTTTGTAACAAAATAAAATCTGGTTTTATTTATTTATTTATTATTTCAAGTTTGATTTTTGTAATCAAACATATACTCTCCTTTTCTTTATTTCTTTAAATTCTAATTGTTGTTTTGTACACAATAGAATTAAATCTTTTAAATACAGTGAAGATTGTTCTAACAATATTTCCTTATTTAAGTATCATATAATATTATTATATTGTAGTGTATACCTCAAACTATTTAGTAAGAAAAATATTAGTAAACCATCCTTATAGAATCTGAATTTATCCCGAATGTATTTGTGTGATGGAGATTGAATTCATGAAGTATGAGATCCATATATGAAACAAATCTAAGTTATTGATTCATTTTTTTGAATAAATTCTAAATTGACAACGGTGAGTTTGTAGTGTTGTTGAATTATTAATTGTCATCCTTATATTTTGTTAATATAAGCCCTATTTTGGGAAGTAGAAAAAAAAAAAAAAAAAAAAAAAAGAACTTTTTAATTTTTTAAAAAAAATATGTAAAAAAATAGATAATATAATTTAAATAAATCAATAAACTAATAAACTATTTTTTTTTTTAATTATCAAAATAGGGCTAAGTAATAACACAAATATGACGAGACGCACTATACAAACTAATTATTCCTGAACAAAGTACATATACACACCAATTTTGATTGGTAGCTCGAAATCCCTTCCCCCGAATCCCCCTAATTTCCATTTTCAGTAAACTGTTTTTTTTTTTTTTTTTTAACTTACCTTGCAATTTTTTTTTTTGCCCAAAATAGCAATTCGGGGGGTTCGGGGGACACCCCCCTCGAGCTCCCAGGATTTATCCTATACACACAGCAATATTTATGATAAGTTATTAGTTGGTCACGGACAGTATTGCACAGTACTTTGGTTGATCGGATTAAAATATAAGATTGGAATTATTAATTCGTAGGTTCTATAATTTTATGTTTGTTTTAAAATTTTATTTCAGCATTATTAATTCAATGAAAAATTAATCGAAAAAATTTGTAAGATTATTAGTAAGGAAGCTTTTTCAATAAATCCATTATCTAAGAGTGTTGTTCCATAAACCCCATAGTGTTTTATAATATTCTATTAGGTCCATTTCATACAGAAAGACCAAAACATCCCTGAACAAAACACGCGCCTTTCTCTCTCTCTTTGAATCTAATAACCGTCTCTCTTCCCCTCTTTATTTGTGGCGACTTGAAAGCTTTCTTCTCTCTCTCTCCCTGCAACTTTCAATGGCGTCCAAAGAGGTCAGCAAACCTCCTTCACTCCCTCCTTACCCTGAGGTAAAAACACCCAACTCTTCTCTCAACACCCAGACGTCTCATCGCTTGGCCATACCTCCGCCATCTGTCTCTGAAACGTGGAAATCACCATTGGTGAACATCCTGAAGTTCCATCTTCGTCAAAATCACCATCGATGACCATTTATGACAACCCAACCATCAATATGGAAAAAGAGTAAGTAATCTCACCAATCTTGTATGTAAACCCTAAATCTCTTGTTCAAATTATACCATTGTGAACTTCCAATATCCTTTGTTTCTATTCATACAATGTGTGGAACTTCATATTTTTACTGTTCATGCCCTAATTGTTAATGTGAACCCCTCAATCCCAATCTCCAAGTATATGGTTTTGTTCACCCAAAAATAATGCAGTGGTAATTATGTTGTGTTGTCAAAAGCTATGAACATTTATATGGGAATGAAAAATGTTGGGCCAAGCCAATTATTTCAGATGTTGTTGTTGTTGTTGTATGTTTTAATCATGTGAATCTCCTATACCCATTTCATCAATATGAACTTCTACAGTAGTGAGCTTCATAATATATGATCTTATTCATTCAATGTGTAAACTTCATATTATATCCATTATTGCAAACATAGATGATATGAACATTTACATCTTGTTAATTCGGATAAACTTACATTAGTAGATCTTGATGTGAACATTCACATCAGTGTAAAATGATGTGAATGTTCACATTACTGTCACTTTTGATATTGTTGATTGTTGATGTCCATAGAACCCCTAATCTTCACTCAACAATGTGATGGAATATGATGTAAACATTCACATTGTGACATCAATGTCAGACTTGATTGTGTTGTTGGGTGTTGTTTGGTGCTGTTGGTTCCACCTTTTGTTTTTCAGCCCATTATAACATAATGTGATCACCCATGTAAACATTTACATTGCCCTATAACTGTTGTTGTTTTCGGAATTGATTTTGCAAACATAGATGATGTGAATATTCACATTACTGTTCATTACTAGATAAACTAACATTAGTAGACACTGATGTGAACATTCACATCAGTGTATAATGATGTGAATGTTCACATTACTGTCACTTTTGATATTGTTGATTGTTGATATCCATAGAACCCCCAATCTTCACTCAACAATGTGTTGGAATATGATGTAAACATTCACATTGTGACATCAATGTCAGACTTGTTGGTGTTGTTGGGTGTTGTTTGGTGCTGTTGGTTCTACTCTTTGTTTTTCAGCCAATTATAACATAATGTGGTCACCCATGTTCCACTTTTGATATTGTTGATTGTTGATGTCCATAGAACCCCCAATCTACACTCAACAATGTGATGGAATATGATATAAACATTCACATTGTGACATCAATGTCAGACTTGTTGGTGTTGTTGGGTGTTGTTTGGTGCTATTGGTTCCACCCTTTGTTTTTCAACCAATTATAACATAATGTGATCACCTGTGTAAACATTTACATTGCCCTATAATTGTTGTTGTTTTCGAAATTGATTTTGCAAACATAGATGATGTGAATATTCACATTACTGCTCATTACTAGATAAACTTACATTACTCGATACTGATGTAAACATTCACATCAGTGTATAATGATGTGAATGTTTACATTACTGTCACTTTTGATATTGTTGATTGTTGATGTCCATAGAACCCCCAATCTTCACTCAACAATGTGATGGAATATGATGTAAACATTCGCATTGTGACATCAATGTCACACTTGTTGGTGTTGTTGGGTGTGTTTGGTGCTGTTGGTTTCACCCTTTATTTTTCAGCCAATTATAACATAATGTGATCACCTATGTAAACATTTATATTGCCTTATAACTGTTGTTGTTTTCGGAATTGATTTTGCAAACATAGATGATGTGAACATTCACATTACTGTTCATTACTGGATAAACTTACATTAGTAGACACTGATGTGAACATTCACATCAGTGCATAATGATGTGAATGTTCACATTACTGGGTTCTGATGATCGAAGGTTCTAAAATTTTTTTTTAAACTCTACCAATTTATCAATTTTGAGTCTCATGCACTGGTGAGGTTCTTTACATGGTCATTGTACTTGATTCTTCCTGCATGGTTGGAGCTTGTTTGACCATTTACTTTCAAACTAACTTGAATCATCTTCATATAAAGATCACTGCTCCCTTGTAATGTTAATATTGTTATACTGTGAATTGTTGTAACCAAATATTGATGTGAACTTTAACATTCTCTTCTATACACATAGACATACCAAATATTATATGGATGTTTAACTATTAACATTTGGTGTGACCACTACTATTTGTACCCTAGTAGTAATGTGAATATTCACATCTCCAATGATGTAAATGTTCACATTGCTATGTTTGTCACTTAAATAGCACTTTGTTACTTTTGCTTATATGAATATCGTTGAATGTGAACATCCACACTGATTAATGATGTGCTGATGTTAATGTACATGCCTACCCTACAAATTCTATTGAAATCAAATTTAATGTTCATACAAACACTCACTATTTGTGCATGCCCATGTAACAGATGTTGCATCTAAATTTTGCACAAAAAGAAAGAGGGAGGATTATTATGTCAAAGAAGAGAGCATGCCTCTAGAGAGCAACACCCACATCGATATGCGACATGTCAATTATCGATCAACCATCACAGGCTTAGTAAAACCGATGAGAAGCAACAAGTTCTCGGATTTTCAGCTGGACTACTTAAGGAAAACTTCGTTGTTCGATAGTTGGGGTTGTCTACTATTCACTAGCTATACCAAAATATAGTGCTAGTTTTTTTTTTTTTTTTTGTAACTTTGATAACTTGCGCTTGAAAACACTTGACAAAGATATATATAAATCAATGATATACTTCTCACATGCCTATGTCTTTTGATGGTATATTTGATGTTGATGTGTTATGTGTGCTAAACAATATAGACCGTGAACATTCATCTGTTTTCTTATGTTGAAGTTTGTGTGAATGTTTACATCTTAATTTATGTTTAATAAATGTGAATGTTCAAATTATGTCTTATGTTTATTGTGGTTGACTACGATGTTAATATTCACATTGTACATTAATTATATGTATGATCATATTAGAATAAACGTGAATCTTCACGTCTATTTATTGCATTGTGAATATTCACATCAAAATGTGGTTGACTACAAATGTTAATATTCACATTATACATTAATTAGGTGTACGACCCATGAACAAACATATCATCATTAATGTGAATCTTCACATTTATTTATTGCGTTGTGAATATTCACATCATGTTTGTGTCTAAAACAAAATGGTCCTTGAATATTCATATCATCAATATTGCATAATGGTAATGAACACAACAAAAACATATACACCATTCAATATTATATAAAAGTGTAAATATTAACATTAATTGACAATACATATGACAAAATTCTAGTACAAAAAACCAGAAATCCAGAAACAAAAAAACCCATAAATAAATGTGAACATTCACATTGAGTTAAAATGTTTTGTTAATCAGTTAAAATGTTTTGTTAAAATGTTTTGAATGTTTTGTTAATCAAGAGGGGTTCATGTTCACTGCCATTGCCTACAACAATCACATTAAGACAATATTCAAACAATCTCAAAGAGGACAACAAGTTGTGTGAACATTCAAACAAATAACTGATACATTCATCACAGCAAAAGATGTGAATATTCACACCAGTAATGTTATGTGTATTCACAAGTGATGTGAATGTTCACACCAGTCACATTGCAATTACAAGAGGGGTTCATGTTCACTGCCATTGCCTACAACAATCACATTAAGACAATATTCAAGCAATCTCAAAGAAGGCAACAAGTGGTGTGAACATTCAAACAGACAACTGATATATTTATCACAGCAAGTACCTAAAATTAGTATATACGTGGACACCCCCCACCTATAGGTTTTCATATGTAATTGTCTTTTTGTCATTCAAAAAATTATACTAGTAATGATTCTTGGATTTTTGGTTTGGTGCCACAGTCCACACATAAGCTTTAGATGCAGATGGCATTTCATTCTTGACGTGGTATTCTTTTCTTTTTCGGTTGGGAGCTTTCTTGTATGCAACATCTGTTACATGGGCCATACATATTAAGACAAAATATTTAATGCAATCATATCTGCAACAAGTGATTTGAATAGCTGATATAGGCATTCACAAGTGATGTGAATGTTCACACCATTCAGATTGCAATTACAAGAGAGGATTCATGTTCACTGCCATTGCCTACAATAATCACATTAAGACAATATTCAAGCAATTGCAAAGAGGGCAACAAGTGGTGTGAACATTCAAACAAACAACCGATACATTCATTACAAGAATAGATGTGAACATTCACACCAAGAATGTTATGTGTAATCGGATATTGTTGGTGCTTTCGCTCTAGGATGTGAACATTGGCATTGCTCGACATTTTAGGAGAGTCAAATATTATTGGTGCTGTTGTTCTAGGATGTGAACAATCACATTGCATGAACATTTTAATTCAAACAAATATTGTTGGTGCTTTTGGTCTAGGCTGTGAACATTCACATTGCCTGAACATTTTAGTAGAAGCACATATTATTGGTGCTGTTGTTCTGCAATGTGAACATTCACATTGCCTGAAAATTTTAGGCCAATCAGAAATTATTGGTGCTGTTCTTCTACGCTGTGAACATTCACATGGATTACAAATATTAGGCCAATGAATAGGGATATTTAGAATGTTCACATGGATTACAAATTTTGAAACATTTTCAATCCACAAGAATGTTCAAAGCATAAAACAACAACACCATTACTACCTGATTAACAAAACATTTTAACTCAATGTGAATGTTCACATTTTTTATCAACTACAACAAAACAGAATTCGCCAAAACAAAATTTTAGGACAATCAGAAATTATTGGTGCTGTTCTTCTACGCTGTGAACATTCACATGGATTACAAATATTAGGCCAATGAATAGGGATATTTAGAATGTTCACATGGATTACAAATATTAGGCCAATGAATAGGGATATTTAGAATGTTCTTCTACGCTGTGAACATTCACATGGTGCTGTTCTTCAATGGTGTTCATGGTTGCATAAAAATATATTGTTTTCCAACTTTGCAAATCATTGCGTGTCACCCTGTTACTAGGTTTTTCAACTCTGTTTTATCAAAAAATATTATACGACTTGACTTTATAAAATCTATCTAGTTTCCTTTACTATACTTTTTGACTTTGGAAACCATTGCGTGTCATCCTCATTACTAGGTTTCTCAACTCGCTTTTATCGTAAAACTAGTGTATGCCGTAAAACTAGTTTGGTTGTGTGATCAACCCGTTGTTATTTGTTCAGATTTGGTTGTAATGCGGTTTCGATTCGGTAGTGTTGGGGTTCCTCGTTGGGTTCTCTCTTCGGCGTTGGGTGTGGGTGTTTCACGAGTTGATGACTGGCTTCCATGGAGGTTTTTTTCACACAGTGTATATATATATATAAGGGCATAATAGTCACGTATAAATATGAAATTTAAAAAATGGACTTTATGGAATAATCAGAAAACTATATGGGACTCATTGGGATATAATTTTTCTTTGTGGACTTATTGGGATAAAACATCTCTAGATGGGATTTATCAATAAATTCCCCTATTAGTAATGAATGGGATAGGGATGAGATATATTTTAAGCTGAGAAATAAAATAAAAATATTCTTTTACCCTTAATTAAAAATTTAAAAAATATTATTTTTGTATAATTTTATATTTTAGAAGGCTAAAAATAATTTTTAAAAGTTTAAAAATATTTTTTGATATTTATTTTATCAAATTAGATTATATTTTTTAAAAAAATAAAAAACAAACCAAACATGACCTTAGTATTTTGTATTTTTATTTTACTTTTATTTATTTATTTATAATTTTTTTCAAAACAACGTTTATGAAGAAATTTTGATAAAGTAAAGATTATGAAGAAATATTGATGGAGGGTAAGATTGAAAAAGAAGATATATATAGATGTAATTCTACATTCATATTCCTACATTTATATGTTTTTTTATTCAATGCAAATCAAACAACGGACAAGGGGATAATTTATCTTACTAATCCAATTGGATAGTTAATACCACACTAATTTGATGGGAGTATTAATACCTTCCCTATTAGTCTTGTGAATTAAACATGACCTATATGTATTGTGATTGATAGAAAAAGTGAAATTTACTATTTTCTGTTGAGTGATTAAGGAGTACAAAGAGCATTGAGATTTGTGATTGGTCCATAGACACATAATACTCTATGGTCATGTTTGATTCACAAGACTAATAGTGAAGTATTAATAATCCTATTAAATTAGTGTAGTATTCACTATCCAATTGGATTAATATTCATTGGATTAATAATCTCACCCCTACCCCATTACTAATAATCATACAAATTTGTTGGATTAATAATCCATTGGATTAATAATCCTAAACCAAAATGTTAAAACAAACATAGGATAATAGGGCCCACGGATTAATAATCCCAATCCCATGTCCTAATCTACCCAATCAAACATGCTCTATGAGTCTGGCTTCCTTAGAGGGTGTTGTTGGACCCGTAGAGGCTCATCACGGATCATTTTTTGATAATTTGAATTGTTTAATATGCACAACTTGTTGAGTATTATATACTTAAAAAAATTATATTGGATATCGATAGTTACGAGATCAAATCAGTTTTGTATTATAAAAAAAAAAAAAAAAAAGGCGGTGAAAAAATAAACAGTAGATTAAAATCTGATCCGATAAAATAGCTATCGATATCCGATTAATGTGATTTTTTACATGCATATAGTGCTCAACGAGTTCTATACATTGAACGGTTCGAATTATCGAAACGAGACCCGTGATAAAACCTCACAGGCCCAACAATATCCTTTCATTCGATCTAGGATTGGAAGCCAGTCCCATACTCTGTAACTAACCAATAATTTTTCTAATATTTACAAGGTACCCAGAATTGCTTCTGCATTTGAGTGAATTATGAAATTCCTGCTCTAAACCCAGGGGTGGGTGGCAACTTGGCAAGGGCCTAGGTTTAAGCCCCTAGGTCTTGAGTTCGAATTCCCTCTGGGCCAATTTCCTGGGCGTAGCACAGTTGGTTAGGAGGTTGACCTCAAGGATGCCTTATCAGCTACTTGGTGTGGGTTTAATTCTCCCATTGTCTGAGTCCCGACTCATCAAACTTGCCTTGTGAGGTCGGGACAAGCTTCCAGGTTATAGTCTCTGGCTCGAAACGAACAACAAGACACTCTGGTGATCTCCTCGGGGCGCTGCCTTGGACCTGCGGGAGAGTGAGAGGATTTCCCTGTAACCAAAAAAAAAAAAAAAAAAAAAATTCCTGCTCTACTTTCATATGTTATTAAAAAATCATAAAAAGCTAAAAAAAGGTCTATACATATATATATAAAAAAAAAAAATTCAAATCTTCAACCAAAAAAAAAAAATCCAAATAAAATCTTACATTATAACGCATTAATATAAAGCATACATTGATTATTTTGTATTCAAAAATTTAAAAAAAAAAATGACAAGATTATCAAACATTTTTTACGCAAAGAAAGTTATAAGTCTTGTTAACAGGTGTTAGGGCATTAGAAAAAAATAAAAAATATATAAATCTTAAGACACTTATCACTTTTTCTCACATTCTCAACAAGTGTTAATATACTTTTTTGTGAATTTTAAAATAATTAATTAATTGTTATTATTATTTACACTTTTTCTCACATTCTCAACATTACTTGTCAGGATGTGCCAAAAAATTAATAACAAAATTTTTAAAAAATATATTTTTACTGGAAAATTTAGTTCCAAAAAATGTGTGTATGAATTATATTGAAGTGTATTAAAATATTTTAAAATATATAGAAATTATAAATATTTTAGAGGGCTATGGATATTTTGGATTATTAGGCCCAAGTTCTAATATCTTTGGGTTAAAAGGACACAATTTGTCCAAAAGAACAATTATATGTTGAAATCAACCTATCTGTCTATCTTTTAAAATTTACTAAACTAACTATCTGTTGAAATGTGACACATAGTACTCATTCAACAACCTATCTATTGAATATCACACATTTCTTGACCTCATCACCATCACCTGTTACTGGCGGAAAATTTTCCGGTGACTTTTTTGGCCAATTTTCCAGCCGATGACTTTTCTAACAAATTTTTTTGATGTGTCCTTGTCACCAAATAAGATTTTACAATAAATTTAATGTCTTATATCCTGTTGGAATGGACTTTTTACTAATTTTTCCTATTTTAAATCAACTCTCAAGAGGCCTTCATACACTGTTTAATAAAATAAACTAAACTAAAAAATAAAACAAAATAAAAAATATGAGTTAGATATTTATTTATTTATTTTGGATCAAGAGTTAGACAGATAGCTGTTGTGTGGGGCGGGAGTGGGCGAAGAGAATTGGAGAAATGACACATCAATGGGAATAAAAATATTATTTATAAAAAATGATAAATATTAACAATTAAAAAAGCAATGCAATCTTTTTAATTTTTTTCCCCTAACTTATTTAATAATGTAGTAAACAATTTTAAAAGGAAAGAGAATATAATGTAGTAAACAATTTTAAAAGGAAAGAGAATAGTTTAAAGAGAATTAATTGGTTGATATTATTTGCCACGTTATTGAAGAGTATGGAAAAAAAATTAGGGAAATGGGCATTTTGTAATTAAAATTAGAAAAATAATTGATACTCACAAAATTTTTTATAATTTGACCCACACTAAAATAGTATGATATGTGTAATTTTTTATTAATTTCAAATCCAATAATATATAAGATCTACTTTCCTTACCGTCTATATATCTATCTATACTATATATATAACCAAATGTAGTTGTTAAGTCAAAAGACTCCAAAACTTAAATCCTAATTTCTCATAATTTTGAAGAAAAAAAAAATATTACATGGCACTTTCTTTCACCTCCCTTTCCACTTTTCAAGCCTTTTCACTCTCTCTCCCTATATAAAATATAAAAAACTAAAATATTCATCCATATCCATCAACAACAATAATATTTATTCCAAAATAATAAAATATTCATCTATATCCATCACCCACAATAATATCTATCTCACTCCCAATCTCAATTGAAAAAAAAAAAAAACACTCCACAACTCCCACAATTTCCACGCACACGTTTCTCTATTCAGTTTATTCCAATAAAATTCAATCATTCTCTCATCTACCTATCTTTTATTTCTCAAAATAACTCATCTTCTCCATTGTTACATTTTAAGGTCAGTGCAATATTATTTCTTATTTTATATGTATTTTTTTAGTGTTTGTTACTTTGTGTGTATATATTTCTTTTTCTCAATATTTTTCAATTTATCTACACATCTTCCAAATGTAGTTGTTAAGTAAAAAAGCTCCAGAACTTAAATCCTAATTTCTTATAATTTTGAAAGGAAAAAAAATATTAAACGACACTTTCTTTCACCTCCCTTCCCACTCTTCAAGCCTTCCCACACACTCTCTCTCTCTTTAAATAAAATATTTAAAAAACTAAAATATTCATCCATATCCATCACCAACAATAATATTTATTTCAAAATAATAAAATATTCATCCATATCCATCACCCACAATAATACTTATCTCACTCTCAATCTCAATTGAAACCCCCCCAACAACTCCTACAACTTCCACACACACGTTTCTCTATGTAGTTTATTCCAATCAAATTCAATCATTCTCTCATCTATCCATCTTTTACTTCTCAGAATAACCCATCTTCTCCATTGTTACATTTTAAGGTCAGTATAATATTATTTCTTATTTTATATGTATTTTTTAGTATTTGTTACTTTGTGTGTATATATATTGTTTTCTCAATATTTTTTAGTTTATCTACACATCTTTTCATCTTCTCCATGTTTATGCTCTTAATATTATTTCTTACTTTATATTTATTTTTTCACTGTTTATTACTTTTGTATGTATATATATTGCCAATATTTTTCAATTTATCTACACATCTTTTCATCTTCTCCATTGTTACATTCAATCATTCTCTCATCTACTTATCTTTTCTCAAAATAACTCATCTTCTCAATTGTTATATTTTGCAAGTTTGATGATCTGTGAAAATCATTACAAGGTCAGTACAATATTATTTGTTGTTTTATATGTATTTTTTTAGTGTTTGTTACTTTGTGTGCATATATTTTTTTCTAATATTTTTCAGTTCATCTACACATCTTTTCATTTTCTCCATTTTTATGCTCCTAATATTATTTCCTACTTTATATGTATTTTTCCAATGTCTATTACTTTTGTGTGTATATTTTTTTCTAATATTTTTCAATTCATTTACATATCTTTTCATTTTCTTCATTATTACATTTTGCATGATTTGGGCTTGCCTTTTTTTTTTTTTTTTTTTTTATAATTTGTGATTTGTGTTTGTTCTTCAATTTAATTAGATTTGAAACTCATCAAATATTGAAATTAATTTATTTTTTTTTAATTTTATCTCATATCATCACACCATCACACCCATTAATGGTTTCGTAAACTCTCGAAATTAATAAGATCAGCTATGCATAGAGTTAATCTCACATTTGCTCCTTCAACCTCTCTCAAATGAGAGTTCTTCAAATCATCTACAACCAATATACACCCAATTAAATACACACACACAAGACAGCTTCAAAACCTTAAACACAATTTTGAAATTTTGAAATTTTGAAAATTTTAAAATTAAAAAATATATTTGGCTTAAAGTGATAGGTACATCTAACAATGTTTAATTTTAAAATTTTAAAATCTTTAAATTCTATCTAAACATATCTAATTTAAAATTTTGAATTTTTTTTACAATATTAAAAAAAAATGGTTCAAATCTATTAGTGTATTATCTAAATTTTGAATTAACACACATGACATAATTTTACTGGATTTAACATTTAAATTTTAAAATTAACTAAAATGTCTAATTATATGATTCAAGGAATTCCAGTACCTTTTTTTTTTTTTTTTTTCTGAATTTTCCATTTTTTTAAATTTTTACAAAATTTAATGCTAAATGTTGATTTTTTATTGCTTATCCATGATTTTATCCAAAATTCTTTTTTATGGCTATAATAATAACAATTGACTACCATCAATTTTAAAATTTTCTATCAATGTTTTTTTATTTTTTTTGAAAAAATCATCATCAAGCATGCAATTTAAAAATTAAATATGTTTTATTCTATTACAACTTTATTAAAAAAGTAAATTTATTTTGCTACTATTCAAGAAAATATATATATGCCTTTATTTTGATATAACAAACAAAATTAAATTATCTTTTACTCATACGTAATCTCTCATAAATATTTTATCTTTTTAAAATTTTGATTATCAACAACCGAATTCCCACATCTCTCTTATTTTTTTGTAGGAGGTTTATTTTACTTTTATCTTTACTTTTCAAATTAGATTTGATATCTATCTTTTTAACTATGTATATATCTATACTATATATATAAGCAAGTACAGTGTGTTTTCTAAAATTTTCAAAGTCCCAATACTCAATTCTTAAACAGAGTTAAGATTCTATTTCCCGCATGTTGCTCTCTCAAAGTTATGTTTTTAATTTGTCATCCTTATTTTTCTCCAATAAAAAATATTTTTTTCTCTTACTATTGTTTTCATTTTAAATTTTTAACTTTTAATTTTTTTTTATTATCTAAGACTTCTTATCTCTTTTTATTGATTTTTTTATTTTGCTTAATCTTCTCCAGTATTTTCATTTTTCTTTATTTCTTATTTCTTCCTTTTTAGTTTTTTTTATGCCCAATCCTATCATTATCTCCAACTTTATTTTTATTATATTTTTTGTATGATCCTTTTTTAAAAAAAAATTATTTTAATCGCTAATCTAATAATTATCTTCAAATTCATTTCTATCTTATTTTTCAAATGCTTCACACTTCAGTTATATATTTTAACATACCATCGAGTTTGTTAGTGTTTGCATATTGGGTATAAAGCTTTGTTCAAACTCTGTGTTTAAGATTCGAGTTACATTCAACCATCAACAACGTTACAATTGGTTAGGTAGTTGTGGGATTTTAATTACAGTTTTGATGAATTTTATTCTCTCTGTATACCTATATGTATATGTAGTGGGGGCATTTTTTTTTTTTTTTTCTTTTTCTTTAAAGGGGCCTTTGAACATTTTCACATTATTTGTAGTAGTATTCATTTTTACATTTTTATATTATTTGTAATAGTACCCATTTTTACATTATTCCTTTTTAAAGCTAGAATAATGTCTGATAGAAATATAGTTCATGCTGCTAAATGACCTACTTGGACTAAGATAATTTTATAATCATTGTTCCAAATGATAAATTTATGGAAAAAATGAATGTATGAACTTAGGTATTTGATAGTTATCATATTCAAAATATTTGTCAATTATAACTCCCTATTATATTTTAAATTTATAAGAATTTTTTATTTTATAATAAAAAAATAAGTATAATAAATTATTTAAATTTATAAGAAATTTTTTATTTTATAATAAAAAAATAAGTATAATAAATTATTTAGATTATACATTCCCGTGCATAGCACGGGTTGCCGCTAGTATATATATATAAGGAAAAGGGTCTTTTTAAAAATAATGATTGTGAAAGCTTCAAACTCCCAAATTAATTTTGTTAATTTTAAATAAATAAAAAAAAATCAATTGGCTAGTTCCTTAAGTCAAAATTCAAAAACAAAAAAAGTTCTAATTATCTACAATTTTGAATTGTAAAAATTCAAAATAATATGATAAGTCACCTCACTCTTTCCAGAAATAATGTTGATCAAAACAATTCAAATAAAAAAAAAATAAAGACACTAATTATCTATGACTTTGAATTTCAAAATTCAAAATAATATGGTAAACCACCTTTATCTCACTCTCACCGTTTTCGAAAATAATATAATTTTAAAATTTTAAAAACTTAATCAAATTAAAAATTCAATACATTTCTCTCTTTAAAATACTCAATATTTAATCTTTTTTCCAGCTCGGCCAACTCTTCTCCAAATGTAATAATGCAATAGTTATTCTTTCTCTTTGTCAATAGTCCAAACTTATTTCAAGTTATTTGTTTGTATTTTTTTTTTTTTTTGTAAATTTGTATTTTTGTGTGAGTATTTTTTTTTTCTTCTCTATATGACTTTTTTTTTTTTCCCAATGTATCTTTTTTCCAACGAAATTGATAATAAACATATATCTGTTAACTATCTTTGTTTTGAGAGTTGATTTGAAGTTTTTTTTGGATGTTTGTGTATTTTTTTATATTGTTGTTATTATTTCTTTTGATATATGTGAATTGATAATATAGTTATGAGTTTTTTTTTTTATTATCTATTTATAGAATAAGGCGTCTTATATTATTTTTTATGATTTGGCCATTTTTTTAATTTCATAAGCAAAATTTTCAAATTTTTTATTTGTAAAAAATTAAAAACATTTAATTGACTTGCTCATCAATAAATAATTTTTTAAATAATGAACACTATTCCATAATTTATGGATTTAAAAAAATAAATAAATTTAACACCAATATATGGAATAATAAAACCTAAAATCACGCATTTTTTTATTTTTCATTTTTAACTCTTTAAAATTCTAATGTTATCTTTTTATTTCCACAATATTGTCTTTTTATATTTACAAAGATAAAAAACTAGACCGGAGTTGCATAATGGTTAGTGGAGGTGGTGAGCATGACAACAACAAGGGTGATGATGGTTCGGCCAGAGCATTGTTTGGGTGGATTTTGAAAAGGTAAATATTAAAAAATAGTAAATAGTTTGGGTGATGAATTGATTTAGAAAATTAATGTGTGGTTGAGATTAAATGGGAATTTTACCATATATAAATTGAATATGAATCATATATTATTTTTCATATATAATTTTGGGTACTTTTGTATAACTATAAAAAATTATCGTGATCACATGTTATTTATCATGTGATATATTATTGTTGTATTATTGTAATGAATTTTAATATTAATGTCTATTATCAATGCAGTGGTGAGACATCACATGATAAATAAAAATATGTTTTGTTATTATTATTATTGATAATATATTTCTTTATTTACCTTTTTACAATGTTAAAAAAATTAATTTATGTTTATTGTTAGTTTTTGTAGATGAGAAGTCAAAAATAAATTTTAACCAAATTCAAGTTACAACTAATTTGAGATTGAAAAGAAAATTTCAAAAGAAATTATAATTATGTATAATTTTAAAATATTGTTAAAAAAATACAAGGAAAAATTGGAACAATAAATTAAAATTATCAAACAACCTAATTCTATGAAAAAAAATTAAATGAAAAATTGATCTAATTTGAATTTATAATTATTAAATATTTTTGATAAGTCATTAATTTTTTATTCAGGTTCTAGCTTGATTTGGTCTTAAATAGTTTTTTAGATATAAATATATCTTAATATTGATACAATATCAATATTAGACATATTTTAAGAAGGGTAAATCATATCGATAGTCCCCGCATTTTGTCTTTTGTGTCAATTTGGTCTCTATAATTTCAATTAGTTTAATTTTTATCCCTAATTTTAGATTTTGTATTAATTTGGTCCAATTGATAATGTTGGTTATTGAGTTGGTTAAGATTAACTTATTGAGTTGAACAAGTTTATAATTTTGTCTATAAAAGTGTAACAGATGCTACTTATGTGTGTATTTTCAATAAAAAAAAAAAAAGCAATTATAACAATTGAATCAAATTGAGGCAAAATTATAAATTTAGAATCAAAATTGAGCAAATTAAAATTGCAAAGACAAAAATAACACAAGAGTTAAAATATAGGAATTACCAATGTAATTTATCCTTTTAAGAATAAGTACATAATTTCTTAATTAATTTTGAAATTGTTAATAAATATACCAAACAAATATGTACATATTTCCTATTTTTGTTATAATTTTTTTAAAAATATATATATATTTACTAATTAAAAATTAAATAAATGGATAGGTCTACTAACTCATGAATTAGACATGAACTAAACGATTCTCTCAGGACTAGGCTTAAATCAAGAATTATTAGCAAAAAAAAAAAAATGACAAAAACTAAATTTTCTTAGCTACTTTTTATTCTTTAATCCAATATTAGAATTCCCACATTAGCTCATATCAGTCACGAATTGATAAACTATGATACTTAGGCCCCGTTTGGGGACTTACCTTTTTAGCCAATTAGCCAAAAAATTACTAAATTAGTCAAAAAGCTAACAACTCATACCAAAAAGTCAAAGATTCTCTTTTCTCTTTACTTTTTGCACATTTTTTCGTAATTAGCTAAAAAGTCATCCCAAACATGCAAGTTTTTTTTACCTACCTTTTTAGCCAAATAGCCAAAAAGTTACTAAATTAGCCTGTTCCCAAACGAGGCCTTAGTTTTTTTTAAAAAAAAAAAATTATAGTTCATACTTTTTAATAAGTATGCATAAAATAAGTCCATATTTCTTATTTTTATTATAAAAAAATATTTACTAATTTAATAAATAGATAAGTCAAATGATTCATATAAGTTGGGAATAGAACAAGACAATTTTTAATGATTAGGTGAAAGGTAAGTTGGCGTAAATCTAATTTTAAGTCCAAATTTAATATCACAAGTGAAGCCCAATTTATTTTTACATAAATCTTATAATATAAGATAAATTATAATTTTTAGACTTCACAAAATATGAAAAAATTATTATATTGACAAATATAATTTACCACTATTATATAATAAATTAAATTTACGAAACTCATAAGACGAAATGTATTTATATTTTATTATAAATATAATTTTTGTGATTTATTTTTTAATTTTTACCACTTAAATTATGACATATATTTGTTATTAAGAATTTAGAGCACACAATTAATTACATAAGAATAAAAAAAATTCTCTTATATGTAATTGTGATAAAAATAAATAAAATTTAAGTAATTCTAAATTATTTTTGCTAAATATTATAGCTAAATTTTTTAAATTATTATTTAACTTTAAAAATTAATTTTTAATTATTTATTTATACTCGGTACATAACATAAGTAATTATACTAATACCATTTTAAGTAAATTTATAAATATAAAATATGAATTTCTAATATTACTTTTAAAATTATAATTTTTTTATCTTTTTATAAATTATTTTTCTGATCCCCATTAATAAGTAATTTTCCCAAGAAAATTAAGAAGACACGTGTAAGGACAGTATTTGCAGAGTACTGATAATTTCGGATACGGTGTGATGGCCCACTGGAGATTATCCTGTCCTCAAAAAAGAAAACAGATTTGTGCAATATTTTTGGCGAAGAAATGACGTGGCGCAATGGCAACCAAAATCGTTTTCTTTTGTTTTGTAGCTGGAAACGTACTGACCACTTCTTCTTTTGTTTTTTTGATTCATGTGTTTGTGGTGTTGCGTGGCTCTGAACATTCCCCCGTTGTTTTCGGTAATGGTACATCCCATTAAAAGTGGTGTTGTGTTTTAAAGTACCACTAATGAATTGATAAGTATTTTTAAAAAAAAAATAAAAATAAGATACAAACAATGAATTCCGTTTATTGTCACATCACTAATGATACTTTTAGAACACCATTTTTAGTGATCTCAAACATTATTGATTTTGTTTTGTAGAGTTGACGAGACCATCAGACCCTAAATCCCAGGAGACTATTGCACAATTAGGCTACGTTTGTTTAGTTTTATGAGATGGACGAGATTAAAAAAATATCTCAAGCACAATTTTTTAATTATATTAAAATAGTCAAATAATTAAAAAATCAAACTAAAAAAAATCATTTCAAACGAGTATTGGAAATGAGTATGGGTGTAGAAAAACCTAACTGCGAATCATGTAATCTGCTCTTATAAAGACTTCATATACCTTATACAATGTAATGCAATATAAACATGTAATTTTTTTATAGAGAAGTGCAAAAATTGTAGTAATAACATTCTTTGTGAATGAGTTCAACATTTGCATTTTATATATATATTTATTTTTTTGAAAAAAATTATGTATTTATAGCATTAATAATATATGAATATGCTGTTGGAGACTGAAATTCATCTATCAATATATGATTACATCTTATAAGGATTTGCAACCTTTCCATTTCATAAAATAAAAAATAAATAAATGAAGTGATTTATTGCAGCGAATCATAACCACACACACCAAAATGATTGAATCCCAACCCAAACATGGGTATTTTTGGAACATTAAAAATATGCCTCAAGGCTACAAAGCCTCAAACGAGGCAATAAAAGAAAGAAAAGTTGTATATAATAAGGAGGAATAATTCAGACTTTGAAATCATATTGTAGGCTCCAAGATCAATGATATGCAAGGAAAAAGAGAAACATGACACCATATAACCACACTCACTTTGATATATATGTTTTTAACTATTCGGTAAACAATGAAATTTGAATATATGATTTATTCATTGTTCTAGTAGTATATTGAATTATCGATTGCTAATTTATTTAAATGGTTAAAAATAATAATTTATTATTTATATCTTATCCTTAATAATATGTTTGTGCGAATTCAAATGGACATTGAAAAAGTATATCAAATGATATTCATTTGGCAAAATATATTATTTTTTAAAATAATAATAATAAAGAAAAATTATATCAAAAAGTACGTGAAAAGTAGGGCACTTTAGATATAATTTTGAAACTGTTGTTATTTATCTAAGGACAAAATTTATCTATTTATTTAGAGTAGTGATTGGTAGCTCGAAACTAGTCCCCCGAATCCCCCTAAAGGCAAAACAACGTCATTTTTGCCTTTTTTTTTTTTTTTTTTTTGGTTGAATCAGAAACAAAGCAGACGAAGAAGAAGAAGAAGGAAGGAAGAAGAAGAAGAGGAAGGAGAGAAGGAAGGAGAAGAAGGGAGGGAAGAAGATGAACATGAGGGGGCATAAACCAGGGAAGAAGAAAGAAGAAGGAAGAAGAAGAACTAGAGAACCAGGGGCGGAGGAGTGGCGATCGGCGACGGCTCCGAGCTCCTCTGCAACGAGCGACGAGCTCCTCCCCTCTCTTCTCTTTCTCTCTCTCTTTCTCTATTGCAAATTTCGGGAGATTCGGGGGGCGAATTCGCGCTCCCAATCTTTATCCATTTATTTATCTATACACATATTATTTATTTGTCTATCTATAGACATAACCCTGATCTATCTATGCATCTATTTGCTCACTTTTACCTCCACTAGCCACCCTGCTGTTGTCCACTACTGCTGCGCCACCAATCATTAACTTTTTATACCAATAATTTTAGGGTGAGTCCTATAATTTGTGACTTAAGTCATTTTATTGCTCGATTTTTTAATTGTGATATATTTAATTTTAAATTTTAAATTTTATTCTAAATAAGAATGATTATAAATACAATTAGATTTTTTAAAAACAAAATTATCAATTTGATAAAATATAAATTAATTTAAAAAAAATAAATGTTAAAAAATTATTTTTAAATTATTTCTAGCTACTAAAGATAAAATTATATAAAATTGATAAATCTTTTAGATATTTATTTGTTTTTACCAAATTATTTTTTATTATGTATTTGAATGATGATCATGTAAAATTAATTTTAAAAAATTAATCATGTAATTTTTATTAATTTTACATAATTTTATTTTTGCTGAGTAGAAATAATTTTTAAAATATTTTTTTGACATTTATTTTTATCAAATTAGTTTATATTTTATCAAATTAATAATTTTGTTCTTGAAATTAACCAATGATATGTTCAGTTGTCCTTATTTGGAATAAGATTCAAAATTCAAGATCAAATGTATCACAATTGAAAAATCAAGAACTAAAAGTGACACAAACTATAAGAACTATTTGTTGGAACAATCTTCTGTGTAAATAAAAAGAACTGAAATAATTCAAACAAAATAATTAAATAACATACCGAATTTATTTCTTGAACCAAATAAAAATTACAAGACCAAGTCGAGTGTGTGACACTGTCTTTAAGATGATTCGCATTCACGGTGCTTATGGTTGAATGGCGTCTATCTCCCAGGATACAATGATCTTCACAAATTTATAGAAGCACTTTAAATAAATTTATTCGGCGAACCAAACCTGTGTTCTATCTCTCTGAATATTTATTCCTAAAATTATATATATGAAGAATAATTCACTAAAAGAAAAAATAGACAGCAAAGGAACACAAATTCAGACTGAATTTTTCCTATCTCGGATGTCTCTCAAAAAATAATTCTATCAAGATTGCTGGAATATCATTACTATTTATAGTCAACAAATGACCATTTGAAATAGTCCAAAAGGTATAAAAAATGGTCTAACAGGTGCCTTATTCAAAATAATAGATTTGATTCAAAATTAAATATGACCGTTGCTTTCCAAACAACTTGGAAAGGCTCCAAGGTGCAACAGTTTAATGGTTTAAACAAAACAAACCAATTAGAGTTAAACCACTTAAGCAAATCAAAAATAAATTTAAATTTAAATTAAAATTTCATAATAATTTTTATTGAAAAAATTCAAAAGAATTTTATCTAAAAAATTAATGTTAAACCCAAAAACGATGTCAACTTCCCATTCACTCATAAATAGTTTTGACATTCTGTATTCACTGTGTGACTTGCCACGCGACAAGGAACACTTCACCTCTTCGAACCCACCCCAAAAGGTGTTTGGGGTCCACCCAAAATGGGCTCAAAATTATGCCTATATAAAACCATTTTCCAACAATCCCCCACATGAATGGAATTTGACGGAGAGAAAATGCAACAACATAATCTAAATACAGAGAGTTAAGAAATTGGAAATATTCTGCAAATGATAGGTAGCTTATGGCTTTGAACCTTCCCTTGTGAGACACTATCGGATTTACTAGCTAATCAGTGAACATGATGTCTTGAACTGTTTAGCCGTTTGTGTAAACCAAGACAATAGAACTCACACAAGATATCCCTGCATACGCTTTAGTTCTCACTATTGTGTTCATTTTGGCCCTGAACAACCTGGTCTTCATGAGTGCTCTAGAGAATTGTAGCCCTTCACAAATCTCACAGAACCGGCCCAGTTCACACTCACATAGGTAATTCTTATGAAGAGTATCCTGTCATACTCCACTAGGTATACCTAGATATAAGAATCATTAAAAGTATTACTTAACCTAAAATACTGCAGACATCATTATTTCATCATAGAAATGGGTAGGAGTTAGACTCTCCAGTGATCCTTCTGAGTTATTCACAACTCGGTTGTCCTTTTGAACCTAGATCTTGGAATTTCCAGTCAACTAGGTTGGGTTGCCGTTGTGGTAACTCCTATTTAATAGGCTTTAGTCCCATCCCCCTCGATGAATTCTCAACTAACTCTCTTGCTAACCCTTTGGTTAGTGGATCCGCTATGTTGTCTTTAGACTTAACATATTCTATGAAAATAATTCCATTAGAGAGTAGTTGTCTTACGGTATTATGTCGACGACGAATGTGTCGTGACTTACCGTTATACATATGACTCTGTGCTCTACCAATTGCTGATTGACTATCACAATGTATGCATATAGCAGGCACCAGTTTTGGCCATATTGGAATATCTTCAAGGAAGTGGCGAAGCCATTCTGCCTCTTCCCCAGCTTTATCTAACGCTATGAATTCAAATTCCATAGTAGACCTAGCAATACAAGTCTGTTTGGAAGATTTCCAATATACAGCCGCCCCACCAAGAGTAAAAGCATACCCACTGGTGGACTTCGAGTCTCTAGTATCCGATATCCAATTAGCATCACAGTATCCTTCAAGTACTGCTGGATATCTAATATAATTCAATCCAATGTTACAAGTAAATCGGAGATATCTAAGAACCCTTATAATTGCTTTCCAGTGTTCTACTCCCGGATTACTCGTATATCTACTTAATTTACTTACTGCATAAGCTATATCTGGGCGAGTGCAGTTCATCAAGTACATTAAGCTTCCAATAATTTGGACATACTCTAATTGAGAAATACTTTCCTGTATATTCTTAGAAATATACAAATTAACATCTACAGGAGTTCTAGCTAGATGATCATCATCTTTGCTGAATTTGTCAAGTATTTTCTCAATGTAATGAGATTGTGACAAAGCATATCCTTCTGATGTTTTGGTAATTTTTATACCAAGTATTACATCTGCAATACCCATATCCTTCATATCAAAATGTTTATTCAACATTTTCTTGGTAGTTTTAATCATGTCATTATTATTACCAATGATGAGCATATCATCTACATAAAGACATACAATGACATAACCTTTATCTGTGTTTTTAATATAAACACATTTGTCACACTCATTAATTTTAAATCCATTTGACATCATTGCCTTGTCAAATTTTTCATGCCATTGCTTTGGTGCTTGTTTTAAACCATATAATGATTTAACCAATTTACACACTTTCTTTTCTTTTCTTGGAGCAGAAAACCCTTACAGTTGTTCCATGTAAATTTCTTCATTTAACCCACCATTTAAGAAAGCGGTTTTAACATCCATTTGATGAATTTCTATATTGTATAGAGATGCAATGGCAATTAGCATTCTAATGGATGTTATTCTTGTAACCGGTGAGTATGTGTCAAAGTAATCTAAACCTTCTTTCTGTCTAAAACCTTTGACTACAAGTCTTGCCTTGTATTTGTCGATTGATCCATCTGCTTTCAATTTTCTTTTGAAAATCCACTTGTACCCAAGAGGTTTACAACCTGGTGACAAGTCCACTAATTCCCAAGTGTGATTTTGCAAGATGGATTCAACTTCACTGTTGACAGCTTCTTTCCATAAAGGAGCTTCAGGACTGGACATAGCCTCTTTAAAGGTTAAAGGCTCATTTTTCTAACAAATATGTTAGAAAATCTGGACCAAATGATTTTGAAGTTCTAGCACGTTTACTATGCCTAGGTTCCTCTTCCTCATTTTGATCTAACTCTTGTTCTTGATCATGTTCTTGATCCTGACTAGTAATGGCATCATGAGATCTTTTATTGTTACTAGTCTCTTGTCCAGTCTTCTTTGGAAATACATGTTCAAAGAATGATGCATTCCTTGACTCAATAATAGTATTTACATGCATTTCGGTATGTTCTCGATTTATGAATCAAAACCGATATGCACTACTATTCTTAGCATAACCAATGAAAATGCAATCAATGGTCTTAGGACCTATCTTAGTCTTTTTAGGACTAGGAATAGCCACTTTAGCCAAACACCTCCACACTTTTAAGTATTTGTAGGATGGTACTCTTCCATGCCACAATTCATAAGGTGTTTGATTTACTTTCTTTCGGGGTATTTTATTTAAAATATAATTAGCTGAAAGTATTGCTTTCCCCCACAAGTTCTGAGATAATCTGGAACTTATTAACATGGCATTCATCATTTCTTTTAAAGTCCTATTTTTCCTTTCAGCAATTCCATTTTGCTGAGGTGAGTAAGGAGCTGTGGTTTGATGAATTATTCTATGTTCTTTACAAAATTCACTAAAAGGTGATTCATATTCACCACCTCTATCACTTCTAAGTTTCTTGATTTTCTTACCAAGTTGATTTTTAACTTCATTCTTATATTGAATGAAAGTTTCCAAAGCTTCATCCTTGGTTCGAATTAAATAAATATAACTATATCTAGTATAGTCATCTATAAAAGTGATTACATACTTTTTTCCACATCTGGTTTGAATTGATTTAAAATCACAAATGTCATTATGAATTAATTCAAGTGGTTCGGTACTTCTTTCAATTGAATGAAAAGGAGTTAGATAATTTTGCCTCAACACAAATTTCACATTTATGATTTGAATCAATTTCATATTTAGGTAAACATTCCATATTAATTAATCTACACAAAGATCCATAATTAACATGTCCTAGTCTACCATGCCATAAATTTGAAGACTCAAGCAAGTAAGAAGAAGATGTAGTGTTATTAATAACAGAAGGTACAACAGTCATTACATTTAACTTGAAAAGGCCATCAGACATGTAACCTTTTCCTACATACATCCCATTCTTAGTAAGTATAAATTTATCACTCTCAAATACTGGCCTAAACCCATTCTTACTCAACAAAGATCCGGAAACAAGATTCTTGCAAATGTCCGGTACATGCAGCACATTGTTGAGAGTGAGTTCCTTTCTTGATGTCATCTTGAGAACAATCTTTCTTTGTCTTTCAACTTTGGAAGTTGAGGAGTTGTTCATAAAAAGTTGTTCACCATTATCCACTGTAGAGTAAGATGTGAACATCTTTTTGTCGGCACAAATATGGCGAGTAGCACCAGTGTCCACCCACCATTCTTTAGGATTTCCGACAAGATTTGCCTCAAACAAGCTCAAGAAAGATTGATGTCATCTACACCATTGGAAATATTGTCCACTTCGGTCATATGGGCTTGAGCAGGCTTCTTGCTTGTTATTTTCTTACTTTTGCTTTTGCTACGGCAATCTTTGGCCCGATGTCCCTCTTTGTCACAGATGTAACATTTGCCATTAAACTTGTACTTTTTATTATCCCCCCTTTTAGAGCCTTGTGATGAACTTTCTCTAAAAGACTTACGTTTCTTGGTTTTTGAAGCATGTTCCACCACATTTGCCTTAGACTCCATAGGATTCTTACTAGCCCGCTTTTCAGAATTGCGGTTGTCCTCCTCAATCCTTAAACGCACAATTAACTCATCCATAAAAATTTCTTTGTACTTGTGTTTAAGGTAGTTCTTGAATTCCTTCCAGCCTTTGGGTAATTTTTCAATTAAGGCTGCAACTTGGAAGGATTCACTGAGAGACATGCCTTCTATGTGAATGTCATGCAGAATGAGTTGGAAATCTTGAGTTTGGTTGATCACAGTTTTTGAATCAACCATAACAAAATCCAAGAATCTGCCAACCACAAATTTCTTTAAGCCGGCATTTTCCGTTTTGTACTTTTTCTCCAACGATTTCCAAAGTTCATTTCTTTGTCTTGATTGGATCAGACGTTGTACAATGTATTGTCAAGTCCGTTCAAGACGTAGTTCCGGCAAAGGAAATCGGCATGTTTCCAAACATCAACCGCAGCAATCACTTGCCGGTCGGTTTCATCCTCTTTCAGGATAGGAGCATCTTCACGGAGGAAACGAGCGAGTTGAGTTGTAAGATAGAACAACATTTTCTGTTGCCATCTTTTAAAGTCAGTTCCTGAGAACTTCTCTGGCTTTTCACCGTGATTTACCGGTACTGTCATCACAGGAGAGGGGTTTGGTGTAATCGCAGCCACTATAGTAGTACTTGTTTGGGCATTTGTTTCAGTAGCCATCAATTCTAATTTATAAAACAAAATTAGAATTAGAATTTACACTACACAGAAAATTAAACCAAATGCACAGAATTAAATTCTGTAAAAATAAAAGAAACAAGAATATAACTTTTATTTTCCAATTAATTTGAAAATAAAATAAAATTTTATTTAAACAAATTAATTCCACACAGAAAATAAAAGAAATAAAAACTATAACTTTTATTTTTCAATAAATTTGGAAATAAAATAAAATTTTATTTAACCAAAATAATTCCACACAGAAAATAAAATTCTGTAAAATAAAAGAAATAAGAATATAACTTTTATTTTTCAATTAATTTAGAAATAAAATAAAATTTTATTTAACCAAATTAATTCCACACAAGAAATTAAATTCTGTAAAAATAAAAGAAATAAGAATATAACTTTTATTTTTCAATTAATTTGGAAATAAAATAAAATTTTATTTAACCAAATTAATTCCACACAGAAAATTAATTCTAGTAGCACTTCAAAAATTAAAATACTAAAACAGAATTTTAATTAATGAAAACTTAGAAAATAATTTCTAAAATTCAAAATTAATTTCTAAAAAAATTCCACAAAAATATATTCTGAATTGTTAATGACACCAGTATCATACTACTAATTGTTGTCAAAGAAAAGATACAGTATATTACTACTATCTGTCAAATAGCATATAATCACTATTTGTTTTTTCAACCAGAATATTATTTTGTAAATCCACAGAAAATAATTTTCTTTCGAAATTATTTACGAAGAATGGAAAAAGGAAACAAACGAAAAATTTTGTAAACAGAATAATTCGAATATGTCTTAAGATTGTTAGAACAATCTTCTGTGTAAATAAAAAGAACTGAAATAATTCAAACAAAATAATTAAATAACATACCGAATTTATTTCTTGAACCAAATAAAAATTACAAGACCAAGTCGAGTGTGTGACACTCTGTCCTTAAGACAGATTCGCCCCGCTACGGTGCTTATGGTTGAATGGTGTCTATCTACCAGAATACAATGATCTTCACAAATTTATAGAAGCACTTCAAATAAATTTGTTCGGCGAACCAAACCTGTGTTCTATCTCTCTGAATATTTATTCCTAAAATTATATATATGAAGAATAATTCACTAAAAGAAAAAATGGATAGCAAAGGAACACAAATTCAAACTAAATTTTTCCTATCTCGGATGTCTCTCAAAAAATAATTCTATCAAGATTGCTGGAATATCATTACTATTTATAGGCAACAAATGACCGTTTGAAATAGTCCAAAAGGTATAAAAAATGGTCTAACAGGTGCCTTATTCAAAATAATAGATTTGATTCAAAATTAAATCTGACCGTTGCTTTCCAAACAACTTGAAAAGGCTCCGAGGTGCAATAGTTATAAAAACTGTTAGAAAACACTTTATAAACTATTTACATAGTTTAATGGTTTAAACAAAACAAACCAATTAGAGTTAAACCACTTAAGGAAATCAAAAATAAATTTAAATTTAAATTAAAATTCTATAATAATTTTTATTGAAAAAATTCAAAAGAATTTTATCTAAAAAATTAATATTAAACCCAAAAACGATGTCAACTTTCCATTCACTCATAAATAATTTTGACATTCCGTATTCATCATGTGACTTGCTACGCGGTAAGAAACACTTCACCTCTTCGGACCCATCTCAAAAGGTGTTTAGGATCCACCCAAAATGGGCTCAAAATTATGCCTATATAAAACTATTTTCCAACACTATTAATATAATTTATTCATAATTTTACAATACATGTTCTTATTATCAAAATATATATATATATATATTAAAACTTTTAATAAAATAACTCATCCTGTAGTCTTGAGCTAACTCACAAGATGGCTGACTCGGCCGCAAAGTGGCTTAGATTTGACTCCCCAAACATGCATTGATAACGACTTCCAAAAAGTTAAAAAAAAACTTCCTAAATATGGAAAAGCAACAGCTACGTATACTTGTAAAGATAGGATACATTGGAGTCATTCTTAAAAAAAATAATAATAAAAAGAGGCCAAAAGCCAGTTTTAAAGAGTTTTCCTTTGTCTCTCATTTCACCTAACCCATCAAAAGAAAGAGGCTAATAGAGAGAGATGAGGTCAAAACGACAATGGTTGAGATGGATGTTCAATCTCCTCCTTTCTCTCTCCTTGTGTATTTAAACCCAAAACCCATTATTGTTTCCACAATTTCAATATATGTTTGGGGTTTGATTTGATGTTTGAGTTTTGTTTGAGTTCTTGGTGGGGTTGACCTGTGGATGTAGGTGTGGAGGCCTTGGAGGAAGAGAATGGGGATCTTGAGGAAAGAGAGAGTTGATTGGAGTATGAGATGGTTTGTGAAGAGAAGGGTCAATGGTGACCTCTCTCTCTGTTTAGATTGTTAAAAAGAAAACAAATTAGATGGCGTAAGATCAAAAAAAAAAAGGTCAAGTAGTAGATATAGACAAACAAATCAGAGCTAGCGAAGAGCTTTGAAAAACAGAACACTAATAACACTAATGAGTTAAAAATATATATATAAAAAAAATACAACAAAGACAATCATAACATCATAGAGAGAGCCATTTTATTAGTGTTCCTTTTAATGTTCTCTTTTTAATGTTTTCAAATATTTTTGTAAATAAAAATGGCTAATCAAGAAAAATTAAGAAAAATTCTAACACACTCTATTTAAAAATGGTATATCATATGTATTTTTTTTTATATTATTTTTTTAATTATAATTTACGAATTCTTTAATTATGACTCATGTTATACTTAATTATGATATTTTTTTTAATTTTGAGTCAAAAAATTAAAATTATATATTTTTTTAATTATGACTCATGTTATACTTAATTATGATATTTTTTAAATTTTGAGTCAAAAAATTAAAATTATACTTTTTTGTTAATTATAAAATGCATATAGGGTCTTCCATTAATTAAATTAAATTATATTAAAACCTTCGTCTCTATAAAGCCCCAAAACACATCCCACTCTCATATTGAAGTTCTCTGTGTTCTGAAAAACAAAGCTCCATCCATGGCCGCCTCCATCATGGACAACAACAGAATCTCTCTTTCTATGAAGAGGACTGGCCAATGGTAACAATTCACCCAAAAAATATCACCCCCTCCAAAAAAACTAATTATCTTAATCTCATGTCTAATTTTTTTGTTTATTTTTTCTAATTGCAGGGTTTTTTCTCGCGATATTGCTACTGATGTTGTGGTCGTAGTTGGTGAAGCCAATTTTAATCTTCACAAGGTATGATTTTGAGTCTCTGATTTTGTATTTTCAAACAATTGTAAAGATTGAAGCTTTGTGTTAACAATCATTTACGTCAATGGCAGTTCATGCTGGTCGCGAAGAGCAATTACATAAGAAAATTAATACTAGAATCGAAAGAACCTGATTTAACAAGAATCGATCTCTCGGATATACCCGGAGGACTTGAGATCTTCGAGAAAGCAGCGAAGTTCTGCTACGGAGTCAATTTTGACATCACAGTTCACAACGTCGCAGCTCTTCGTTGCGCCGCCGAGTATCTGGAAATGACCGATAAATACTGCGACGCCAACCTCGCCGGAAGGACCGAGGACTTTCTCTCTCAAGTCGCCGTCACGAGCCTCTCCGGCGCGGTGGTTGTATTAAAGTCGTGCGAAGATCTTCTTCCCATTGCTGAGGAACTCAAGATTGTGCAGAGATGCGTCGATTTCGCAAGCATTAAGGTACTCTACTTGCCTGTTTTTGACGAGTAGAGTATGATTTAGAGCATCTCTCTAATCATTTTGATTAAAAAAATGACTACAAATATGCTCCAATCATTGAATTAAATCTGTATCAAATCTAGGAATAAATAATTTTTTCACCAAATAAAAATGAATCCAAATCTTCAGTAATTACATTTATTTATTTTTTTTTAAAGATTTGATAGTAGAGATTGTAGTCTTTTTTTAACAAAATTTTCATGAAAAAAACACACACAAAAGGATTGGAGATGCTCTTCACCTGTATAGTGTACTGATTCTGATAGATTTTCACAGGCTTGTAATGAGGCGAAATTTCCGAGTCGATCGCCGCCGAATTGGTGGACAGAAGAGCTAACGATCTTAGACATATCTTTCTTCGACAAGATCATCAGAGCCATGAAATCGCGCGGCGCAAAAGCCCTAACTATCGCCACCGCCATAGTCACCTTTGCAGAGAGATCGCTTCGCGATCTCGTTCGAGATCACTCTGGAAACGGCAAGAAGTCGTCAGATTCCAGCGACTCCTCCAACGCCAGTTTTAACCAGAGAGAGCTTCTCGAATCCATCGTCGCACTCTTACCGTCCGAGAAAGCGGTGTTTCCTATCAACTTCCTCTGCTGCCTCCTCCGCACCGCCATCTTCCTCGAAGCTAAAAACAGCTGCAAGAACGAGATCGAGAAGAGAATCTCGGCGATTCTAGAGCACGTAACTGTCGATGATCTTCTGGTTCTTTCGTTTACGTACGATGGAGAGAGTTTGTTTGATTTGGAGAGTGTTAGGAGGATTATCTCGGGGTTTGTGGAGAAGGAGAAGAATATGGCGGTGTTCAATGCCGGTGATTTCAGGGAGGTGTGTTCGACGGCGATGCAGAGGGTTGGGAAGACGGTTGACGCGTTCCTCGGTGAGATCTCTACGTATGGTGAGTTGAGCATCTCGAAGTTCAATGGAATTGCGAATCTGGTGCCCAAGGGGGCTAGGAAGGTTGATGATGATCTTTACAGAGCCATTGATATCTACTTGAAGGTATGTTGATTGCTGATTAACATTGTTCATCAATTGTTTTGATTGTCTGATTAAAATCAATGAGACTTGCATGATGAATCGAATGTTTATGGTTGAATATATGTCACATTAGCAAGTTTTCCTATCTCCACCGCTTCCACAGCCACCCTCATTACCATTTCTATTTCATTACCACCACCACCACACTACCATTGCTATCACCGCTGCCACCACCATGCCCAACACCTCCACCTCCACCTCACCGCCGCTACTACCATTATTACGAGCATCAGCAGATTTTCTAAAACTTTATCTTAAAATATTATTAAAAAATTTATTCTCAATTTTTCAACAACTTTTTTATTTTTTCTTTATTCTATTGAATTATTATTTTTAATTATTTTATATTTTGGGATAGAGGTGCTCGAGATCAATGATGGTGGTTGAATAAAGAGTAATTTTTTATTTTTTAGGGGTGAACGGTAGCTCCCTACACTTAGAAAATAATAGGGAATGGTTGAAGAGAATTGATGAGATTGATTTTATGAAAAAAAATCCCCCTAATCATTTTTTAGCTATTTTAGGGAAGGTTTTCTCATAAAACCAACCCTATGAATCGTCTTAAATCAGCCCCTATTATGAATTGAGCTATAGTTACTCTCTAAATGGAGGGAGTTAGTGTTCACCCCTAAAAAAATAAAAATAAAAATTATTCTTTATTCAACCATCATCATTGATCTCGAGCACCTCCATCTAAAAAATATAAAATATAAAATAATTAAAAATAATAATTTAATAAAATAGAGAAAGAATAGAAAATTTGTGGAAGAAAAATAGATGAAAAAGTAATTTCTAAAATAAAAAATGAATTTTTTAATAATACTTTAAGATAAAATTTTAGAGAATATGCGGAAGATGCTCTAATACAACTATTAGTATATTAATTTTAAAAAACGTAATCAAATAAAACAAAACGCTTTGTATGAAAAGCATTTTCTAAAATAAAGCTTTCTATAAAAAAAACATTTTCCACCGAAATAAATAGAGATTTGTTCAAGAGTTTAGTTGAGAATCAAAGGTTGCGTTTGGTTTAATTTTAGGATCATAATTTGGGAATGGAATTGTATTTTGAATTTGTAAATTGTTAAATTATGATTTGAAAAGAGAAAATTTATTTGGTTATGAGTTTTGAATTTTTGAAATAAGAAAAATTGCTTGGTTTTGAGTTTTGGAAAGAATTTTTAAAACTTTCAAAAACTTATAACTCATAATCAAATACACAATTCAAAACTCTATTGAAAATTCTATTAAAAACTCATAAAAAAAACTCTTTTTAAAATCCAATTCAAAAAAATAATTATTGAAAAAAATAATTTTTTATTTAAAAAATTCAAAAAATTCTGAAATTATTTTTTTATTTAAAATATTAAAAATATGTGTATTAGTTTTTGTTAAAAAAAAATATTTAGCTAGTATTTTAAAATTACTTTTGATTGTATATTTGGTTGAAATTTTTTTTAATTGTGTTTGTTTAAAAATGTTTTTTTATTTTTTAAAAATTATTGTGACAAATTAATTTTTTTTTGTTAATTTTAAATAAATGAAAAAATAATTTGTCATTTTGGTCTTAAAAAATAATTTTTATATCTAAAAAAATAAAAAATAAATATAAATTTTTTTTTTTTTTGAATATCAGGTGGCAATTGAGTACTATTCTAGTCAATCAGCCGAACGTCCGAAAGGATGTCCAGGCAAACGACTGGATAGACCTAACAATTTAAAAACTGTTTGGGAGGATGTGTGGGCGAACGACCGGATAGACTAAAAAATTTCCCTAGTTTATCAAATATGTTTTTAAATGTGTTTTGAAATGTGATTTAGAATCATATTTTGAAAATTATAATCAAACAGAGAGTTGAAATATGAGGGTGAAATTATGATTTGAGACCCAAACCAAACAGAGCCAAAATTTTCATCAAATGTTTTTTAAAATGGCTAACCTATTCCAAAAACTTCTTTTAACCAAATTTGGCGGAAAAAAAAAAAAGATAACTCATCTTCAATCCTTTATTTTTAATCAATTTCATCAAAATTAAATAAAAAAGACTTGTTAGAAATTTGGTAAATTTTTGGTTCATCCTTTATTTGATAAAAATTTACGAATACATTAATTGGCATAATTTATATGGGTGTTTTGAAAAGATAGTTCATTTTTTATTTTTTTGGATTTTTTAAAAAAATAATATAAAAAATATGAGAGATGATATGACTCAAAATAGATTAAAAATTAAGAAGTGGTTTTTAACTGACCTCCCAAAGAGGCCATAATAACTAAAACGTCAAAAAATTACCTAGAAAATTAAGGTAGCGTTTGGTATATCTTTTTAAATATGATTTAAGAGTAGAAGTTGTATTTTAAGTTTGTGAGTTTTGGAATTATGATATAAATATAGATAATTTGCTTGGTGAATGAGTTTTGAATTGAGTGAAGAATTTTTGATGTGACATATGATATTTGATACAAAAACTTACAACTCATAACTAAACACACAACTCAAAATTCTATTAAAAATTATAAAAAATTTGGAAAATATTTTTTGTTGAATATATAAAAATTAACATGTGTCAATTGCAACAAAAAATAAAATAAAAATTGCACTGTTCCGGTCAACCAATAGGACGACCGGTTAATTTAAATTTTCTCGCATTCGACAAAATTTTTAAAAATAAATGTGGAATTAATTTTTAAAACTCGTAAATAAATATTGGGTCCTGTTATGGGGTGCAACCCTTAAAGTTGCACACCATATGCAACCAACACAAAGAGTGTAAGTGTAAGGTGTAAATATAAAACAGAAGGCAAACAGAAAGGCGTAAATGGGTTGCATACCATGTGCCTTGCACACTTAAGAAAAATCCATAAAATTATATGCAACATAAGTCTTGAAATTAATGTTTTAGAACTGTACCAATCAGAGCCTAACTTTTTTTTACCTTACCTCTTGCAAGCTTGTCTGGAGAGCCTTTATAGGGAAAATAGCTGTGATACCGACCCCAGCACCTTCCACACCCGCCACACATTTTTTTGAATGATATTTTATTTATTGTCTCAATTGTTACTACTTTTTACATGTTTGATAAGTGAAATAAAAAAAAGGGTAACGGTTGGACAAGATTGAGTGAGAAGATTAATTTACACTCGGATGGTTAATGTCATTGCAGGCTCATCCAAAATTGGACCAGATTGAGCGCGAGAAGGTATGCAGTGTGATGGATCCACTAAAACTCTCCAACCAAGCTCGAGTTCATGCTTCCCAGAACAAACGATTACCACTACAAATCGTCCTCCACGCTCTCTACTACGACCAACTCAAACTCAGGAGCGGCAACGAAGAGGATCATAGTAACCTCAAAGACACCGCTGCGACAACAAGAAGCCAATTACAAGCAGACGTGTCGTTGCTTAAAGAGAACGAGGCCTTGCGAACTGAGCTACTCAAGATGAAGATGTACATTTCAGACGTTCAGAAAAACAAAGGAACTAAGAAGCAGACATTCTTGTCATCTGTGTCGAAGAGGTTGGGGAAGCTGAATCCGTTCAAGAATGGGTCTAAGGATACTTCGAATATTGAGGATGTTGTGGACATTACCAAGCCTAGGAGAAGAAGGTTCTCCATCTCTTAGATATATATAATAATGGAGCAATGTTTGTTAGCCTCTTGTGTCTTGTGTGTGATTTTGTGTAAAGTGTTTTTAAATTTTTTTTTTTGGTTTAAACTCTAGTTGTGTTGTGATTTATTCTTTGTTTGTTGCTTGTTTTTGTGACATAATTTTGTTCAAGAATGGGTTGTATGTTTGTTTGTTTAGTTGAATGAGAGATGAATAAGGGAATGCTTAGGAACTGGACTTGTGCTCCGATTGTAATTCTATTTAGTGTTGGGTGATTGTAATTCTATTTATGCTGTGTTTAGTTGGGGGATTTGAGAAGGGATTTGAAAAGGAAAATGGAAAAGGTAGGTGAAATGTGAATAAAACATGTCTATATTTTACCTAATTTCACACACCTTTTTCCTTTTCCTTTTCAAATTCCTTCTCAAATTTCCCAACTAAACACAACATTAGTGTTGTGCCGTGGATGCGAAGAAATTATAAATTATTACGAAAGTATGGTATACCACACCATCATACTGATGTGGGGGTGTTAAATCAATAAAGTTTTAATGAAAGTGGTAAACTTTCTTTAATTAATAACTCATTGGTAAATTTTTTAAATTCCTTCTGATACTGTGATTTTATTTTTATTTTTGTCTGCATATATTGATCCTATTAGCCAAAAAAATTGCTGATATGAAATGACAGACCCATAGAATAACTGCTCATGGATTGGAGTCCAATCTAAGCTCGTTGCCCACCACATCCATGAAATAACTGCTCCTGGATTGGATTTGGAGTCCAATCTCATTGCCTGCCGCGAGTCCCACTCTTATTTCATTTATTTTATACGTTTGAATAGATTATTTTCAAAAAAACATTAAATTAATCTGATAATTAAAATTATATAATTTTATTATATTTATCTTTTTATATATATTAAATAATAAATGAATTAAATTATCAAAGTGAAACTATAGTGAGTCAATAAGTGTAAACTGTACACTCATCCTCTTAGAGAGATGATGCTTCTTTTCATTTACCAACTTCACCCTTTAGCCTGTGTAACCTTATCTCTATTTTGAGAATAAAAATAAAAATAAAAATAAAATTAATTAGCGTCTTGCCTATTAAAATGTTAATTGAAGTTCTGTATGACCACTAGAAGTCACCTCAGGTGCCCTGTCTTGAATGTCCTTGAAATAAATGAAAGGAGGTGGTGGTACTAAACTATTAATGGGTGGGGAAAATACTTAAGACCCCACTATTTTTTATCTTTATAATTTTTAATTGATTTGTAGTCACATATTATATATATATATATTTCTCTCCTCTCTCTTCTCCCCCTCTCTCTCTCAAGTGTGTGGGGGTACCAGGGTCTGAATCATTTCCCTAATGGGTGGTGGTGATGATAGCTTTGAATGAGAGAGAAGTGTTAGGAATGTTGTAGATTTTGTGGTTGTGGAAAAGGGAATAGTGGGGTTGATTTGAAAGAGGTGGTGGTGCTAATGATGGTGATGGAACTGGTATTAACTAGCAGTGATCTTTTTTGAAAGAAATGGGTTACCAATAATAAGATACAATATTTGGGGTAAAGGAATTAGTATTAGGAAGTAGATCCCCATAGTCCTTAACCCGGCTGTTCAGCCCATGGGATTCCCTATGAGCCTCATTTTAATGACTTAAACCATTTATATTATTGAATATTTTGTGTATTTTACTTATATAAAAAATTAAGTTGATCAGATAATCGAAACTTATTTAATTCATTGTGTTTGTCATAAAATAAAATGATATATTTTTAAAAACATAGTTGTCGTTCATTTTTTTGGTGAGAAACATGATGAATTGAATATGTTACAGTTATCGGATCAACTTATTTTTTTTTGTGAATGAAATACACAGAATATCTAACAAAATGAACGATTCAAATTATTCAAACGGTATTCATGGTGAGTCTTACGAGCCCGAACAATACCCTTCAATCTAGATGAAGGACTAGATGAGCTTCGGTCCTTAGTATTAAGGGAAACTATCAATCAGCAAAAAGTTAGGATAAATATTTACAAAAATGTGGAAAATTTTTAGTTGTGCAAATTTTGCTACGTATTTTTATACAGGAAATAATTGCACCACTATGTATTTGCAGGGACCTGCCTTGCATCCCCGAAAAGAGCGGTTTTTCTCAAAAAAATACTCCCGACGGACCAGGGATGGTATTTGAAATTGAATCCGTCGATTTGGCCGAGGCGAGGATAGCTTTCCTGACCCCGGCCCGCCTACTGTCCCGTCCGTCCTGTCACCATTTCTCCCTGAAATAAAATTTCCATAATACCCCTCTATTCATTCATATATATATATGACCCCCCTTATGTTTCTCCTCTAATCTCTCTCTCTTCCCTCTACTTTCCCTCACTCTCTCTTCTATTTGCAGTTAGCAACGGCTCTCTCTCACTCACTATTCTCTTCGCAGTCGGCGATGACTCTCTCTCACTCACTCTTCCCTCCGTAGTCGACGACAGCTCTTTCTCACTCACTATTCTCTCCGCAATCGCATGACAGCTGCCTCCTCCTCCACTAAGAAGACTGCAATACTCGCCTCCTCCTCCTCCTCCTCCTCCTCTGCGCCACCGCCGAACCTTCATACTCCGGGCGTCGGTTTTCGCCACGGCAGATTTGAGCAAATCCCGCCACCATCGATTCCCTTTTTCTCATATCTCACATCTGAAAAGATCCCACCACTCAGATCTCATGTATGTGTGTATGTATACATGTATGTGTATGTGTGTGTGTGTCTCTATCTGTCTCCATTTCTTTTTCCTTTTTTGTTTTGTTGATATGTTGTCGTTGATGCTTTTGTTGATGAAAATAATGTTGTTGTTGATGATTTATTATTGAGAGTGAAAGCTAAACACAAAGAAAGAGAGAGCTACAGGGATTTTTCGGGGTCAGAGAAACCCGATCCCTATTAGGGGGCGGGGACTGGGGGGGTGATGGGTTCCCCGTCGGGGATTAGGGACAGGGACAAGGAATTTTGTCACATCGGGGATCGGGGATCGGGAGTGTGATCCTCGGCCTCGCCCTGCCCTGCCCCGCCCCGTCCCGTTGCCATTCCTAGGTCAATGTATATCTATAAAAAAGGGTATTTGGTCAAAAACCTTCACAATAAAACTTTAATGCATTAAAGATAAGTACAAAAAAATTTCTTAAAAAATCCCACATACCACAATTATCAAAATATTAAAATTTAAATAATATAACTTTTGATCTAAATGTTGATTTTAATAAAATTATAATTTTTAAAATCCTCTCATCAACATCTATCAAATAAGATGACTACGAAATTCTTAAAAAAAAAAAAATATTACCTTTGAAATTGATATAAACAGTAACATGTTACTCTGTTTGACAATAACATGTTACTCTGTCTCACAGTAATGTATTAATCTACTAATATTATCTAAGAAAAAAAAATGATATTTTATTTTGTCCTTACTCAATTATTCGTTTCCCCCTTAAGGGTTTATAAAGCATAATAACTTAAGTTGTCATTTTCACTAAACAAGGGTCCAATGGAGAAATTTTGGCTAAATTTTCTTATAAAAAATACTGAGTTAATTTTGGTACATAACTAATTGAACATAATTTCTTATGTAAGCATTTTGAAAGAAGTATTTCACGAGAAAAAGAAAAAAAACTAACAAAAAAAAAATTCTAGAAGTTTTGAACTATTAATTAGATCTCAATATATAATCGGTTTGACCACTATTGTAAGTTATTTTATTAATAAATATAATCTAGTAAATAAAAAGTGAAAAATTCTTGAGACTCTTGAATCATGATCCTTAAATTTATACTCAATGATTTCAAATGCTGCATGTCATTTGTAGATTTGTGTAGAAATCAATCAACTAAGACCCAATTGGCAGAGCCAAAATTTTGATTAAGAGGAGGCAATGTTGAATTGAAATCTTAATGAAAATCGCAATCTAACTTAATTTAATTTTTATTTGGGTAAGATTAAAAATGATTATGATGCAAAAGTTATATTTAGATATAATATAAGCTTGAGTTAACATATCATTACCTTTATTCGTTATTAATTTGATTTTATGTATGACAATCATCATGGTTCAAAACATAATCACTTGCCTCATAAAATATGAGAACGAAATTAGATCAAATTGCACACACAAAAAGAGATATAGAGAGGAATAGAGAAAGAAACGAGAGAAAAAGTAAATAAATAATACAAAAGAGATGCGATATATCATTTTTTTCACCATTTTGAATAATTGAATTACATATATAGCACTATTTATTAGTTGTCATAAGCACTACTAAAAATCGAAGCTTTTGCGACGGTCTTGAACGTCACAAAAGGTTCACATATCGTCGCAAAAGACTTTTTGTGACGGAGTAGCGACGGGAAATGAAGGGTGGCGGAAGGAGGCGTGACAAAAAGTATTTGGAATGGTTACAAACCGTCGCTTTCTTGTAGCGACGGCTAATCAATGGTTTTTGCGACGGTAACCTGACACAAAAAAAGGGGAAAAAACTTCACTTTTAGTGACAATATTAGTTGTCGTTGCCAAAAGTATTATTAGCGATGGTATTTGACGTCGCAAAAAGTATTATTAGTGATAGTCTAAAACATCGTAAAAAAGTAGAATAAAATCAATACCACATTTGTGACAATTGAAACCGTCGCTAATAAAATGTAAGGAAATAATGATTACATTAGCGACGATTTATTATTGTCACAATTATTTTCATAAAATCAATATATATTTGATTAATTCATTCCCTGTACAAATTATTAATATTTTTTAAAATAAAATACATCCACATCTACATCCACATTCAAACACATCCACATCCACATTCACATTCACGTCTACAAAATCATACGTATATATGTACCTTGTAACAATTGTCAACTAAATATTCTTTACAAAAATATATAAAATATCCTCCAACAATACTAATAATTTTGAATATTCAAGAACTTAAATTTTTGTATCTAAAGCAAAATAAAAGTATCGACAATACAAATAAAAAATATATATAAATTATAACTTGTTTTAATATCAACATTAAGCTCTAATACCAATATGCGAAGATATCACCACGTACTCAAAAGGGTTGCATCTGCAAAAAGAAACCCCCAAAAAAATCATCATTTACAATATAATTAATTTCATGCTTACAGAAAAATAAAGCATTTGATATTTATTTCAATAAATAAATAAGATTGTAAGTTGCAATATCGATCTATGAGATATCATCACATACTCAAAAAAGTTGCATCTGCAAAAAGAAATCCAAAAAAATTTACAATATAATTAATTTCAAGCTTACAAAAAATGTAAAACATTGGATATTTATTTCAGTAAAAAAATAAATACATAAATAAGATTGGAGCTTGCGAAAATATCATCACATACTCAAAACGCTTGCATCTGCAAAAAGAAACTAAAAAAAAAAAAAAATCATTTACAATATAATTAATTTCAAGTTTACAGAAAATGTAAAATATTTTATATTTATTTCAATAAATAAATATGATTGTGAGCTCTAATATCGATATGCGAAAATATCATCACGTACTCAAAAGGGTTGCATCTGCAAAAAGAAAAAAAAAAGAAAAAAAAATCATTTTCAATATAATTAATTTTAAGCTTACATAAATGTAAAACATTTGATATTTCTTTCAATAAATAAATAAATACATAAATAAGATTGTAACATATACATGAATCGAGCGCCACACAGTGTATCTTCCAACAGCTTCTCCAACTGTTCTTAGACCTCGGGATGTTGTTTCCAAAAGAGTGTTCAGCTTTTTCGCTTTTAAGACAAACACTTTGCAATATTCAGGGCCAATTAGAACTCCATCAATTTCACACAACGGATCGTCACTAATAAGAAGACCCTCCGCCAATTGGACTATTGGTATACGTGAACTATCCAAAGAAACTTTAATTATATCCTACGATGATGATAATACTATTAAAATCAGGTAGTGATTGAACACATTGTGCTATAATCTAACAATAATCAAATAAACACAAAAGATGAAAACAGTTTGAAAGGACAAGTTTTCACAAACGGAAATTTGGCTCCAGATTCAAAACCGGGAATCGGTTTCGCATGCCGTATTTTTCTACAAGTCATTTGTGCCTAGTTAGTCGTGTGTCTCAAGTTTCATTTACATCCGACACCATTTGAGCATTTTAGTGAGTCCCAGGTTGGAAAAAGAGTTTGTAAATGACTAGTTTTCATAAACGAAAATTAGGCTCTAGATTCAAAATCGGGAATCGGTTTCTAGTTCCGTGTTCTCCCACAAGTCATTTGAGCTTAGTTAGTCGCGTGTTCCAAGTTTCGTTGACATCCAACGCCGATTGAGCATCTTAGTGAGTCAACCAGTTTGGGAAAAAAGTTTCTAAAGAACAAGTTTTCATAAATGAAAATTAGGCTTTTGATTCAAAACCGGGAATCAATTTTGATTTCCGTCTTCTCTTACAAGTCATTGGTGCCTAGTTAGTCGTGTGTGTCAAGTGTCTTTGACATCCGACGTTGTTTGAGCATTTTGGTGTATCAACCAGTTCGAAAAAAGAGTTTTTAAAGAATAGGTTTTCATAAACGAAAATTAGGCTCTAGATTCAAAACTGGGAATCAGTTTCGAGTTCCGTCTTCTCCTACAAGTCAGTGTGCCTAGTTAGTCGTGTGTGTCAAGTTTCATTGACATCTGATGCCAGTTGAGCATTTTGGTGTGTCAACCGGTTCGAGAAAGAGTTTTTAAAGAACAAGTTTTTATAAACGGAAATTAGGCTCTAGATTCAAAATCGGGAATCGATTTCGTGTTCCATCTTCTCATATAAGTCATCGGTACCTAGATAGTCGTGTGTGTTAAGTTTCGTTGACATCTGACGCCGTTTGAGCATTTTGGTGTGTCAACCGGTTTGGAAAAGAGTTTTTAAAGAATCAGTTTTCATAAATGGAAATTAGTCTCTAGATTCAAAACCGAGAATCGGTTTTGAGTTCCGTCTTCTCCTACAAGTCATTTGTGTGTAGTTAGTCGTGTGTGTCAAGTTTCGTCAACATCCAACACCATTTGACCATTTTAGTGAGTCAACCGGTTCGGAAAAAAAAGTTTCTAAACAAGAGCAATCAAACCAAATGCATAGCAGTGTATCAATTGTCTAAGCTACTATGTTTTCAAAGTGACAAAAACAGGCAAGGTTCTAAATAACACAGAACATATTGTTGTACATGTTTACATTGTTCCCATCCTCGATATTCACAATCACATAATTCAGCAGGTAAAGAAAGAACTACGTTTTGACTGGTTGACAAATAAATAAATGTTACACAAAAAGGATTATTTCTAAAAAATCATAAATGAAGAACATTCAGACTTCTGCAAATACTAGAGCAGAATTTGTTATAAAAATGAGAAGTAAAACAATCGGAAGAATACCTTCAAAGAGCAACACATCACAGCATCTGAGTGATGCCAAAGTGTCTTGAGAATTGATTCACTTCCTTCATTAACAGGTTTAATTAGCTCCACACCTAAAAAGCACCTGTCAAAGAAGCAATCAATGAACCTAGAATGTAAGAAATTTGTTAACTGGTGTCCTTAACTGTTATGTACACTAACTCCTGTCATGTCTCCTGTCATGCACATCGAATGTCCAAAGTGCTTCTATAAATTAAGTATCAGAAGATATGTTGCTAGCAAGCCCAATTCACTCACAAATAATAAGTTGGGCCAGAGTTGATCGATTGTACTAAGGCAGTGTTATCCAAGCTTCTGAGAAAAACTACAGAGATTTGATAAGGATGGTCTAAACAGTCCTATATTATTTTAATGTTACCTTAACAGCATATTTTCTTAGCCACAGATTACCAATTCAAATTAAAACACACTAGAATCTTTTTCTGAAGAAAATTATCATTGCTTCCGCATAAAAACCAAACCAGCCTCTTCACGTATACATGTATATATCCATCATAGAAGTACCAAAAAATAATCAACAAGCTCCAAAGAAGGAACTTCATAACCAAATATCAGATTTGATCTAATCTTTCCTTATTGAATCTAACATGACTCAACTTAATCACGAAAGTCAAACTAAAATTCTCATCACCATAAAACAGCTTCCATGCATGATTTTATAAAGGACTGAATATCAGTTTCCTTGTGGTAAATTTCACTATTCTGGCCAACATGCAGAATGTCAATTGTAAGCAATGTTTCTCACTTCACACTCATAGTGAAATTTATTCAAATATGAATTCTAATTATGACATGGACTCCAACATGTTGCACTCAAGTAAGAACCATTTCTAAGTTGCAAAATAAATGATCTGAAAACACACCTGTAGCTGAGACAGATCCAACAAGCAAGTGTGTGTGCTTCTGGAGGGACTGGGGGTAGTCGCAAACCAACATCAGAACTGAAACGAGAAGGGTAGAGTGCCAATGCCACCCTCTGAACATATGCTATGATACTTTGCACATACAGACGAGCCATAGCTGCAATATTTTCCTGAAGGTGAATCTCAAATGCAAATTGAAATACTATTGTCATAACAGATTTTCCACTCCCATCATGGCCAGAATAATCACCCGAACCTCTATTTCCAGTTGGTCCAACCTCGAGAGCAGACGCAAGATCAAGTGTATGATTTGGACTAGAGGCATCCTGCATCATCTTGAAGATTTGTATTAAGGAATGAACTTAACAGATGGAAGAGCATGAAAGAACCCATCTTTAGGTTATATCAGACAAGAGAAACACTTACTGTCCCAGAATGAAGAGGAATGATGCGAAAACCAAATGATAGAAGAGGTGCATCATCAGAGAAAGAGGCATCAATTGGAGCAAAGATGAGTTCTGCACAGGCACCAACGGCATTCTCGTCTACTCCACTACAAAGCTGGGGGATCAAATTAACCAGGAAAAGTAAACATAAATGCTGATTATGATTTTTATGTGCTTGATAATCATAAAATGATTATAGTTACTACAAAATACTGATGCTATATTTGGTTCACTGAAATGAAAGTAAAATGGGATACAATGCCCATTCCTTAGCCTCCCTATGGAATGATCATTCACTTACAATGGTGAATGATGATTCCATTCACAATATATTTTTCATCATTTTTTTAGTGAACCAAATGTGAGAATGACCATTTTGATGGAATGATCATTCCATTCCAATGAACCAAACACTACCTTAATGCATGAACATAACTGTGTGAGCCTATAACATTTTCCAGAAAAGACTGCATTCTAATTGTCAAACAATAAGACCTGAATGACGTTAGCATCAATTTTTTCACACATAATAGTAAGACTAAAATGGAACACTCACTAACACGTGGCTCCTAGATTTGCGACCCCCAAAAAAATGATATACGGAAAAGGAGTATTGACAAAATGTAAACCCTCAGCAGTAGCTTGTTTTATAACTATTGTTGGAGTGAATCTGTTCAACTTAAGTTAAGAATAATTAGTTTTGGGTTTTGGGTTTGGGCAATGAATGATTTAGATACCCTACCATTAATGGATTTATTAAATGAGGACTAGTGGCTGACTAATGTGAAACAAAAGCACCCTTTATAAAATTAAGTACGACTAAAAAACTACTATAAAAATCACAAATAGAACTCTTGTCAAGGTTGGCAAGTCCTTTCATGAATGCATGAGAGATGTCTACAACAATATAACTTATAAGAAAGGCCATTGTGCAACATTGGTCCTGCCAATGTGGGGCTCCAGGAAAGGTAGTCTAGGAATATTTGGCATTAAGACATCAATTTAGTGGAAACTACTTAGTTGCAAAAGAGAGATGTCTCCAGGCATAATCATGTCATCTCGATAGTGGCCAAAATTCTCAAGTTTAATGACCTCCATGAACTGTTTTGAAGAAGTAAAGCTAAATAAGCATACAACAGCTATGTAGAATAGCCAATTAGGAAGATATTTCTCCCCAGTGGTGAAGCAAAAGACATGGTAACATTTTTAGAAGCCCCGAAATTTTTTGGGTACTTTCGTAATTCCCATGTTGCTTTCGTGTAATCCTAATTCTACACTTATAAGCATTAACATGGATTTCATTGGCAGTGAAATATAATTTCCAAATCACTTGCTACCAAATCGGATAATAAAATTCTAACTGCCTTTGGATAGAAAATATTTAATGGGTTACAATGAAGAGGAGAAGAAATAAATATATAAACAATGAACAGAAGAAGGCCAACCCAATGATAAAATTAAATATTAAAATCAACCCTAGCAACATGAAGAGTGAAAAAAATATATATAAATTTTCCAACTGACTTCAATTTCCCATTGATAAAACCCATCAATGAAACCCACTTCAATGAAATCAAAACCCATCACAAACAACCAATTTGATTCAAAGAAAACCTCTGGGTTCAGTTAGAAATTGATAACAATGGCAGAGGGAAACATAGAAATGGCAGAGGGGAACATTCCCAAATCAATGGCATAGAAAACCCAAATAAAACTAATACAATTGCAAAGGGGAACATTCCCAAATCAGCAAATAGAATTAAAAAAAAGTAGGTAGAGGCAAAAGCAAAAACAAATACAATGAAGAGGGTTTGATTCCAATGAAGGCAAAAGAAGAGAAAAAGAGGAGAGGACAGGCGAGAAGACCAAACGAGAGCAGATGAGAGATATACCTGGATGCCGGAGAGAGAATATGTGCAAAGTTGCTGCCGCTGCTGCTACAGACAGCCTGTGAGGGTAACATGACAATGAGAGCGAAAGCAAGAGAGAGAGAGATATTGTCAGGGTCTGTGCGAGTGAGTGTGAGAGGAGAGAAGGGTAACCTGGAACTCTTCCAGGCTGGTGTTGTTGGGGCTGCGAGATAGACGACTGGGAGCGAAAGAGACAGAGTGACCACTAGGCTTTTTCTGGAATGGACGATTTTTCCTTTTTTGTTAATCTGATGGAAGAGGATACTGAAAGGGTAAGAAGAGAAGGAAATGAGCAGGGCGCGGGAAGCCAAAAAACAAAAAAAAGAAATTTTTTTTTGTAACGGTGGAACAAATGGTGTCGCAGAAAAAAAAAAAAACAATCGCAAAAAAAAAAAAATGACGGGTACCAAATCGTCGCAAAAGATACTCTTTTTTGCTACAGAATTGGATTTCCCCACTACAACAAAATTTGCCTATAACCACGTTTTTGAGACAACGTTTTTTGGACAAACACTGTGGAAAGCATAAAGTGAAATTAAAAAGACGCGTTATTATCCTCTTATAAGCACGCGTTTTGCTTTATAACGGTGCTCCGTCTCCATTTCTCTTTCCGTCTATCATTCTCTCTCTATTGTTTTCTCTCTTCGTCCTAGATCTAGGTTTTCTCTATCTCTCCGCATACTTCTTGAGAGATTCATCAGGTTCGATTTCGATTCTCGCTCTATTGTTTTCTAAATCCATCGATTCTTGAATCGATTTGGTTGAAATTTCTTCACGATTGTTTGTTTTTCTTGAATCGATTTAGTTTTAGTTCAACTTGATAATTTTGCAGAGGAAGGTGAACCGGTTGATTTGCATAAACGTGAGGTTAAGAGACCGAGGAGTGAAAAACGATCGAGATCATGGTTTGGGATCGGGACCAAGACTAGTCGAGTCGAAGCAAAAGGAGGAGACGAGATCATGAATATTGGGTTTCGAGCGCGATGGCGTTGGATGCGCCCTACCTGTTGAAGCTTCTCCTAAGGTTAGTCCTCCCGTCGCTACGCTCCCTCTGGTCTCGTCCTCTCTCTCTCTCTCTCTCTCTCTCTCAGATTTGGTCTCAAACACATGATTTACTATCTTCCTCGCTCTTCGATCTGGCCTCTCTTCAGTCGAATTGTACTCTTTTTAATCTTTTCACTTGCCATTTTTGGTCTGCTCTCTTTTTAATAGAATCTCATTCACTTTGGCCTTTCTGTTTTTCAATCTCATTATTTTCAGTTTTTTCAATCTATGTTTGTGTATTGGTAGAACATATTTTTATATCTGCATTGAAACATGCTTACTGTAGACAACAAGATACGATACAAAGACTTGGGGGATCTTCAAATGCTTTTGAGATGATTTGAGTCATCAGTTATGAATATATTACACATCTACATCGATTTCTTTTAGTGTTTCTTTGTTTTTCGATTGAAGGGTCTTTCTTGGACAAATTCTACAAATCAAGCTATGACCATGGATCCATTAGAGGTTTTGTCTGCATCGATATTTTCATATTAAACTAAAACATTTTGATGATAGTATTTTAGTTCTTCACAACTCACATATTTGACCATACAATCTTTTGTAGCGTCTACATTCCTTGAAAAAATAGGAAGATGGAAGTAGCTCATTCAAGATGCATACATCTTTGGTGAAACCGAGGTAAGTTTCAGTTGGTTGAATTGCAATTTAAGTAGGATGTAATCAGCTTCACTATTTTTCCTTGGTCCATAGCATTTTCTTTTCAGTCATTGTCTCATATAAGCCCGCTCTAAAGTGATAAATCTGATTGTCTTGTATAAATTAGGCTCATTCTAAGGAGTTGGACCCCATTTAATGGTTCCCAAACTATGAGGTCTATCAAAGGGATCCTATGGCCTGTAGAAGTAATATGCTATAGAACATGATCTTTGACATAGATTTTTTATTTTATTTTATAATTTGCTAGGGATGTTATTTAGTAGGTTGTGAAGTCATCCTCCGCAATGGAATGATAAAATTTGTCTTTGGAAAAGTAGTTGATAATATTTAAGGCTAAGACAAAGAAGTGTACATTTAGGGTGCTTTAGTAATGAACTACATATGTTAAGATTTTAATTAAAATTATCTAAGACTAATACTATCTATTTGTATTCAAAAACATTTGTCTTAATCTTTACAAAAGAGCATTTGAAATGTGAAAGGAATAGGAAGAGGCGCAAAGCAGATCATGCAAAGAAGCAAATCTACAATGCATGAAGTAGAAAAGCAAAAAGGTATAAAATAATTCATCCCAAATATGACATATAAAATACCATTATTATCAACTTGAAGCTATTCATTTTTTAAACATATATTTCTGCAAAATATTATAGACATCAGTGCATTCAACTCAACATCTACATCAGTGAGTGAAAACAACAAAGATCAAGTTTATTGTCAGAATGAAAATAGCTATCAAAAGGATACCATGTCCATGGGTATCGTTTCTCCTAATTTTAACTTTTTCTTATAGTTTTGCCAAAAAATCTTTTTGCTTGTCATAGTCACGCCCTTACAAAATTCTAATGGTAATTCACAAGATATTTCAGACTCTCACTAAATTTTTGAAATATATTAATCGTTTTTTCTTGTCAGATGAAGAATGGAGAATTAAAAGAAATACGGCCAAGCGAGCAGCGTATGCAAACAAAAAGTTATCTATGGCCCATGATGAAATGAATCATCCTGGTATTAGTTTATATACATAACGTACAATAGCCTCCTTATATCTTTACTGCAATTTGACCTTGAAAATTAACTAGCCTTTGTTTGATTGATCATAGAAAACAGGGGAATTGTCATTGGAAGATGCATTGAATGAGCTATTTTACTGATAGTCTATATTGAAACAATATAGAAATAATTACCTCTTTTGTTTTTTTGTTTTTTTCATTGGCAAAAGTTAGCACCCTGGGGGATTGAACCCCTTACCTCACCCTTGCAAGCACCTAAGTGCTGCCACCCATGCCACGAGGCCACACGGAAGGCCATCGGCTTTCCCCTTTTGTTTGTGTTTCTTATTGTTTCCACATCTGCTATCTTTTTGCTAAATGAACTTATGGTGTTGAATGCAGGGGTTGCCTTTTGTTGAGGCAGTCATTCTTTCAGGGATTTTTCCATTTTTAATGCCCTGTAGACCCTGTATTTCTTTTTTTGTGATGGATATTATTGTTTCAAGGACCGTAGACGAAGAAAATAGTGATATGTTGATCTTTGGTTGTTCTATCACCAAATGGAAATTGGATCCGTTTAGGTTGTGATTGATCTTGCTAAGGATTCGACTTAATGGTACCCCCCATGAATCAAAATCTTGGCTCCGCCACTGCTTGATTGTGTGCAAATATGTGCAGTTTGTATTTGTTCATGCATGTGAAAGTACAACTCAGGCTTGCTTCATAGTTTACACTCAACTTTTCCCAGTGGTAGCATCTTTCATGGTTGTTTTCTCATTGATGTCATATTTTATGCCTATTTGGAAGTGATTAGGAAAGTTCTGGAGGTTTCTTGTTTAGTAATTATTTAAGAAAACATTGTGAGATAATTGGAGTTTCTTGTGATCTACATATTATAAAATGCAGTCATTAAAAAAAATAAAAATATAATAATAATAATAATAATAATAATAATAAATTGCTTTTCTAGTTTAAGAATGATGTATTGATGAGTGTTGAACTCAGGAACCTAAGAGACCCAAGTTGTCATAGATCAACGAATCTCAACTTCTTTCCATTAATGCAGGCTCTTTGTTGCTCTTTTTGCAGGTAATGTCAAAATCTAAGAATGAATTGGGTGCATCTAAACTGGAGTAGAAAGTTCGGGTGGCCTCTAATTGATCACATCTCTACTTTTGGTATGGTCTGTTTGGCTCTTTAAAGACTGCTGTTTTTTCATGTATCCGAAGGCTACTTGATGCTGTTGTGCTAGAAATGCGTCAACGTGAAGATGTGAATATTTGGGTAGACCTGCTTGAATAGCTTCAGGTTTGAAGTATTATGGAACCTGGTTTAAGTTTTTCCTTCCCTTCTTTTCTTGATATTAAACAATTATCCCCAGCTTAGTGAACTGATATATTGTGATTGGTGGAACTCCTTTTTGATTTGCAGTTAATATTTATCTGTTTGTGATTCTTCGATTTGTTATTTTGCGTATATGTTTTTGCTTAAATGACGTAATCAGTTTTTTGATAAGTATAGTTCTCGGGCTATATCTATTCTGTGGGTTTGTCCTTGAGCTACCTGCAACAGTTAGTCGTGTGTGAAGATATTGCTTGGAAGCAACTCATGGAGGATGACTTCTGCATGAACAGTCAGGTCTGTTTCTTTTAAGAAGAAAATTGGTGTCCTTAATGGTGCGGGAGTATGTCCATGCTGGACACTAGAAGATTTCTCTAAATTTAGCTTTTCCATACACACACGTCAATGTTACAACTTACAGGACATCTACATTGGAGTCCTGCTGTATTGATTTCCCTGGTGCTTTTAATCTTTCATCAAGGGTGTAGCTAATATTATTGTTTCTGCAAAAATTCTTTAGGCATCCAACAGGTATTGATATCTCTAGTCAACTCGGTTGTCGAGGATCAGAGCTTGTAGTAAATGATTGTGGACCTGAAGTTTTTGGATGGGTTTTTAATCCATGATGATGTCAGATGATATTATTATTATTATGTTTTAATTTTTAAGGTTAATTATTTTTCTCTCTTTATCTTTACTGCCTGAGTTGGTAATTGTAGGAGAGTAAATGATGTCCTTTAACCTGCTTGCGGCCATATATGAACATATGTCCAGTGATGTCTCTTCTGAAAAATGGTGGAGTTGGTCCGACTTCTAAGAGGAGCCTGAACCCCACCATTACAGTCCATCCTAGAAGCTTCAGAATTTGGATGGGGTATTAAGAGAGGTAAATTTATTTTTGTATTTTCAAGAACAAAATTTTAAAAATATTTTCTGATGTTTGGGAAGTCAAATGAAAAAAAAATTTAGTTATCAAAGGAATCCTAACACCATCACCACTGTCATTGACATCCTATCATCACTACCATCACTGCACCACTGACATCATCACCATCCACACTAACACTGTGTCCGGATCCTCTGCCACGGTCTCTGTAGTGCTACCAAACGACGTTGTTTTGAACATAGTTCCCTCCCCCCCTCCCTCCCCCTCTTTTCTTTTCTCTCAATTTTGAAATCAAAGAGACGAAGAGGGACGGGTGGCGACACGGCGACAGAGACTTCAATGGTACATTATGGCAAGCGATTGATACCCAAATTTTCACTTCTTTGAAACTGGGTGTTCTTAAATTCATAATCTAGAGTGTTTGCCGTATATGGGTTGTTGACAAATTTCAAGTATCTGGATCAAAGACCTTGTGATTCAGAGGTTTAAGTCCTTAAAGGGTTGATTAAATTTTTGGTTTCCACTTGTAAATTTTAGTTTGATTTTTTAAATGAAAATAGTGATATATTGTTTTTTGTTGTTGAGTTGGGACAAGGTTTTGTCCAGTTCAGTCAGTCTTACAACTTGTTCCGGACTTTTCAAGAGTTTAATCCCCTACTTTGTTGAGATGTCTGAAAGGGACTCTCACTTTGCTGATTTGAAAGTGGAAAATTGTGAGCTTTCATGTAATGGAGTGAGTCAACTTGTAGGTGTTCTTTCAACTTTAAAGAGGCCACTGGATTCTCTATCTATTGGAGAAAATGGCCTTGGCAGGTTAGTCTGGCTTATGTAGTTTCAGTCTAATAGAGTTTAGACTTCCGCTCTTGTCGTTTCATTTCCAGATTTATTGGTTCTGATATTGCTGTCCTCCAGCAAAGTTGGAGCACCTTTGGGAAAATTTTTGGGCATAGGTATTCAAGCACTAGAAATTGAAGATGTTGGGCTTGGTTCATCTGGCTTTCTGGAACTACAGAAAGAAATAGGAGAAGATTTGAAGCTTGCCTACATCAAAATGAGGTTCTACTGATGCCTAGACTTTTTTAGAACTTGTGTTGTAGCTTATTTCTGAAACATAAACTTGTTGATTAATATTGTATAGTAAAAACTGCGGTGGGATTGGCAATGATTATAATTTGCTAACTTTTTATTTTATTTTTTTATTTTTGGGTTAGTTTATTTTTTTATGACTGATTCCAGTAGTTTTTGGTAGGAGCATTGGCCAGCTTGTTCCTTGAAATAAGCGTCGGCCAATGAATGAGTTATTCAATATTTTGATGGTTTTTTAACATTTTTTGGGGTATGGTTTGTGGTTAAATATAAATAAGTAGGAAATGTTACAATTTTTCTTCTATTGTTTGTCAAATGTAATATTTTAACAATTTGGAAGAGGATGAAAGAGGAATTAAACTTGTTTGATTTTTTTTTAGTTTATGTCTTCTGTATAGAATTCTTGACTTTTAGATTTGACCTTATTTAGCTAATAGTGCAATTTGACAATTAAATCCTTATTTTGCAGATTTAATGAGTGCAAATGAAATTTATTTATATTTTTTCTTTCTATAAATAGCAGGTGTCATTTTAAAAAAAAAATAAGGAGAAAAGATGGCGTTTTTGAAAAAAACATCACTAAATGTCGTTATATGATATGAGCATATAACTGTAATAGAAAAGATGGCGTTTTTGAAAAAACGTCACTAAATGTCGTCATATGACGTCAGTATTTAACTGTGACGGTTTTCACGTAACGGATGTTTAAGAATTACGGCGTTTTAAAAAGCGCCGGCTAAAGTCATTAGTGACGTTTAATAAACGTCATATACCTAAGACGGCGGCCGTATCCTCGACGCACGTTACAAACGTCACTTTATCCGTTAATGGCATTTTTGAGACTTCTAGTGGCGTTTTTTAAACGTCGCTAATGCCAAAAATTCTGGCAGTGCCTGTCGCAAAACAATTACTTTTGCGACAACTTCAATTGTCGTCGCAAAAAAAATGATTTTTACAACGATTTTCAAACTACCACAAAAGATTCCGTATCAAAAGCTCCCTTTTTTAGTAGTTGTGTAATAATGATCCCTAAACAAATGAACTAATTATGAGTATTTATATAAGATGTGGTATAATACAAAAAAAAAAAATTAATGACACATAGTAGTTGTCTATTGTAAAATTTATAAAAAAAAAATTAAAATAAAAATTAGCAGAATTAAACATTTAAAGTGATAAATTAATTAGATTTTAAAAAAATAAAAATTTAAAAACAGTGATATAAAAATTTAAAAACATACTAGAAAGAATTAACTTTATTTCTTTTTAATTAGAAGCAAAAATACAACTTTTTAAAAATTGTGAAGAGGCATGTGACCTCGGACCTCGCGAGCCTCCACCTCTATTAAAGACCAACCAACAGCTTAGGTTTAGTCCGAGAAATCTAAGAAGCGTCTGTTGTTTAGTTTGATTTTTTAAACTTTATTTTTAAATGAGTTCTTATTTATTTTTAGTAATTTTTTTTAATATTTTAATCTCTTTTTTTTTTTTTTTTGTACTTTTTAAATGCACCTAATCAAGATGTATTTAAAAAGTAAGATAAATTGACTAAAATATTTTAAAAAAACAAAAATTTATGTGCACTTTTGTTCGGATTTTCATTTGTTTTTAGAGAATTTTTTTTTCATATTTTAGTTAATTTTTTTTTTTACTTTTTAGATGTATCTAATCTTTAATATATCTAAAAAATAAAATATATATATTATTAAAATATAAAAAAATTTAATTAAAATCTATCTGAAAATAATTTCTGAAAATCATAACCAAACAAAACGTTAGTTAATGGTTGAAATTGATATATAAGTGGTTTCCATGGTGGTGGGTTTATGGTTGTGGAATGAGCCAATAGTCAGAAAAGATGAGAGCAGTAACACGTAAAAGGTTGACGATGAGAGAAAGGAAAATGGGCAATTTTGTAATATAAAACAACACTAGATTAGTTCGCATTAAATTTTTATAGTCGTGTTAACATATTAAATTTAATAAAATTGATACCATTATGTAATATAAATAATTTAGAGTCATGTCATCCATGAAGTATAGGAACTTTGAAAAATATGTCGCATCTATACCGGCTATTTATCGACATATGGTATTATGATACTTTTGCATACATATCGGGTACATAAAATATATATCCAAATTTTTTCTTCTTAATTTTAGTATACCTAGAAGTAACTAGTAAATACCTAAGCTGTACCGTAATTCAGTTGAAACAATATTTTTTTCTACTACGGAGACAAAACTCTTTTCACTAGGCTTCTTTTTATTTTTTGTTTTATGCTTAGTATGATTTTAAAATTAAACTATGATTTGTCAGTTATTTAATATATTGACATTTAATTTTAATTTATATCTTTACTTTTGATATTAAATGTTACTTGTAGGTTGGATCTTAACAAATTAAATTATTTAATTAATTTTTATATTAACCTAAATTAAAAATAAATATTTTTTTACAAGCGTATTAAGCCGTATCCGTACTCTATTTATTTTTTTAAAATTTTATCGTATTGACACACTCGTATCATATTAATACTAGTACTTGTACCCGTGCTTCATACCATGGCATATATTATAAGAATAGTTAAAATCAAGTCTGAATCGTTTGCCGTTGTATCCTACAACGTTTTGTGCTGTGGTGCCACAACAAAGTCGTTTTGGGTTTTTTATTTTTTCCTAAAAACTTTGAGCAAGAACAGAGAGTCAATAGGAGGGTAACGGCAACAAGAGAGACGAAGAGGAGGGTGACGGTGGCGCCATCCAGTCACTTTTTCTTTTTTTCTTTTCTCTCTCTTCTCTATTCTCTCTCCACTTGATCTTGGGCAGAAATCAATCGAGAAATTCATCAACAAGAAATGAGTTTTTGATCCAATTCACTACAAGCGCCATTGTGCTTTTATTCTTGATTTCCTCTTTAACTTTATAACAACAGGTTTGAAAATCTTGGAAATTTTTAAAAATCTTGAGTACTGTAATTGTTTGTTTTTCTTTTTGTACTTGGTTTGGATACTCTCTTTGATTTTATGTGGAGAATGGTTCTTTTTGGGGCCTAATTGATTGATGGGTGCAAAAATGTTTTAGAGATTTGGCAAGTTTGTTCTGGAATTGAAGATTGAGGAAATGGGTTTTCCTTGATTGTCCATAAGTTTCAGATATTCTGCAAATTTGTTATAGAATTGGAGATTGAGCAAATTTGTTCTGGAATTTGTCTGTTGTCATTGCCTTGCCGTCGCCGTCACTGTCGTGGTGGGTTTGGTAGTTTTTAAAGAGAGAAAATAAGAAGAAGAAGAAGAAAAAGAAGAGGTGGTTGTGGGTTTGGTAGTTTTTAGAGAGAGAAAAGAAGAAGAAAAAGAAAGAAGGAGAAGAGGAAGCGGAAAGGTTGGACAGTGGTGGCCGGCGGTGGCAAGGTGACTGGCAATGGGGTCTAAGAAGAAGTTGAAAATAATAATAATAATAATAATAATTGCGTCAAAACCACGTCATTTTGGATACAAGGGAGTACCGCAGGTTCCCGCAATAGAGGATCTGGACAACTGGAAAGTTATTTCATCTATTGTAATTATATTTTTTAAATAGAAAATTTCATAAATAGACATTAGAAAACTTCATAAATAGAAAATTTCATCTATTGTAATTATATATTTGTTTATTATTTTTCATATGATGGCAATTCATTTAAAATTAGATAACAACATATCATTTTAAAACAATATTAGTTATGTTTAATTTTACTGTTGAAAATAGCATAAATAATACAACATAACAAACTCTTAATCCATAGTATTGTTACACCCACAGAGGTGTGTGTGTGTGTAAATTAAATATATAAATTAAATAAACAACAAAATGAAATAATTCAGAAAATAATTATATAAACTAAATTCCGAATTAAACGCTTATAGAAATTAAAGTCGAGGCTTGTGTTGGACACAATCTCCTTAAAGTAGATTTCGCCTTCGTTTTGGTGCTTCAAGATTTATCGGTGTCTACTTCCCAGGATGCAATGACTAACACTTGAATTTGCATCACTACAAAATCAAGTCTGGCAAATCAAATTATGTTGTAACTCTTTCTCTTTCTTTTTCTAAAAATAAATGCAGAAACAAGTGCTGGAGCACAAGAGAACGAACTGAAAAAGAAAGGGAAGAAGTTTGGGATTTTTCTGATGTAAATGAATTGCTGGAAACAGACTATATATATAGGAGGAATGATGGCTGTTCCGAACAGGTGCCAACAGATAGGCAACTGTTCAGACAGATTCAATAGATAGAAAATCTGTTTGGTTTGAATTTAAACAGATATGAACCTGTTTTGAACCCTTTGAACCTGTTCGGGTGGGTTTGAACTCGTTAGGGATCTATTTGGGTGAAGGAAAAATCTGGATCAATTTATTTTGAATTTTGAAACCAAAATTAAAAATAAATAAATAAATTACAAAGATTTTTTGGCCCAAAAAGATAAGTACTGGGCCAGACAAGCTGAACCCAACCTTACACCACACATCCGCGCCCAAACCCAACCCGTTCAACCAACCGTACAGGCGGAGGCGGCGGTGCGCGCGTGGTTTTTTCTTTGGGTCCAATGGGTCTAGCCCACTTTACCCATAACCTCACCCTTCCACAAATTTGGGTACCTTTTGGGGCCCATTCAAAGTATCTCAAGCTAAGGTATATAAACTCATTCAAAACCTTAAGCCTTTCCAATGTGGGACAAACACATTTCACAAATGTGTAGGAAACCCACCTAAAGCCATTCCACGAACCTGAAAATGCACGTTGAATTCTCATTCATCTGGAAATGGTTTTGAGCAATCAAACACACGGTTTTATTCACTACGCGACATTAAATATGAACCTAATGAAAAAAGTTAAAAATAATGCTTGGATCCCACCTTAATTAATGCTCAAAGTAAGCAAAAAATAAGGATTTTGTAAAGCCATTTTTCAATAATCCCCCACATGAATGGAATTCACGAGAATGAACATGCAACAAGATGCAGACAAAGAAAAAGTACATTAAGAAGATACACCACATCGAGATAAGTAGCTTTTGGCTTTGAACCTCCTCTAGTGAAAACCTATCGGACTTACTGGCTAATTAGTGGACGCGATGCCTTGAACTGTTCAGCTGTTTCTGTAAGCCAAGACAATAGACTAAACATAGTGTATCCGCAGACATAGTTTGGTGCTTACGGTTGTGTTCATTTTGTCCCTGAACAACGCCTGGTAATTCATGAGTGCTCTAGAAAATTTAGCCTTTTCAATTCTCACAAAATCAGCCCAGTTCACATTCATATAGGTGACTTTTTATTAAGAGTATCGTATTATACCCCACTTGGATGTCCAAGCTATAAGAATCATTAAAAACAAAGCTTATCCTACTAACACTGTAGGTATCACTCTTCTTATCATAGAAATAAGTAGGAGAAAACCTCTTTAGTGATACGTGAAGTCATTTATAATTCGGTTGTCCCTTTGAACCTAGATCTTGGGATCTTCAGTCAACTAGATTGGGTTGCCATTATGGCGCCTTTTAAGTAATAGGCTTTAATCTCATTCCCCTCGATAAATAATACACTTGCTCTCTGACCAGCCCTTTAGTCAATGGATCCGCAGTATTCTCCTTTGACTTTACATATTCTATGGAAATTATTCCATGTGAGAGCAAAGGACTAACGGTATTATATCTTCGATGAATGTGTCAAGACTTACCATCATACATATGATTCGGTGCCCGTTCTATTATTGTTTCACTATCACAGTGAATGCATATAGCTGGCACAGGTTTAGGCCACATTAGAATATCTTCTAAGAAATTACGAAGCTATTCAGCTTGTTCTCCTTGTTTTATCTAATGCGATAAACTCAGATTCCATTGTCAACCTTGCTATGCATGTCTGCTTGGAGGATTTCTAAGAGACTGCAGCACCTTCCAGGATAAAGGCATATCCACTAGTGGATTTTGAGTCTTTAGTATCCGATATCCAATTTGCATCGCTATATCCCTCGAGTACTGCTGGATATTTGGTATAATGTAAGCCATAATTCTGGGTATGTCTTAGATACCTAAGTACCCTGATTATCGCTTTCTAATGATCGGATCCTGGATTACTCGTGTACTGACTCAATTTGCTTACAACATAGGTCATATCTGGCCTAGTGCAATTCATTAAGTACATCAAGCTTCCGATTATTCGAGAGTACTCTAATTATGATATGCCTGTACCAGTATTTTTTGACAAACGAAAACTAATGTCAACAGGTGTTTTAGTAGGACGGTCGTTATGCTTTCCAAATTTCTCCAAAATCTTCTCAACATAGTGAGATTGAGATAAAGTATATCCTTCAAATGTTCTAGTAATTTTTATTTCTAGAATTACATCTGCTACTCCCAGATCTTTCATGTCAAACTTTTTGTTCAACATTTTCTTTGTGGATTTAATCATGTCATTATTGCTTCCCATAATGAGCGTGTCATCCACATAAAGACAAACTATGACATAGCTTTTGTCTGTTCTTTTAACATAGACGCATTTATCACATTCGTTTATCTTAAAACCATCCGAAAGTGTAGCGTGATCAAATTTTCATGCCATTGTTTCGGAGCTTGTTTTAACCCATAAAGGGATTTGACAAGTTTACAAACTTTTTTCTCTTGGCCAAGAACTTGAAACCTTTCCGGTTGTTCCATATAGATTTCTTCATCTAACTTGCCATTCAAAAAAGCTGTTTTAACATCTATTTGATGTATTTCTAGATTATACAAAGCTACAATCGCAATCAACATGCGAATAGATGTTGTTCTTGTCACTGGTGAATAGGTGTCAAAATAATCAAGACCTTCCTTCTGTATGTATCCCTTAACAACAAGCCTAGCCTTGTATTTATCTATTGAACCATCTGCTTTCATTTTTCTCTTGAATATCCATTTATATCCAAGAGGTTTACATCCTGGTGGAAGATCCACTAGTTCCCAAGTATGATTTTGCAGTATTGATTCAATTTCACTATTCACAGCCTCGCTCCACAACGGAGCTTCAGGACTTGATATTGCTTCCTTGAAGTTTTGAAGCTCATTTTATAACAGGTATGTCAGAAAATCTAGACCAAAATATTTAAAGATCCTAGCCCTCTTACTATGTCTAGGTTCATCCATTTCATTATCATTGTGGTCTTCACTGCTACCCATAGTAGTATCAAAAGTTCTTTTATTTGAAATTTTCTCTTTAGTTTCCTTGCATGGAAAAATGTGTTCAAAAAACGACGCATTCCTTGACTCAATAATGGTGTTTACATGCATATCAAGATTTTCAGATCTATGAACTAAAAATCTATATGCGCTAATATTATTTGCATAACCAATGAATACACAATCAACGATTTTTTGTCCTATCTTAGTCGTTTTGGGACTAGTGTAACGATCACATCACATATAGTAATTAACACTTAATTAATCAAAGATATTTGAATTTGAATTATCAATTATCAATTATTCCAATTTAATTCGAGATTTATGAAAACTATGGAGACTGGTTCGTATATAATTCTATTGAGGATTTATTTTGGAATTAGAAGTTAAAAGCCTACATGGCCCAAGAAAGTATAATTGGTGAATTAAATTATTTTAATTTCGAATATCGGATTGTATGGGAGTTTAATTAAATATTTGATTCAAATTTATAAAATTGAGATTTGATTAATTAAGTCCGAATTGGAGTTAATTAAGTTATGAAAATTGGAAATTAAAGTTATTATGAATTAAATTTCCTTATGAGGCATTCAATTAAGGTATTCATTGAGTATATAATTTATTGGCGAAGATTTTGAAGTTTAATTTGAAATTGAAGACCTTAATGATTCAAGAAACCAAAATTAAGGATGGAAATAAATTTAATTTGATATTTGGAGCCTTTTGGAAGTTGATTAAAAATCTGATTCGGATTGATAAATTTAAATATATTTAATTAGGCTGTAATGGCAGTCAATTAGATTAATTAAATTATATGGGATTTGAGATTAGTTATAATTAACTAATTTTGTGTTAATTAAAATTTATTAAGATTAGGTGATGATTAATTAAATTAATCCTAGACATAAATTGAATTATGGACTAAATTAGAATTGGGGGTGTAAATAGAGTGGGTGTATTGAGAAATCTATGCATGTGTGTGTATGTGAGTGATGTGTTGGAAATCAAAGAAGAGTGCACGTGTGCTATGTTGATGACAAGAAGTGAGATGTGTGTGTCAGAGTGTATAACCTGATGAAGCTCAAGAGAAACACAAACTGGGAAAAGAGAGAAAGCAAGAGAATGTGAGTTGGAGATCTCAAGAATGTAGAGAGAGAAACCCACTTTTGTGCTAAGAATTGAAGATGAAGTAGAGAGCTAAAGAAAGAAAAGTTAAGAAAGTGAAGGATTGAAGAAGAATTCACCAAATTGAAGACTAGAGGTAAGAATTTTAAGCTTGATTCTTGTAGATTAATTAGGTAATAACCAAAATCAAGAAGCAATTGGGTTTAATATCATATAAATAGAAAGAAATTAAGAAAACAAAGAAGAAATTACATTAAGTTGAAGAATGAAAGAAATAACTTAGGAATGTCATTATTTGAGTTTAATTTCTTCACTCTCCAAGTAATTTGAATTCTATCTTAACATGCATTATGGGATTTCAAGATTTTGAGATCTTTCATGTTTTATGAGTTTGAATTTAGATTTGATATGAGGGAAATTAATAAAAATCTAGATTATAGCAAATCAAGATTTTAATTATGGTTTGAGCTTAATAATGTGGTATTGGTTGGATTTTGATAAATGTTTCATACATGCAAATGACTTTCTAAAAAGTTTATAATTTTAATTTCATGTTTTGATGGAAAATAAAAAAGAGTTAGAATCAATTTTATGGGATTAGAAAGAAATTGACAAGAAAATGATGAATTTGAGCTAAGATCAAGTTTATGAGAGTTAATTTAGAAATTAATTATTTTCGGTTTGATTTTGTAGAATCATCTTATAATACTTGAGACTGAGAAGGATTTGAGATTAAATTCATGGAATTAGGAAGAAATTGGATTTTAAACATAAAATGAGTTAGATGCATATTCATGATTATGGAAGCTAATTATTTTGGATTTGCTTTTGAATATCTTACATGAGTTTGAGTCTAGTTCCTACATGCATGAACAAATTTTACAAATTTTGATATTCTAATTGTACATTTGATTTTGAAAAGGAAGTTTAGAAAACCATGAGTTCATGGGTTTTTGTGCGGGTGAAAATCTGACCACACTACCCTCCTTAGAAATTCAGCTGTAGAACACAGGCAGAATAGATGGCACCTTGCTGTCCTGCACAGAAAGGAAAGGCTCCGGCGGTGGTTCTTCCACCCAGGGGCACTCCGATGATTAAGTCAGTATATCTCCCAAAGATAATCAATAATGCTAAACTCACTAGCTTGAGTATAAAAAACGTACCTTAGACCCATGAGGGTGCCTTTCTTTTATAGCCAATACAATCCTAGCCCCAATAGGAGCCTAACTCCAATGGACTCAGGATTATTGCTAGTTCTGGAACTCCCAATGGATTTAGGACAAAACTCTCCAAGAGTTTTACCTTTATCCAAACTAAAGTCTTCTCCCAATCTAGGACTCCTGTCCTTTATCCGCTTATCGCGGATTCCGATATCTTCGGAGATAACCTCGGCAACTCCGAGATTACCTCGGCATAACTTACCACGACATGTGGCACGTCGGCTGACACGTCGGCGTCACCTTGCCACGTGTTGGTACTCAGAAATATATCCCCACAACTGCCCCCTAGGTTCTATTACTTCGGCATTCTGAGGTGATGGAACCTATATTGTTCTTCTTTCTCATACGTCGGCTTAGAACTTTCCAGCCAAGGTCTTTCATTTCAGGCCGACATGTCTTCTTTCAAAAACAAGAATTCAATGGAACTCTCTTATATGTATGAGCTGTCACGCATCTCCCCTTAACCGTTTTACTTACGTGTTTTCTATTGGCTCGTGCCTATGACGCGCTTGCAAGTCGTCTTTCGCCTGTCCGCACCACCTGACGTCTGCGTTACTCAAAGCGCATTTAATGCCCTGTTTTGCCGCCATTTCAAGTTTTTTAACAAAACTTTGTTTTTCCCTCTTTCTTTTCTTACCTTTGCATTCTGTTCACTTGTTTTTCTCTCTCTAAAACTTTTTCTTCTTTGAATCCGCCATTGCTCTAAGCTCCAAGCTCTGCAACTGTCCTCATTCTTCCGTTCTTGAGAAGCTCTCGCTAGTGTCGTCTGTCCTCGGCGAATTTCATTCTGGCGTCACTTTTCCTGGTAAGCAACTGGTCTTTCTTCTCTAGTTTTCGATTGTCCCTGAAATTCCCTGCTTTTATTGTTCTGTTCTAGTATTCAATTTGTGAATTATTCTCCTGAATGATTCTTATTTCATGATTTTGCATATGTCACTTGCACTGTTATACCATTGTTCTTGGCCTTCCACCTTTTGTGTTCTTGAATCTGAGACTTCGTTTTTGTTTTCTGCTTTTTTGTATCTTTTCCAGATCCGTGCCTTTGATCTTCGTCTTCATAGTTTTTAGGTTTGGGATTTGTTTATAGAACCTTCAGTTCTTAGGAAAAACTGAAACAAGCTTTATCAATATATACCTGAGTTTAAGCCGAGGTCCCAAAAACCCTTTAAGAGCATCCTGTTTCTGTGGCCAAGTACCTTTATACCAAAATCATGGGTATGTGGAGAAATAGGGTAAACACCCCAACCAAACTTGAATTTTTTAGGCAAGAATTCTCTATTCCTGACGACGTCCACCTTAGGCTAGCTGGGGATGATGATTCCATCATGCCTATAGACAATACAATGCCTTTCCCTGTTGTAGCTTTTGTTGAATGTGGACTTCGGCTCCCACTCAATCCCCTCTTTCGTGAAGTTCTTCATTACTACACCTTGAACCCTATGCAACTTACCATCAACTCCTATAGAATACTTAATGGTATTATAGCCCTAGCTCGGCAGGAGAATGTTAGGATCACTCTTGCCGATGTCCAATACTGTTATACCATGTGCGCCCTTAACCTGAAAGAAAAGGGTTATGTGTATTACCTTAAGCCGAGGTCTACCAAATTTAAAATCGTAGCCAACCTCCCAGACTCCAACAAAGGGGCTGGAGACGATTATCTTATTGCTTCTGGAAATTGGGAATTTGGCCCAGACGAAGAAGTCCATCTCTACCCTCTTCCCCGAACAATTAAAGAGGGCAAGGGTAAGAGTCCAACACCAATTACTTAGCTGTTGTTTTTATATCCTCAAGATTTTATCTGTTTCTAATGTCGTGTTTTTCTTTGCAGACGTTCGCAAGCCACCCAAGGACTTTCACCAGTCCTATTTCCTTGGCAAAGATTTAAAGAAGCTTCTGGACCTTCCTATCCAAAAGTGTAAAGCTCCACTCTTACTGAATTTCATCCCCACGTACAAATCCACTTTGCCCGACGCCCCTAGGAAGAAGAAAAAGAGCCTCTCTCCACCTACTGCCACAACTCAAGTCGCTTACTCATCTCGAACAGATCAAGAGTCCACATCCGACCCAACCAATCAACCTTCCACCTCGGCACCATACTTGATACCAATTCCTGAAAGAAAACGCCGGCGCAGACTTGTCAAAACTGCCGAAATGGTTCGCCCAAAGCCTGTCGCCCAAGATCTCCTAGCCAACCTACCAGCCGATGTCGATATGGTTCCAACCCAAACGATGCCCCCACCAAAACCAAAAAGAACAAAGAAGGCTCAGCCAAAAACCAAAGCTACTGAGGCCGAGGCTAAGGATGCTTTGCCCATCTTACAATTGGCCGAGAGCAACAAATCCCAACCCTCTGCTGGGAAGAGGCAAGCAGAGACCCAGCCAACAGAATCCTCAAAGTCAAAGAGGCCAAGGTCCTCTTCCACAACGACTTCAAAATCCAAAGTACCAGACGTCCCCTGGACGCCTGCAATTACTTTGGAGAACAAGCCTGTCCTCGCCAGTGATAGCGCCGACGATATAAATATCGGCGTTGCACTCAGTACCGCTCTTCTTCTTCCAGGTGATCTGGAAAAGGATGCTGAAATGAGTGAGTACGAAAATTATGCCTTTATGCTTCAACGCTGTGTGCAAGTAAGTGTCTTCACTTGGTAACTTGTTTTATCCTCATCTTTCCATACTTGTAAAATTCTGTAATAACTTTTTGCTTTGTGTTCTTTCAGGCTGTCCAGCATGCATACTCCTTCTCCATGCAATCCTTTGAGACCAGGGAGAAATTAAATGACTTGAAGAAGGAGTTTGCAGCCCTTCAAAAGATAAATAAAGGCCTTCAATCAAAGATGAAGAAATTGGAAGATCAAGCCGAGGCTACTAAAGCCCAAACCTTGGCTGAAGAAAAAGCTAAATCTGCCGAGGCCATTAAGAATGTCGTCGAGGCTTAAAGGAAAGAGGCTGAGGAAAAAGCAGCCCAAGCCGAGATGGAGCTCCAAGAGGCTTTGGCCACCAAGGATGCCGAGATCAAGGCATCTGATGAAAAGGCATATGCCCAAGGCATGGCCGACGTTACTGAGGAATACAAACTTCAAGTCAGGCAGGCATGCAACAAGGGCTTCTCCCTTGGTTGGATGTCTCTTGCCAAGAAGCTTAATATCCCAGATGACTCGCCATTGCGCAAGGCCGATGTTATTTCTCTGCCATTCCCTCCTCCTCCACCTCCAAGTCAGGCCGAGGAAGAAGCTGAGTCTGAATCCGAAGCCGAAGATAAGGATGAAGACCATAACGATGAAGAGGCCTTGGTGAGAAAATCTAAGGATGCTGCTGAGGTCAAGTCTCCTCCTCAAGTTGAGCAGATCCTAGACTTAACCCAAGATGAGGAGGCTGAGATGGTGCCCAAGGAAGCTGCTCTAGCTTATTTATCTTCTGACCTTCTCCTGGCTGAAAGAAGTCTTGATAAAACACTTGCGGAGATTGATGCCGAGATTGCGGCAGACAAAGATGCCGAGGCTTTGGTAGAAAAAGATGCAGAGGTTGTGGGAGAAAAAGATACCGAGGTAGTTCTTCCAGAGCCCTCCGAGGTCCTAGCCCAACCATCTGTCAATGTTGAAGAAGATTGAATGGCTTTGGTAGAAAAAGATGCAGAGGTGGCGGGGTGCGCGTGTGGTTTTTTGTTTTGGGTCCAATGGGTCTAGCCCACTTTACCCATAACCTCACATTTCTACAAACTTGGATACCCTTTGGGGCCCATCCCAAATATCCCAAGCTAAGGTATATAAATCCATTCAAAAGCTTAAGCCTTTCCAATGTGGGACAAGCATATTTCACAAATGTGTAGGAAACCCACCTAAAGCCATTCTACGAACCTGAAAACGCGCGTTGAATTCTCATTCATTCGGAAATGGTTTTGAGCAACCAAATACACGGTTTTATTCACTACGCAGCATCAAATATGAATCCAATGAAAAACATTAAGAATAACGCTTAGGTCCCACCATAATTAATGCTCAAAATAAACAAAAAAATAAGGATTTTGCAAAGCGATTTTCCAACAAGTATCTGTGGCTTGACTTTTCGTACTTCTTTCAGAAGACGAATAGCCCCATAGTTCAGACTCCCGTGGTTTTGAATCTGATCTCACAAGTGCAATGTGAAATAGATAAACACAAAAATAGTCCAAATCTGGCAATTCTTATGGAAAAATGATGTTTGAACCAAATGCCAAAACTGGACTACTTTGCCAGATTTCAGAGTTGTCACCTAAATATTTTTGAGAAATTTAGGAAACCCAAGACTCGTGCCAAAAGCCATTAGTCTGTCATCACCAAAGTGTCTCGGCTCAAGAACTTAGGTACAAGATGAGAAGGTCATGAATTGAGCACCTCACTCGCCCGATAAAAAATTGGCCTCTACTAATCATAATGTGATTTATATTTACATTATATGCTCATGTTCCAATTTATTAGACCAACTTTACTATGTGAAGCACACAAAAATATAAACTAATTTGCAAGAATTAGAACATTCGATTTCATGTTTTATTTGAAATAGTTTTGTGAATTTGCCACTTGAAAAAAAGTGGGCTTAAAATGGACCTTAATCAAACTATTCCAATTCAAGCAACTAGCCTTCATCCACAAGCATTCAAACAGTTATATCAATTAAGCAATTAGCCTCATAGAAGTATGCTTGGACATGGTAACATTGACATTCCATGTAATATGCTAAAACACAAAATTGCTCACCTAGTATTCCGAGCCAAAACAAAGCAAAATAATTATAAAAATATGCATGTTCCTAATTAATGCAATATGACTAAATGCAATGCACACATTATGTATTTTATAGGCTCGGCTCTGAGCATGACATATGATTTCATTCAAGACATACGATAGAGCACATATTCAAGTAATGAATTTGAACATTGATATTAGGTTAATATGATGAGCCGAGCCTTGGATGTATGCAAGACAATGGATGCAAAGCATAAGAATGTTAATTTGAAAAATGATGTCTTATACTAACCATCGTAAGCAAGTAAATAAAAGGGAGAAAAACGTTGGGTTGGAAGACATACAACTTATTACATAGTTGCCCTCGTGCAAGAGTGTCACGACCCAAACCCGGCCCTATGGGTTTAGTACCGTAACCGGCCAGTAATCCGAGATTACCAAAGGCCTACTGAACAGTAATACAATCAGTCAGAGTACAGGGCCTGGCGGAAGCCAATACAATAAATAACTAGTGTCCATTGAGCTGTGGAAATCTGTATGTCAAAAACATTTTTCATACATTTATGCATTCAGACGAGTACAGTATATACAATCATTACAAACATTCAGTACGGGAACTCAATCCCTTGATATGATGCTGAGAAAAAGCAGTCTATACAACAAGACAAAAGCAGTAGGAGACTAGTGGGGACACAAAACACCCCAAGCCATGGCATGGCGTCTCGGAACCTCACAAAGGAGGCACATAGGTTGGTGACAAAGCGGGACCAATCACGCTCTAGCTTGATGCGGCGGCTGAGAACCTACATATATATATAACAGTGAGCTAAAGCCCAGTGAATAACATAAAGCGTAAAGAGGTTATGAATGAATGTCCTTGCAGTAAATGAAATCAATTCATTAAACAGTAGTTTCAGTCTTTCAGTATTTCAATCAATCAGTCATATGTGGTACATCCAATAGCCTATAACAGTAGGTCCAAAAGGACCGGGCCTTAATAGACCCAACAGTAATGATGGCCAATCATTCAGTAAACAGTATGGTTCCACAAGGAAACCGACAGAGCTCTGTAACAGTCAATAACAGTAGGTGCTAAGGATGCCTGTCTGATTCAGAAATAGGACATACATTCATTCAAGAATAATATCGATTCGATGCAGTTGATGCTTGAGATTCAAAAGATAACCATTTTGAACATATCTTTACACATCATTACTCACGTGATTGGGCTATCGGTAGCTAGAGCGCGTCCGAGAGTCAACCCTAAACAGTCAATCAATAGAACACACTAAGTTTACAGTTGGAAAGGATGATAATTAAATCTCTAAATTCCTCGGTGTGGTTCTATGTCTAAATCCTCATTAAGATGCTTTAAACTAGGCCTAAGAATGCCTAGGATGAGATGAGGATGCAAAAATACGATTGGAAGGCACTTTTCAAAAATTGCTGAAAATAGGGTCTCGCCGGCGAAATCTTCCTTCGCCGGCGAGTTTGCAAAATCAAAGGCTTCGCTCGAGCGGACAATCCTTCGCCGGCGCTCGATGAAACAAGAAAAAATCGATGCTCAATTTTTACGCGATGCTCGCCGATTCTCGCCGAGCGAGCTTCAAAATCAAAGGGTTCGCTCGGGCGAGCCTTCCTTCGCTCGAGCGGTCTGATGAAACAGTAAAAGTACTGGATGTTCGATTTTTACGCTCGAGCCACCAATATCTCGCTCGAGCGTAGCTCGGAGGAAACCTTGGTCGCTCGAGCGAAGAAGCCAAATCTGGAATTTCCAGATTTGCCTTCCAAGCTCAAACCAAGTGTTCCAACACTCAAAACTCGACCTCTTGGGCCCAAATTCTGGGGAATACATCCCAACTCAATAAATAACAAGTTTCAAAAGCCAATTTGAGAATTTAAGCCCCAAAGGTGAGTCTATTCAAACCATTTTTCAAGAACAATTTAAGAACACTTTGTAAACATGCAATGCATGGGTTTCAAACCATTTACAAGCTTTAAATCTTGCTCTATTGAGCTCCAATCTTTGAAAACAACTTGAAAACATGGATTAATACATGAACATGAGCATGCATGTGACAATTAGCCAAGAATTCAACTCCAAACGCACTAAACTCAACATGCATGTAACAATGGAGCTCCAATTCATCTTGATTACACTAAAACATGGCCTAGCTCTCTATTTGGGCATGAAACAAGTAATATCAAGCTCAAGAACAACAAGAAGATGGTGTCTTCCTTACCTAGAGTGTTGATTTCAAGATGAGGAAGCTAAATTATGCCAAGTCTCTAGCAATTCCAACAAGTTCTTTAGCAATTTACAAGGTGAATTCAATTTCTCTTCACTCTCTCTCCCTAAGTCTTTGGTGGTGGTAAAGGTAAGAAGGAGCTGATCAAATGTGTTGATTTAAGTGTATAGGCTCAATACAATTGTTTAAACAAAAGGTCCACTAAGGTGGCAATTTAGTAATTAAGTCAAAGTTCTCAATCAACTCGATTTAATCTAATTTAATCATTCCTAATCAATTTTCGATAAAAATACCATAAAATCACAAATATTATCTGATTCCAATACTTCAAACGGTTTCTAATTCGTCACCGATAAGGCCTTCAATTAGCAATTTAAACATACAATGCAAACAGATAATCACACAATCAAAGCAGATGCAATATGCAATTCAATAGACAAACTTATTAGGTTTGATTCGGTTTCATTCATTTGTTGATAATTCATCCGATTCACTTATCACTCATTAGCGATTCATTTATCGGTGATCAAGATATAATTGGTGGTTATTCAAGTCGATGCGAGGTTATTACAGTCTCCCCTCCTTATAAGGAGGTTAGTCCTCTAAACTCGAGTTACCTTCAGTTTGGAAGAAAACAGGATTCAGCGGAAACAAATCCGGATATCGCCTAGCCATGTCATCTTCCCTCTCCCAAGTGGCATACACACCACCATGGTTTTGCCAGTCTACTTTCACTAGCGGAATCTCTTTGTTTATCAGTTTCTTGATCCGTCGGTTTACAATTTGTATGGGCCGTTCCTCGTCAGTGTAGTCATCACTCAACACGATACGGGTAGGCTCAATCACATGGAACGGATCTCGAAGATAGTCTCTCAACATCGAAATGTGGAAGACGTTATGCATATGCTCCATTTCAGGAGGAAGTGCAACTTGATACGCCACCGGATTGGTTTTCTCAATAATCTGATACGGTCCGACATATCTCGGTGCTAACTTGCCTTTGACTTCAAAGCGAGTCTGGCCTTTCATTGGTGTCACTTTCACAAAAACGTGATCACCCACTTCATACTCTCTATCCCGTCTTCTGACATCGGCATAACTTTTCTGACGGCTCTGTGCAGTTTTCAGTCTTTGCTGTATCAGTTTTACCTTTTCGGTTGTTTCATATACAATTTCGGGCCCAAGCAATGGCCCATCTCCAACTTCTGCCCAGCAGATTGAGATCTACACTTCTGCCATACAATGCCTCGAAAGCGCCATACCGATACTTGAATGGTAGTCATTTGTTGTTGTTGTAGGCGAATTCAGCCAACGGCAAATGACTTTCCCAATTTCCCTGAAAGTCAAGAACACACATTCTCAATAGGTCCTCTAGAGTCTGGATGGTCCTTTCTGACTGTCCATCTGTCTGAGGATGATAGGCGCTACTCAGCCTCAATTCAGTACCCAATGCAGTCTGTAGGCTTTGCCAGAACCTTGATGTAAACTTGAATCCTGTCGAAACAATAGACACGGGCACTTAACAATTAACAATTTCATCAATATAAATAATGACCAATCTATCTCGCATTATAGATTGTCTTGACAGTAGGAAGTGTCGATTTAGTCGATCTATCAACAATAACCCAAATAGAGTCCATACCTTTCTGGGCGAGGTAATCCAACGATAAAATCCATCGTGATATGCTCCCATTTCCACTCTGGTATGGGTAAGGGTTGCAGTAATCTAGCAGGTCGTTGATGTTCAGCTTTGACTTGTTGGCAGTGCAGGCATTTGGACACAAAGTCGGCAATTTCCTTCTTCATTCCTGGCCACCAGAAATTCTGTTTCAAATCTTGATACATTTTCGTATTCCCCGGGTGAATAGAAAACCTTGAATTGTGGCCTTCTTGCAGAACTTTTCTTTTCAATTCAATGTCATTTGGTACACCACATCTGTCTTGAAATTTCAAAGGCATTGTTCTCAAACTTGAATCCCGGTTTCGGTTTTGAATCTCTTTCTTCGATGATTTTCTTCAAGTAATCATTTAGTTGTTGTTTCTTTTTATTCTCTTCAATTAATGCTGGTTGAGCAGTAATGGCAGCTATTGTTCCGCCTTGTTCTTTTAAAACAACTTCAATCTCGGACTTTTCAAGATCAAGAAGCAACTCCTTCTGTCCAGTCAACAAACAGGCTAAGTTGGCAATTGACTTTCGGCTCAAAGCATCGGCAACGGTGTTGGCTTTTCCCGGATGGTACAAAATCATAAGTCATAGTCTTTGATCAATTCAAGCCATCTCCATTTCTCATATTCAGTTCTTTACGTGTGAAAAAGTACTTTAGGCTCTTGTGGTGTGTAGACTTCACATGTTACTCCATACAAATAGTGTCGCCAGATTTTCAATGCAAAAACTCTTTCGGCAAGTTCAAGATCATGGGTTGGGTAATTCTTTTCATGCGGTCTCAAGCTTAGGAAGCATAAGCAATAACTCTCCCATTCGCATTAAAACACATCCCAAACCCTTATGAGAGGCATCACTAAAAACAGTGTAACCATCAAGACTGTAGGTAGAGTCGAAGTGCGATCCACAAGTCTAGTTTTCAATTCCTGAAATGCTGATTCTCTCTGGTCAGTCCAGTCAAATGATGTCCCTTTCTGAGTCAGTTGAGTCAGTGGTAAGGCAATTTTGGAGAAATCTTTGACAAATCTTCTGTAATATCCAGCCAGTCCCAAAAAGCTTCGGACTTCAGTCACATTGGTTGGTCTAGGCCAGTTCACTACAGCTTCAATTTTCTGCGGATCAACAGAAATTCCATCTTTGCTAACAACATGCCCCAAAAACATAACATGGTCAAGCCAAAATTCACACTTAGACAGTTTAGCATACAGTTTCTGTTCTCTTAAGGTTTGCAGGGCAAGTCTCGAATCTTTGTTCATGTTCTTCTCTGATCTTAGAATATATCAATATGTCATCAATAAATACTACAATGAAGTCATCAAGGTATGGTTTGAAAATTCTGTTCATAAGGTCCATAAATGCAGCTGGGGCATTCGTGACTCCGAATGGCATAACTAAAAATTCGTAATGGCCATACCTCGTTCTGAAAGCAGTTTTATCGATGTCTTCCGGTTTGACTTTCAATTGATGATATCCCGATCTGAGATCAATTTTGGAGAACACTTGTGCACCTGGAATCGATCAAACAGTCATCAATACGCAGTAAGGATATTTGTTCTTCTGATTTACCTTATTCGATTCATGTAATCAATGCACAGTCTCAGTGAGCCATCTTTCTTTTTCACGAATAAAACAGGCACGCCCCACGGTGAAGTACTAGGCCTGATAAACTTCTTGTCCAAAGGCCTCGTAGTTGTACCTTGATTCTTTCGATTCGGTTGGAGCCATTACGTAGGGAGCTTTAGATAATGGTCAGGTACCCTACATCAACAATAAACTCAATCTCCTCAATCAAATCCTCGTAGATCATCTGGAAATACATCTGAATTCTCTAACTATAGGAATGCAATTCACATCGGTTTAACATTATCGATGCGAATCTGATCGATCTGAGAACACAGATAGCCCTTACACCCTTTCTAATCGGTTTGACGGCCTTCTGAAGAAATCGGATATGGAGGAGGTACTACTCAACTCCACTAAATACAAATTCGGGTAAACCCGGACGGAAAACAACTTGCTTGGTCACACAATCGATAGTAGCATGATATTTTTGTAACCGATCCATCCCCAATATCACATCAAAATGATCTATGTTCAATGGCGATAAATCAATAAATAGGTGCATATCCCCAACAATAATCTCACTGGCGGGATACATATATGCACATGTCATGGATCCCCAACAGTGATAATCTGACTAGCAGATAATTCATGGGTTCTAAGGGTCTATTCAATGTACGTGAGAAAGCATGAGACACATAGGAATGTGTTGACCCCGAATCAGTCAATACATAAGCATTCTGTGCACAGATAGAGAGGATACCTGACACAACGGTCTCAGTATTCTGGACGTCTCCCGGTACTAAGGCAAACACTCTGCCCTGCCTCACAGGCTCTTTCCCGGTAGCTTTGGGGTTCGGTTTTGGTGCTACATTTGATGCTGCTGCGCTCGGTGCAGCTTTACTACTGGCTTGCGGAGTAGAGGGACAATCTTTAATTCTGTGGCCCATCTTGCCACACCTGAAACAAGCTCCAGAAACCTGGTAGCAAACCCCTTTGTGCTTATTGCCACATGTGGAGCAGGGTGGAGTAAATCCACTCCCTTGGCTGGGGCTAGTTGTCGACCCCGTATTCTGTTTCTTGTTGGCTGGGTTGTGCTTGCCTTTCTTAAATTTAAAACTTTGCCTTTTTCCTTGCCATTCAGCGGTTGGTGTCTCAGATTGTTTCACGGCTGCAATATTTGACTCGGCCATCAAGGCTCGGTCGAGAACACCCACAAAAGTTGGCATTTTCAGAACATTTATTCGATCCTGGATAGCAGCACTAAGGCCTCCTTCAAATCTTCTGGCCTTCTTATATTCGGTATCCACCATATGTGGTGCATACCTAGCAAACTTAGTGAATTGCTTCTCATATTCGGCAACAGATGTTTTGCCTTGCCTCAGTTGTTCAAATTCACCACCTTTCTATCACGATGCCTTTGGGGAAAATATTTTTCAAGAAGGACTCCTTGGCGAGCCCAAGTCACTCGGTGTTTGCATCACGGGTCAACATCCACCACCTTCTAGCTTCTTCTGCGGTGTAAGGTGGCTAACGATACTTTGTGTGTTCGAGCACGGAAACACCTCAAATAACTTTTACATTTCAAGGACCCATGCTTGACCTTTAATGGTTCTAAGCCTCCTGAAAGGACGGCGGTTTCATCTTCTTGAATTTACGAGTCGGTGCAATAATATCCACCTCATTAACATTCACATTACGTACATTTGGTGCATTCATTTCGGTTGAACCGGAGGAGGAGGAAGGTGGTTGGTTACATTGTTGGTCGATCTTTCAATTACGGTCCATCATTTGTTCAAGTCCGCCATTCGGCCTCGAGAGGATGATGATTGATTTCATTTGCATTATCCATTTCACTATAAAGCGATTATGACAGTTATCATTATGAGCGATTGTATCTTTAAACAGTTTAGCGATTCAACATATAATCGATCGGTCATAGCACACTTTTCAAATTCATGAGATGCCTAATTGCTTTTCTAGGACACCCTATAGCTCATTTGGACACGTGTGTGCGATATAACTCGTGGTTAAGTATCGCTCGATACCACTGTCATCACGACCCAAACCCGCCCTATGGGTTTAGTATCAGAATCGCCAAGATGTCCGAGATTACCAAAGGCCTCTTGACGATACAATCGATCGAGTCTGAACTGGCGGAAGCCAATACAATAAATAACTAGTGTCCATTGAAAGTGGAAATCGTATGTCAAAAACATTTTTCATACATTTATGCATTGAGCGATGCAAGATATACAATCATTACAGACATTGATGCGGGAACTCAATCCCTTGATAACGATCTGAAAAAGCAGTCTATACAAAGACAAAAGCAGAGGAGACTAGTGGGGACACAAAAACACCCCAAGCCATGGCATGGCGTCTCGGAACCTCACGGTGAGGCACATAAATTTGGTGACAAAGCGGGGACCAATCCACGCTCTAGCTTGATGCAGCGGTGAGAACCTACATATATATATAACAACATGAGCTAAAGCCCGATGAATAACATAAAAGCGTAAAGAGGTTATGAATGAATGTCCTTGATAAATGAAATCAATTCATTAAACAAGAGTTTAGGTCTTTGAGATTTCAATCAATCAGTCATATGTGGTACATCCAATAGCCTATAACAGTAGGTCCAAAAGGACCGGGCCTTAATAGACCCAACAGTAATGATGGGCAATCATTCAGTAAACAGTATGGTTCCACAAGAAAACCGACAGAGCTCTGTAACAATCAATAACGATGGGTGCTAAGGATGCCACTGTCTGATTGAAATAGGACATACATTCATTCAAGAATAATATCGATTCGATGCAGATTCGGTAAACAGTATTCAAAAGATAACCATTTTGAACATATCTTTACACATCTGTTACTCACAGTGATTGGGCTATCAGTAGCTAGAGCGCGTCCCCGAAAGTCAACCCTAAACAGTCAATCAATAGAACACACACTAAGTTTACAGTTGGAAAGGATGATAATTAAATCCCTAAATTCCCTCGGTGTGGTTCTATGTCTAAATCCTCATTAAGATGCTTTAAACTAGGCCTAAGAATGCCTAGGATGAGATGAGGATGCAAAATATACGTTGGAAGGCACTTTTCAAAATTGAAAATAGGGGTCTCGCTCGGCGAAGCCTTCCTTCGGCGAGTTTGCAAAATCAAAGGCTTCGGCGAACAATCCTTCGCTCGGCGCTCGATGAAACAAAAAAATCTTGGATGCTCAATTTTTACGCGCGATGCTCGCCGATTCTCGCCGGCGAGCTTCCAAAATCAAAGGGTTATCGGCGAGCCTTCCTTCGCCCGGCGATCCGATGAAAGCGATAAAAATCTTGGATGTTCGATTTTTACGCTCGAGCCACCAATATCTCGCTCGAGCGTAGCTCGGAGGAAACCTTGGTCGCTCGAGCGAAGAAGCCAAATCTGGAATTTCCAGATTTGCCTTCCAAGCTCAAACCAAGTGTTCCAACACTCAAAACTCGACCTCTTGGGCCCAAATTCTGGGGAATACATCCCAACTCAATAAATAACAAGTTTCAAAAGCCAATTTGAGAATTTAAGCCCCAAAGGTGAGTCTATTCAAACCATTTTTCAAGAACAATTTAAGAACACTTTGTAAACATGCAATGCATGGGTTTCAAACCATTTACAAGCTTTAAATCTTGCTCTATTGAGCTCCAATCTTTGAAAACAACTTGAAAACATGGATTAATACATGAACATGAGCATGCATGTGACAATTAGCCAAGAATTCAACTCCAAACGCACTAAACTCAACATGCATGTAACAATGGAGCTCCAATTCATCTTGATTACACTAAAACATGGCCTAGCTCTCTATTTGGGCATGAAACAAGTAATATCAAGCTCAAGAACAACAAGAAGATGGTGTCTTCCTTACCTAGAGTGTTGATTTCAAGATGAGGAAGCTAAATTATGCCAAGTCTCTAGCAATTCCAACAAGTTCTTTAGCAATTTACAAGGTGAATTCAATTTCTCTTCACTCTCCCTCTCCCTAAGTCTTTGGTGTGGTAAAGGTAAGAAGGAGCTGATCAAATGTGTTGATTTAAGTGTATAGGCTCAATACAATTGTTTAAACAAAAGGTCCACTAAGGTGGCAATTTAGTAATTAAGTCAAAGTTCTCAATCAACTCGATTTAATCTAATTTAATCATTCCTAATCAATTTTCAGATAAAAATACCATAAAATCACAAATATTATGCTGATTCCAATACTTCAAACGGTTTCTAATTCGGCCGCCGATAAGGCCTTCAATTAGCAATTTAAACATACAATGCAAACAGATAATCACACAATCAAACAGATGCAATATGCAATTCAATAGACAAACTTATTCAGTTTCAGTTCCGGTTTCATTCAGTTTGTTCAGTAGTTCATCCAGTTCACTTATCAGTCATTAGCAGTTCAGTTTATCAGTGATCAGTATATAATTCGGTGGTTATTCAGTAATTGGTACGAGGGTTATTACAAAGAGGGTGCGAATCAAAGTCCGAAAGTCCAAATTAAACTAATTATTACAAAACTGAATGAATAAATGAGCGAAGAATTAACTAGCTAACTACTCTATTACAACAAGGATAGCTATGATAAGTAGACTAACTATTTTAGCTAACTAGCCATAACAATTACAAACAATAATAACAATAATAATTACAACATTAATAATTAACAAAACTAACAACAGTAATAACAACAATGATTATGATGTAAGCAAGGATGCGCAAGGGTTGCATACATAATGTCCAAGAATAGCTCTGTCTGCCTAGACTTGCTCTATTTCACCTTCAGCCATTGCCCTCTGTTTTCTGCAAAATACACTACTGACCAAACATTGATGACCAGCCAGCCCTCAATGAAGCTTGGCCGTGCCTCAATGTCATACAAAATTCTGTTTTGTGCTCTGAAGTGAAAACAGTGCAGACAGAGTGTTCTGAACTCTGTTTGTCCCTCTCATACTTCTCTGTCATGAGAAAGCCTAGAGAAAAGGTTGGAATCATTTCCAAAACAATCAATGAGCAAGTTGATTGCTTGATGATTTCGGGTACAATTTAGACAAAAAAAATCAATAAATGCAATGATAACAACCACCCCTCCCTCCTATCATAGAGTGAACTCAAAGATGGAGGTAGAGACGCTTCAAGATTCATCAAAACATCATAGATTAATATAAAACAACCCTTGACACAATGGATTCGGCATAACGTCTGGCCGAACCCTAAGCAATATAATTCATTTTCTTTATGTGGGTTGATTCATTTTAAACCAAATTCATTAGTCTTTGCCATCTTTTAATCCATTAAGTCCAAGATGATTGTTACGTCCACTGAGGATTACGTCCACTAAGTGAGAAATATGTCAAACATTAGGTGATTCTCAACATGAAAAAGGGACTACACCGTTGGCAATGAACCTCCGTAAAGATTAAGCCATTAAGCATAAATCGCTAGTTCATATTTTGAATAACCGTCAACTGATTGAAACAACTCTCCAATGAAAGAGATGAATGACAAATTGATTATTAAAATGAGGTTTTTAAACATGGAAATTAGATAAGGAAAAGCTTAGAACAATATACAACAAGCTATGGATGCAAACTTATGAGACAACACTCAAGCTAATCAAAGCATGAACTATTTAAACAACCTAGAATAGCCCAAAAACAACCCTCAAGAGATGAACAGCAGTGGCTCAAAGTGCATGAAAAGAGCCTAAAAAGCCAATCAACAAAGAGAGAAAACAACGCTAGTAAACAAGAACAAGGAGGGGTGGCTAACCCCTCCACTTTTGAAACCTCAAAGCATGATTTTTAGCCATTTTTTAACTCTGAAAATTAGTTTAGAAAGCAAAGAATAAGAGTGTAAAAGTAAGGGTTTGAGCTATAGGTAAAGGTGTGGAAAGAGTGTAAACTCTCTCTACCCTTTTAGTAGCTCTCCAAACCCAAATTCAAACACTTGGAAGAGAATCAAAACAACATGAAACTACAAAAACTAGATAGTAAGTAAAAGAACAAGACGTAAAAGAGATAATGACAAGCTTATACTTCTCGAAGAAGTGAGCTTTTGCTTATGGATCAAACCAAGTCTCACCACACTCTTAAGCTTGAATTATGGTGCTCAAGGCTCAACCAAGGTTCCTAGACTAAGTTGTGAAGGTGTATATGGTGTATGGATATAGGCTCAAGGTGATAGGTTTGCTTAAAGTGTTGCTTGCACAAGAAGAAGGAGAAGAGGGAGCTCTCAAAAAGGTGTAGAGGCTTTTTTGAAATTCTTCAACCCTCAAAATAGAGATATATGGTCGTTTTTATAGAATTTGAGCAAGAGGGGGTCATAAATATCTTCAAAAATGGACAGCTAGCGGGCTCCTGCCCAGAACAGTGTTTCTCGCTACTAAGGCATAGCTGGCTTTCAATAGCCACGGCTGGCCTTTAATGAGGCACGATCAGGCCTTAATGTGTTCCTCTGTTTTTCTACTTTAGACTTAGCATAGGGTGGCACAATGTGTAAAAATGGATTTTTTGGGTATAATCAGTGAGAATATAAAAGGTTTGGGATTGTTTCGGAGCTTTAAACATGGCCCCTTCGTTGAGACCTTGGACCACGAACAATACCACTTTCATCATCGAGTGTACTGGACAAAGCGCTTGAGCCTTGCAGGTAGTCAAAAATGGGGTGTCTATAGTATCACACAAATTGTGTTTCTATTAACTTCACACAAATGTTTAGAATTCACTTGTAAATATCACTGTAAACTTAAGAAAACAAATCAACTCTTTTTTTTTGGCATCATGGAGGAGTGTTATTTTCACAAAAATGAGTCAATAAAAATCTTTCATGGTTGTTTTGGAAAGTCTTGGTAATGTGATGAAAGTATTTAATATGCCAACTACTTATGACAAACCTACATATAAGATAAAGCAAGCATACTACATACCCGAAGATTTTGTCCCTTACTATTTTACTTATTAATTTTTAAAATTCAAGAATGGCTGGTGGTAATTAAGTCTATAAATTTTGAGGCATAATATCATACTATGTAAATAATTAGAATTAAGTAGAATGAAAGTGTGATAATACATTGTTGTAAATTATATGTAATACTACTATAAATTAATATAATATTAAACACAAATAAAAATATTGTAAAAGAATAAGTTAAATAAAGAAAGATTCACTTATTGATAGAGACATGCAATCATTATTTTAAGCGTGAATTTTTGCCCCTTTAAGTGCGAGATCCGGTGTAGCAAGTTATAATGTCCTATCTCTAAAATTTAACTGTCGCTATTTCAACAATTATGCATTCATTAAAGTGGAGATATACAAAATTGCTCTAAATTGTTCCCAAATTAAGTAAAAATACATTGCAAACTATGTGAATTTATAAACCAGTATACAACAAAAAACAATATTTCATAGTGTAAGAAAAGTGAGAGGAAGAGATTTAGTATTAGACAATCGCAGACACACTAATATAAAGTAAACTGATGATGTATAAATGTGATTTGGTTGATTAATATCAAAGAAAAAATTGCAAGAAATAAGAAGCTTAAACTCATAATTCATTGAGAATCTTGATGAATCATCCAATTCAATTTTTGAATGGTGAATCTTACATCTAAAATAAATCTTCGCCACACATTTATTTTCTGAACAAATTCTTAATAAAAAATTTTGAGTTTGTAAATTTTTGTAACAATGATAAATATGATTTGTCAAAAAGTGATTAGATATTCTTTCTTGGTTAGTAAGCAAAAGTAAAAATTGTATGGTTGGCAATCTGCATTTCTCTCTCTCTCTCTCTCTATGTTATTCTATCTTCTGGAAGGACCATCCAAACATTTAAACATTTGCAAACAATAATTTCTTCTCCATTTGTAGATCACTATAGCAACATGAAAAAACACAAATCCTTTAGTAAACAACGTTTGAAAATTTGTGTTTTTAGGAAATTTAACCATGAATGGAAGAATTCTAATGACAAACAAAAGAAATCAAAAAGAAACAAATCCGAATTTTGAATCAATAACTGTTAATCAAATAAGCTCACTCGAAATTAATCGTTATCCTTGATCCATTACAACTGATTAGATGGAATTAGTAGAGTGAAGACCTAGTTGTGTGTGTGTCTGTGTCTGTGTGCGTGTGTGTCTGTGTCTGTGTGTGTATGAGAGAGAGAGAGAGAGAGAGAGAGAGAGCAATAAACAGAGGAAAACACAGTTCAAAACAGAGAGTAGATAAAAGGCCAACACTGCCATTATCACTGTTGCCCTATGAAAATTATTGATGGATGATTTTGCACTTTTTAGTGAGAGAGACACTACAACAAAAAGCACATTTGGCAACTAAAAAATTAGTCGGCAAAAGTTCAAATTTCGTTGTCAAAAGAATCGGCGACAAGTACTCAATTGGCAGCCGAAGGCTTGTCACTAAAAGTATTGGCCACCAAATCATAAATTGTCATCGTATGTAGACATTTAGCGACAAGCAAAATTGGTTGCCAAAAATCATATATTTCGTCACTGTAAAATTCTAATTTGTCACTAAAAGGTTAAGATTAGGCTATGTAGTTGTAGTGACGAATTTATTTGTCGCTGAAAGTACTATTTAGTAACAAAATTAATTTGATCGCTAAAAATCAACTTTTTAGCGACGATTAAGTTTTGGTTGCTAAAAGTTCTTGGAATAGCCACCAACTTTTAGCGACAAAAACAATATGTTATCGCCAAATATATTAACAGCAACCAAAATATCACCTGTCACTAAAAATTCACTACGTAAATTTTGATTTTTATTATTTTCTTATTCAAAATAATCCAAAACACCTGTTTTTCTGTACACAATATATACATAAAAGCAACGTAAATAGTAATACACCTGTGCAAGACATTCATAATAATTCAAAATTAATAGTTATTAAATAAACATAATTACAATTCTTTAACAATATGAAGCATTCATACCAAAGTACTTACAAACTATTAATATCAAACCCACAAATCCATTACCAAATCCTACGTCAAAATATTTTCAAAAACACAAAACCAAATATTTTGATGCTAAGCATCTAACCCACAAGTTATTTACCAAAATTCTATGTCAAAATATTTACAAAAACACAAAACCAAATATTTTGATGCTAAACATCCAACCCATAAGTCATTTACCAAAATCCTATGTCAAAATATTTCCAAAAACACAAAATCAAATCCTCTAATGCAACATGAACTATTTTCCACCATTATCAATCTGTCACATGAAAAAGAAAAAACAATATTAGATTGACCAAAAAAATGAAAAAAAAAAACTCAGTATGAATTTCACAATTTTGATTTTAATTTTGTAACAGGAAATCCAATTTTGATTTCATACAAGTTTATTTAGTCTTGAGCAAGTTGCCCTCGGCGATTTCAGTGGTCATTTCGCAATTTTGTCCCCCGAACAAGCCTTTTAAGTCTTGTGTTTTACAATTTTCCTTCTAATTTTCTAACTGAAAATCCAAACGAGGTCCCGTTTGTTCCTACAAGTCTATTTAGGCTTGAGCAAGCTGACCGTGCTAAATTTCAACGATTTCAGTGGTCATTTCGCAACTTCGGCCTCTGAATGGGCCTTTTAAGTCTTGTGTTTTACAATTTTCCTTCTAATTTTCTAACTGAAAATCCAATCAAGGTCCCATTTGTTCCTAGACTTGGAACTTGGGAAATAGAGAATTTGTCTTGTATAGAAGGTGAAGCGTCTCTTAATGAATAGATGTGTCTATTCAATCTAATTTTGTACAGATTTATAGGAATATGACCATTCGATTTCCATAGAAAATACTAATTTGTAACTTTTAAAATTAAGGTTAAGTTTATCTATTATCAAAAGAAAAGAAAAGATTAGGTTTATCTCAAATTTAAATTTGAATTTGAGAGAATTTGAGTTCATGCGGCCCACTAAAGGTCCTGTTTCTATAATCCAAAATGTTCATTCTATGGTATGCATCTTTCAGAGAAAAATATTAGATTGATCTGATGATCGTGTCCTAAAAAAATGTATAGTCTCAAAATATGTTTTGTCATAACCCGAACCCGTCCCTAAAAGTTAGGGTCATAACCGGCCGGTAATCACTTGATTACCTTCGGCTTCAAACAAACATACAGAGTAATTATAGTAATGGGGCCAAAGGCGGAAGTATATAACAAAAGAATGAGTCTATTGAGCTATGCCAATATGAGCAAAATGTAACACAATATCATTTACATGCCCATGCAAAAAGAATATAAGTATCAAAGGAAATTTGTGCATAACGTTTACAAATCGAAGACCACATTAGCAAAACAAAATAAAGTCAAGGTATGATGTAAGTCAAAGACAAAACTCCATCTCGGAGGCATGACTCGATTGGGTCTAAAAAAGAATAGCTCTTGAAGCTAACTCTAGGAGTGTGCTCCATGCTATGAATTACCTACATGTGCATATATAATATTGGGTGGGCAAAGCTCAATGAGTAATAATACAATAAAATAGTGTAAATAGATAATCATAAGATTTTCACAATATCCATAATCATATAAATAGAACAACCTTAGGCCCAATCAGATTTCAAAACGGCCTCGGGCCCAACATATAACAAAACAACCTCGGGCCCAATCATATATCAAAACAGCCTCGGGCCCAACGTATTTCAAAACGGCCTCGAGCCTAACATATATCAAAACGGCCTCGGGCTCAATCATATATCAAAATGGCCTCGGGCCCAACATATTTCAAAACGGCCTCGGGCCAAACATTTATCAAAACAGCCTCAGGCCCACATTGCATATGTCATATAATATTAATAAAGTTTCTCATTTCAATCAAACCACAATGTCGACACCAATCACCATTCATGGTTCGAGATACACAATAAAGAACATATATGTACGATATTATTCCTCACAGTGTGATTGATCTTGTGGCATTTCCTCCGACACATGACCTACACCAAACATGTCACACACATATTCGATAAATAATTCGTTCATCATATACACTTTTCTTTTAGCAATTCACAACCCTTTTCAATGGTTTCTAATAATCATTTCATACTCCGGAGGGTTTACATAAGGTTGGGAATGCGTTCAGGAGATCGAGGAGGTCAACAGAAGAAAGCATGATTTTCAGTGCTCCGCTCGTGCAGAACCCGTGGCTGCACGAGCGATTTGGGCAAAAACCAGATAGTCCGAAAATGCACAAAAATGAAATCTCCCAAACTCATTTCCAACCCCAAATTCATACAAAACCAACCAAAAAACATGATATACTAACATGATACAAGTGTAATTTTACTTTAAATATGTCAATCTTACTTCAACTTTAGATTCATGGTCCCATCTTTTTCATAATCATAAATTTCATGAACAAGTTCAATATACACACAAACATGGTAAATCTTCTAACAAATCTTGGTTGTATGAACCATGTAGGGTTTATTTCATAGATCAATCACAAGAATGAACTCAAATCAAACAAAGATTAAGAGGTCAAGGTTCAATCTCATACATTTTGCTCTAGTCACTACAAAACTCAAAACCTTAGCTCAAGTTCACAATTTTTTCTTGATTCCATGACAAAGATGAGCTAAAGACAAAGATTGTAAGTAAATTAACATACCTTAACTCAAATCTAAGGTTTGCCTCTTGATTCTCTTCAAATCCCTAGCTTTCTTCTTCTTCTCTAGAGCTCTCAAGCAATAATAAAGACACAAGAGAACCACACATAAATGACTTAACTCTAAAATTTCAATTTAATCATTACGAATTGTAATTTTTCAAAAATTCACCGTAAGCTTTGTAAATCATGCTAATCACATATATGATGTCGGATTGCGTCTAAGGCTTTCAATTTTAGTTCAAAGTTATAATTTCAACAGATATTCCTATGCTCAACAGATATTATTCCAAATTCATATAATTCAGATATTCAAACTTTCAAATTCATATCAAACACATAATCACATGCATAATTAAGTAGAGTACAGGTTGGGTTATCACATGTTTGTTGTCTCTTTTTTCTAAGACAAATACTATAAATGAAAATATTATAATTATCGGATCAATCTAATTTTTTCCATGAATGATATACATTGTTTTCATTTTATCATGTCTTAAGAAAAATGAATAGTCCCAAAATATGTTTATTGTCTATTTTTTCGGAGATAAATATGATAAATGAAAATATTATACTTATTGGATCAACCTAATTTTTTTCATGAATGATACACTAAGAGTCTTACAAAATGAAAGCTTCAAATCATTGAGCCTCATTGGTTCGTTAAATCCTCTCAAGTTTAAATTTGAGATAAATTCAACTCTAAAATTATGTATTATTATATGAAAAATGCTAGAGGCCCAAAATTTAAATTTGTAAATTTATTCACAACAAAAGTTAAACCTTAAATGATTGAGTGTATAACAAATCAAAATTTGACATCTATTATCTCATATCATTGTGGGTTAAATTATTATTTTAAAATCTCAAATATTTTTTCTATGCGTAACAGTTGTAAATTTTCAAAAAAAAAAAAAAAAAAAAAAAACTATTTGTAAATATGTCATATATGTATATATTTGCGCTTATTAGTCTAATGGTTGAAAATTGTAAAGTGATGGTTGACAGAATCCTCTATGTGTAAGGACCATTGCTAACCATTGTGCCTTTTTAAAGAAATGTGGCCAACATATTTCGGGAAGGTTATTTTGGGAAAAAAAAAGGTAGAAGACAAAAGAGGATGCTCACTCGTTTTAAAGTAGAGTAGATAATCATATTATGATATTTGAAGGTGTTTGAATTTTGGCAAGTGTTTGTGATGTTTCATAAGTTTGGGAGGATATTTTCAGAATACAAAAAAAGTATGTGCTCTTCAAGACTTTTAAAATAGTAGCGATAAAACAATTTTAAAAAATTTAGACAATTACATGCATTTTAGGGTAATTTATACTTACTTTTCCTAAGGTTTTCATAATAGCAGGAACTTCTCTTGTAGTTCTAGAAATTACACTAATCTCTCTTAATTTTTCTGACATTGTTAAGATTCATCCATTCCATTAACTTGGCCCAAACAATGGTAACTCTGCTATGCAAATGACCATAAAAATCCTTCAATGTAAAACTCAGGAGAGCTGAGCTATAATAAATATATGAAGGGTAAATTATTATTTTATATCTCAAACTTTTTTAAAATGTAAATGTGATTCCTTAACTTGCAATTTCCCTAAAATTCTTGAACTTTATAAAAATTTCACCATTAATGAAGGAGAGAAATATTTCTTTTTTGAATTACTTTTAGGATTTAATTTAAGAAAAAATAGTTTAAATGAAAAAAAAAAAAACCAAAGATGGGATATATATATATATATAAAACTAAGGATTGGTTCAACTAAAGTTTAATTTCAATTTTAGATATAATAAATGGCAAATTGTTTGAATAGTTTAATTCTCTCAAATATTTTTTTGATCTTCATTCCCTATCAACTAATTTTAATTTGTTGTAACAAGATTATATTTTTTCACTTTTATTTTTTTATTCTAAAACTTCGTAACTTGGAGAACATTAATTGATATTGTGGGGACATAATTTTGAGTCGTCCACATGGCTAAGGTTGTTAGCCGATGTTCTATGTGGATGATCCTAGTTTGCCGAGGTGTGGTGTTTCCGCACTTGAATCTGGGATATTTGGATAGAGGACAAGAGTCCTAAATGATAACAAACTTTCTATTTGGGTAAGGGCAGAGCTCTTGAGAGAGTTAATCCTAATCTAAGTAGTGTGATGTTTCCGCACTTGAATCCGAGATATTCGGATAGGAGACAAGAGTCCTAAATGATGACAGACTTTCTATTTAGGTAAGGGTAGAGTTGTTGAGAGAGTTGATCCTGATCCAAGTAGGAGGTGTCCAAGATAAGTGCTATCCTTGAAAGAGATAAGAGTCTATAAAGTAAAACTTCTAGGGGATGAGGGCGCTGATAATTATAAAAGGTAGACAAACCCATGGGTCTAAGGTACGCTTTAATTGAGAATTGTCTGTTTATTTAAGTCGAAATCTTTGTGAGATTTTTTGACTGACTTGATCATTAGAGTGCCCTCGAGTAGACGAGCCATTGGTCTTGTTTCTTTCTGTGTGCAGGTGTTGGGCTTTCCTATTCTTGCACATGCTCTACAGTTTAGTTCCTAGGATCTTGGTGAGGAGATCTAATTTGGTTGTGCGTTCAAAATTCAACACCTATAAATATTTCTTTTATTACATATCGATTGAAAATTTAAGGATTCAAATATAAAAATTGAAAAATTGAAAATAATATAGGATTGTGAAAAAGACAAAATGATATTTGGCTTAACAATGATGGAGAAAAGAATGATAAAGAAAAGTAAGGAAGGAGAAGAGGGCAGTGCAATAGATAAAAAGTATGTGACGTCATTCTTGGTTACAACGACAACCATGAATAAAATAATAAAGTGAAGAAATAGAAAGAAGAATGAAAAAATGAGAAAGAGAGACAATGTAAATTAAATTAAGAGAGATAGATATGTGGTGAATATTAATATTTTTTAGAGAGAGAAAGTGGATCTTGCTTAAAGAAAAAAATGTGAGAAATGAGAAAAGAAAAATTAAAGAAAGATGATGAAGAAAAAAAGAGAGGAAAGATGATAGAAAAATGGATAGAATAAGAGAGACACAATAATTTGAGTGTCAATTAAGTGAGAAGAGTAAGATGATATGGGCTAAGATTCCACATAGTTGCACCTATAAGAATAATCGATAAGGGAGGAATTTGCAATGATATAAAACCTCAAAGGAGATCATATTTGTATTGCTAGAAATAAATGATTGAGGGCAATTTTGTCTTTTTAATAGATAAGGTTGCCGATGTCATTGCACTGTACGGATAAATGATAGAAGGGGAATCTTGATAATAATTTCAAAAGTAAAAGAGGTCAATGTAATTATTGAAACCACAAAGAAGGTCTCTACAATTATGCAAACCCTCAAGGGAGTTAAATGTAATTTATCCTACATTTTAAAATAAATGAAATAATTTTTTAAAATTTAAGGGCCATAGATATAAGAAAAAACTTGTACAAACGAAAACAAGTCACAACAATTGCAAAGGTATAGAAGAATAAAAAATAATTGTAGTATAAACGGAACTTTAAAATATAATAAAATTACAATTTTGCCCTTATGTTTCTCCTCCACCTTCCACATTTTTCAGCCATTTTCCTAGCAATGGCGGTGACACTCCTTTCCTACCTTCATCAATCACCACCATTCTCTCATTTTTTGGTTTGCCCTAACGTCCTAGCAACCCTCGACATCCCAGTAACCCCACTCCATACCCCTTACTACTTTGTAATCCTTCATTTACCTCGTCTCATTCCATTAACAACATCTTACCTCATTCTTTCATTTTCATCATCTTTTTCACTCTCTCTTTTACATATGTATATATATATATATATATATATGCATTTAGGTTTTGCAATTTTTCCCTACATTGCGTTGCCTCTCACCAACCTCTTAACCGACTCCTACACCATCATTCATCAACCTCATCTGTCCATCTTTAGTTTCTTTTTTAGCATCCATACCGAACCCTTCTCTATCTCCTTTTGCTACACTCAAAGCTCTCTCACACAAAACCTTTCAAATATGGATTAGATCTCAAGTCTTGAAAATCCTTAAATAAAAAGAGATAGAGACCTAATTGCGGTGGTTGTTGGGTGTTGTAATGGTCACTAAGGTGTCATGGTGGTCACAATAATCCTTGGGTGTCGTGATTTAGTCACCATAATGTCATGATTTGGTCACAATGGAGCCTAAGTGTTGTAGGGATTGTTAAAGTGCGTGGTGTTGTGATGAGTGAGAATTGAGGTGAAAAGGTGGTCAGGGCCGGCCCTGGACATAGACCCACAAGACCATGGCCAAGGGCCCCTCAAAATAAACTCAAAAAAGGAGCCCCTCCTATTATAGTTTAGTGTAATATATTGGGTATATTTTAAGTCAAAAAAAATTAAAGAAGGCCCAAAGTAATTTAAAATAAATTGACCCATTAAAAAATTAAAAGGCCCATTTAAAAAAATTAGCATTGTTATCCATTAAAAATAGACTCAAAAAAAGGCCTCTCCTATTATAGTTTAGTGTAATATATTAAGTATATTTTAAATCCAAAAAAAATTAAGAAAGGCCCAAATTAACTTTAAATAAATTGATCCATTAAAAAATTGAAAGACCCATTTAAAATAATTAGCATTGTCATCCATTGAAAATGATTTTGCGAAAAAAAACTAGATTATGCAAATATTATTGATTTGTTTGCTTCTAAAAATGCAAGAAGAGCGAAGATCAAGCGATACTTATTAGTTGTTGTAATGTAATACTAAGTATTTTTTGTAATTTTGACACAAATCTTTTGTCCTTTACTTTCAAATTTTTTTATTTTTTATTATTTTTTTTATTCAATGAAAAAAACAAATGTGAAGGGCCCTAGAAATTTATTAATTGATTATCAGTTTTGAGCCCTAAAAATCTAAGGGTCGAGCCTGCAAGTGGTTAAGAGTAGGTTAAATAAAATAGAAGAAGAAGTAAAAGGGGCTGGAGTTGATGATGATGGCAGTGAGGTAGAAAGTGAGAGTTGGGAAGATGAAGTTGAAGGATGGGGTTAAGGAATGTGAGAATGGTGAAAGTGGGGTTAGCGATGTTAGAAATGGTGGCAATAGGGCTAGTAATGGTTGTGAATAGGGATGGCAATTTGAAACCGGCCCGACGAGGATCCGACCCCAATTGGAACGGTTTTTCCCCGAAAAATACTCCCGACGGGCCGGGGATGGTATTTGAAAATAAATCCCCAACCATTTTTGGGGCGGGGACGGTGATATGTTCCACAGCCCCGGCCCCGGCCCCGGTCCCAGCCCCATACCTGGTTCCCCGAAATAAAATCACCATTGTACCCTTGTATATATATATATATATATGTTTTTCCTTTTTCTTTTCTCATTTTAGGGTTAGGGGGCATTAAGACACTCTCTCTTCTCTCTTATTTTATCTCTTCTCTGTGTAGTCAACGTCGTCTCTCCATATGCAGTTGGTGTCGTCTCTCTATCCGCGGCAGTATGTTGCTTCGTCGCCCCGCAGTCGACGTCGTCTCTCCATCTACGACAGTACGTTGCTCCGTCGCCTCCTCCTCACCGTCGTCGCCTAACTGTTAGATTTGTGTTTGTTGAAGCTTCTAGATCCACTTTCACAGAGGACATTCGTCGGATCCGAAAGGACTGGGAATCGGTCTCACTTTGCGATGAATACCTCTGCCAAGGTGAACTGCCAAATTTTATTGCCGACAATAAATGAAGAAGAGATGCGAAGCCCCTTATCTCTGTTCACCTTTAACCCACGGATGCTCTGCCGATGGTTTGCTCGGCCTGATTTACATCGATGTGTATTCTAGTGTATGATAGTAGCAATTTATATTTCGATTCTGATTCCTTTTGTTTTTAATCATTTTTTTAAAAGCCATGGTCGAGTGTTATTTGTTTGATTCACCAGGTGTAAGATTAGTGATGGCTACGTTTTTTTTATTTTGCTAGAGAAAATAAATCAATGATATATAGATTCTTTCTATAACCTGCTACAGACGTTGCAATATCAGGAATTGTTGTTGATGTTGTTGATGATGTTGATCTTTTTAATTGTTGTTGTTGTTGTTGTTGTTGTAGTTTGAAGAAAATATGGAGCTAATTTTTTTTTTCTTCTTTTAGTCGGGGAATTTTCGAGGTCGACGAAACTCGATCCCCGTTGGAAACGGGGGTGGAGGCGGTGATGAGCTCCCCGTCAGGGATCGAGACTGGGGACGGGGGAATTTCCACCATCGGGGATCGGGGACGGGGAGGGTGATCCCCACCCCCGCCCCGATCCGTTACCATTCCTAGTTGTGAAGGACAGGCAAAAGTAACCAATGCCAGAGAATATAGGATAGGGAGAAGAATGAGGGAATATGGCAAACATTGTAAAGGGTAAAATAATGACTTCTACCATGTTTTTATAATTAAAATATAAGTTTTCACCTTTGTTTAGGAGTGCGACTCAAGTGGGTTGAGAGATTGTCCAGACTCAATTCAAGTTGTGCTAAGAGTTGTCCAAATTTACCCAAGCTCGATTTGCAACTTGATAATATTTGTCGAAGCCCAATTCAAGTTAAGCTTGAATTGCCCGAATTTGCCTCTTTTTTTATTTTTAAAGTTAGGTTAATTAATAAATTAGGCTCTATCAAGAATATATATATATATTGTAAAGTCATTAACAGCATCAAACTAAATAATTTATATGATGTGAGAGAGATGGAGATGAAAGATATGAGATTCAAGAAACTGATGTGACGTTGCAATGTCTTTGTATTTTGTGAGTGAGAAAAAAAAGGATAAGGTTTTGTGTTGTACTATTTGTATATAAAATATATAGGGAAGATTCTATTAAACCTCCTTAAACTATTGACCATTTACACTTTACCCTCTTATGTTTTAAACTCAACGATTACCCCCCTCAAATTATTTGAATTTGAACATTTAGTCATTTTGTTAGTCATCTGCTAGATATTTGGACGAAAAATTGTCAAGTGTTGTGCATATAATGATTATATTAAATTTTAGTAATAAAATAACAAAAAAAATAAGAAAGTTTAAATTGGAAGTAATTTTAGATAATAGTTTAAGGAGGTAAAGTGATATTTCAAGGGGTAAAGTACAATTTATCCGGTTGATGAAAGGATATTTTAGTTATAACAGTGCAAATTAAAAATAAAAAAAATAGATGAGGGGTTTAATTGTTACTGCAATTTTTTGTTAAAGGTAACGGCGTAAAGTAATACGCACCAATAATTGAAGGGGGTTAATTTTTTAAATTATTCTATTTCATTCAATTTTTTCTGTAATTTTCCTACATATAATCATATCATAAAAATAAAATTAAAAAAAAGCTCAAATAATATACATTAATATATGTTTGGGAAGAAAAAAAATTAGATACACACTTAACTTTTAACAAAATACACAAAGTTATTGTTTCGAAACTTAAACCTATAACCTCAAGCTTATTAGGTTAAGTTTTACCATTTAACGTATCTATTTATACTTACTATATATTAAGTAAAATGGAGTTTTTAACCCCAAGGCCTGTGGGAGCTCCAATCTCCTAATCCTAATTTTCTAATTTTTTGATTTTAAAAAAAAAAACCTCAGCATTTATTGACTTCTCCCAACCCATAATCCATTTTGACTTCTCTCATAATTATTGCAACATCCTTTTCAATTTCTCCCCTAAACTATGGTTACACACAAAAATAAAAAATATAAGAATTTAGCTATAGATCTCAAAAAGATATAACATCTAAATTTGAATTATGATTTAATAATATAATTATGTATTTTTTTATGTATATCTATCAAAATTTTAAATCACTTAATGGGACAAATTAATCAATTTTCTAAAATTATTGATTTTTAATTTACAAAATAGATTAAAAAAAACTATTGACTGATTTATTTATTTATTAGACCTTAGAACTATAAGTTGTTATTTCATTGGATATCCTGAGAGATCAAAGGGTTTTAGATTCTATTGTCCCACTCATATATCTCTTAAAGATAATCAATCATCTATTCAACTCACAAACTTGAGTATAAAAACATACCGATTAGGATAAACTCTCTAAGAGTCTTATCTCTTCATTCTAGGACTCTTGTCCCTATCCGCTTATCTCTTTGAGGTGATGGAACCTATATTGTTCATTCAATTTCATTAATTCATAAACTCACTTATCTTGGTAGGTTCATAAACTTTTTATTAAGCTCAATCTTTCATAACTCTTTTTTGAAATGTTTAAATGATTACTTTCTTGTTTCTTCATATACTTATTTATTATCTTTAAACTTTTGTCTTGATTTCTTGATAGCTTCATCACCATTTTGATTTTTTTAGTCCTTAGTTCTTTAAGGTCTTCATTTTGTATCAGTTGGTCATCTCGGATGATCATATCTGGTAGACTTCATAATCTTTGGTTAACTCATCTTGTAATTTGCTCAATTATCATTCCAACAAGTGTAAACATTAACTTTGGTTAAACATCATCTCTTGTGCCTTTGTCTTTTCTTGACTACCTTTGTATGATTCTATACTTAGAATATTTTATCTTTTCATAAATTTCAACAAGTATAAAACATATACTTTTCTTTCAACAAGGGTTTAAACAATATAAAATTTCAACAAATGGTAAACAATTTCAACAAGTAGTAAACTTTAATTTCAACAAGTGATAATAATTTCAACAAGTGAAGATTTTTATCCTCATCTCTCAAAGATAATCAATCATCTATTCAACTCCATAGCACAAGAATTGTTGAAACTAGAAATGTTGTGTTCTTGGAGGATGAAAACATTAGTGGGAGTATGAATCTCAAAAATATTTCTTTGGAGGAAAATCGTGATTTTACGCCTTCCACGATTATCCAAGAAAATGTTATACCTTAACTTATTGGTACACAAGAGATTTCTCACATTGGAAAAGAGGGGGTTTTTAATCCTAAGGCCTATGGGAGCTCCAATCTCCTAATCCTAAATTGCTAATTTTTTTATTTAAAAAAAAAAAAAAAACCTCAGCATTTATTGACTTCTCCTAACCTGACCTTAGCATTTATTGACTTTTTCCAACCCACAATCCATTTTGACTTCTCTCATAATTATTGCAACATCCTTTTCAATTTCTCCCATAAACTATGGTTACACACAAAAATAAAAAATAAAAAATATAAGAATTTAGCTATAGATCTAAAAAAGATATAACATCTAAATTTGAATTATGATTTAATAATATAATTATGTATTTTTTTATGTATATCTATCAAAATTTTAAATCACTTAATGGGACAAATTAATCAAATTTTCAAAATTATTGATTTTTAATTTACAAAATAGATTAAAAAAAACTATTGACTGATTTATTTATTTAATAACAAAAATATTTCATAATCTCTCTCTCCTAATCTCTCTCACAAATTTCCAAAAAAAAAATATTAAAACTTGCATTCATTTTCTCTTCCCCAAAAAATCAGATAGGAGCTCCAATCTCCTAATCCTAATTTTCTAATTTTTTGATTTAAAAAAAAAAACCTCAGCATTTATTGACTTCTCCTAACTCAACCTCAGTATTTATTGACTTTTCCCAACCCACAATCCCTTTTGACTTTTCTCATAATTATTGCAACACCCTTTTCAATTTCTCCCATACACGATGGTTACACACAAAAAAAATTTTTAAAAAATAAGAATTTAGCTATAGATCTCAAAAAGATATAACATCTAAATTTGAATTGTGATTTAATAATATAATTATGTATTTTTTTTTTATGTATATCTATCAAAATTTTAAATTACTTAATGGGACAAATTAATCAATTTTCCAAAATTATTGATTTTTAATTTACAAAATAGATTAAAAAAAACTATTGACTAATTTATTTATTTAATAACAAAAATATTTCATAATCTCTCCCTCCCAATCTCTCTCACAAATTTTCAAAAAAAAATATTAAAACTTACATTCATTTTCTCTTTCCCAAAAAATCAAATAATATTTTCTATTAAAGTTGTAGATATCTACCTATATTTTATATATTCTATTATAACATAACAAAAAAAACTAAAACACTAAAAAAAATCTTTAAAGTTTATCTAAATAAACTTTAAAACAATAAAACTCACATGTCTATCACATATCTAACTCACATCATAACTTACCTAAATAATAATAATTAAAAACAAATGAAAACTACAAATAAATTAAATTAAAAAAAAAAGATACCCACAACTCCATCTTAAATAAATTGAAAAAAAAATACCCGAATAGAAACCACACAAAAATAAAAATAAAAATAAAAAGATATATCTATCTATCTATCTATATCTATACTATATATTAAGAAAAATGGGGTTTTTAACCCCCAATGCCTATGGAAGCTTCAATATCCCAATCTGAATTTTTAAAATTTTTTATTTAAAAAAAAAACTCAGCATTTATTGATTTGGTCAAAATCCCCTGATTAGCATTTATTAACTTTTTTCAATCTACATATCTTTCCACATGCCTGCAATTATTGATTTGGTCAAAATTCCCGGATCAGCATTTAAAATCCCCTAATACAAATAATTATAGATACAATTTGTGTATAGTTACTGCAGTACCCTTTTCAACTTCCCACATACACTGTGGTTAGTGATAAGAAAAAAATCTTAAAAAACATAATTTATATATTAACAAAAATCTAGTATAAATATAATTATCTATAATTATCCCGTGCATAGCACGGGTGATAGGCTAGTATATTAGATAAGGAAAAATGGGGTTTTTAACCTACAACGCCTCTAAGAACTCTAAATTTCCAATCTAAATTTCATAATTTTTTATTTTTAAAAATAAAAAAATAATAATATCCCTTTTATGACTTTCAAATGAAAAGTATATCAAATCTAAAAAAAAAAAAAAAAAGAGTAGAAAGTATACTAATTCATTTCCAAATTCAAATTTGAGGCTCACTAAATATGGAAATCAATCTATTAATTTAAATTTAAAATTGACACAATATAAATTTAAAATTATAATGATCTATCCCATGATTTTATAAATTTTAAATACAAATTTAAAATAATCATAATTAGTTCATAATTTTTGTTTTAAGGAGCAATAAGAGTGACGTTAAGATTATTTATATATTTATATATTTTACAAAAGAATGCTTTTAGGAAGAGATATTATGAGAGTTTCAAAATCTCATACAAAATCTATATACTATTATAATTGCAAAATATTGTCATCTTATTAAAATTGAAAGTTGCAATTATTTTTTTTACTTATTTTATTTTTTTTGATTTTGTTTAATTTTTATTAATATGTGTCACAATATAATTGGTCTATAAATAATTTTATATTCTTAAAATAAAATTTTAAATTTAGATTCTTCCTTAAATTACGTTACCAGAATAAGATTAATATTAATTCCTTAATTTATGCATCTTTTATTAAATTACAAAGTAAAATTATAAATTTAATTTTTTTAAAAAATTATGTTGTTATAATTAGAATGTGATCAATATTCACATGTGTCATAGTGTCATAATGATGTGTCATAATATTATTAGTCTAAATATAATATGTTATTAAATAGATGTATTTAAATTATTAATCACTATTAAAAGTTTATATTTTTAATTTTTGTCATTTTTTATTTAAAATTTTATAAATGTTTTTATATCATTCTAAACTATAAGGACTTAGGCTATGTTTGGCATAAACTTTTTGGGCTAAAATAGCCACAAAAAAAACAAAATAGACTAAAAAGTCAATAAGACAAAATATCATATTCAAATCATAATCATTTCATTTTTTCTCTCACAAAAGTTAAAAAAGCCAAAAAGTCCATCTTAAACGAGACTTCTTAGTCCCAGGCAAAATAGTCAAAAAGTTAAAAAATTAACCCATATCCCAAACGAAGGCTTAAACAATAAATTTTTTTAATACAAATATATATATTTTTAAGCAAAAGACAAAAACATTAAGAAAGTGAATGACTTTTTTAATAATTGCCAAATATAACGGATTCTATTAAAAGTAATGGTTCGGGAAATTTTTTTTTTTTTACTTTAAAAAAATTAGGGTTATAGATGATAATTTATTGGTTGTCTAGAATTATTTTCAGATCAAATTAAAATATCATTCTAAATTTTCTTCTTATCTTTTTTTTAATCCAGATACTTTTATTTTGTAAGAAATTTAATTTTATTATATTTAAATATTTTATTGTAATTTTCAAAAAAATCATATTTAAATTATTTTATGCCATTATGAAATGTACTTTTTTTTTTTAATATCAACTTATTTGATGATCTCTTTGTAGAAGGTATATTTGTTTTTATTCATTAATATTAAATTTTTAATTAATCTTATGTATTAAAAAATTAATTAGCAAATAATTTTATATATTTATATATACAATTTTGTTTCAATTGCTTAGGTTATTTGGTGTCTCTATCCAAGTTCACTCAAATTTCTTCAAATTTTATATAGATTCTCGCCGAATTAAAAATTATGTTGCCAAATCTTAAAAAATTGGAAAAATTGGTCCAAGGTCCTTCTCTCATTTTTAGTAATGGAAGAGATCTACGATATTATTTTGCGATGTGTAAAGTCCTTCAACCCCGCACCTTTATATCATAGAGAAATTTAACTCTCACAACCATGGCACTCAATCTCCGACAAAGATAGATTGGTATTTCTCTCAACAAGAACAATACAAGGAGGGAGCCATAAAAGGTAGAGATTGGTAATCCATGGCGAGCATGGGCATCATCCTCTGCAACTACCCAGCAACCACTACTCACACTCTCCATTTTCGAACCCCCAAATCAACATCAACCCCACTCCAACAACTTGTACTCAACTCTCCCTCTTTACCCATATCTTCTTCGGAAGACAACCGGAGGCTTGTCTATGGTGACTGAAGCAGGTCCCAACATTGGCATCTACATTTTTGCATTCGTCATTCTTCTCTCTTTCTCTCTCTCCTTGTCGTCACTGTCTTCACTACCTCTCAAATCGCCGATAAGCTCGACCGCGATTTCCTACAGGAGGTTTTTTATTCTTTTTCTTCTTTTTCCTTCTACCCATTTCATATCCTTTTTTTGTGTGTGTTTGTTTCAACAATTAGAATGTTCTACTTGGTTTTTTGTTAACTGGTTCAAATAAATTTTGAATACTTTGGTTGATTCAATGGTCAATTGACGAGTGTTGCTATGCTGTTGATTTAATGGTCATCAGTTTGTGCCCTTTGCAGAACAAATGATGAATCTTTAAATCACATAATGTTACATTGCTCATTTGTTTGGAAACTTTGGCCTAGCATCATCAAATGGTGGGGAGTGCAATGGGCTATACTAGGTACATTGGAAAGCTTGCTTCATTGGTGGAGTGGATGGAAGTTTAAAAAAGGGGAACTGGAAAATGGAACGCTATACTAGCAGCAACTTTTTGGTCTGTGTAGAAATACAAAAATGAAGTTATTTTCAATGAGGTCCAGCTCAATCTTGAAGAACTTTGCGACCTCATCAAGGTAAGAGTGGCCATGTGGATGAAGTCAAATCTGGTGGGAAGAGATTATTTAATTAACCAGTTTGTATCAACTTTAGAGAGTGGGAAGTCTAGAGAAATTTGGAGAGAATTTCTATGGAGAATGAGATGTCCAGAGAAATTTCGAGAGAATTTCTCTGGGCCACTGTAATGGTGAATTTCTCTGGTTTGAACCAGAATATCTAGCATTGTATGCACCTTAGAACCATACAAAGCCTGCAATCATAATGACTCTTGTACTTAGCTTATAGAAACCATATATCGTAATAAGCAGGGCATATTTGGCTGCTATAGATTCTTCTTACCAAAACATGTATGGGAACTCACTGAAAAAGGTAATTTGTTCTTAATGTCGTCACCGTCTCTTTTTATAGGAAATTCTTGTTATGATTTTTAACAAATTGAGATAATTATAGGCTGTAACGAATGAAACTTTCGGGAATTTGAGCTTGCCCTTTTGACAATCATACAATGTGCACATAATCCTGCAAAGTACTTTGCAAAGGTATTCATCCAATCTTAAGTTTTTCTTTTCTTATTAATGTAATTAGGACTTCTTAGGATGTATATATATTTGGTTGTATGTAATAGCTTTAAGGACTAGACCATCATTTGTGTCCTGAACAACTGATTTTTGAGATATTGACTTGGGATTGTGACTTCCCAATTTCTTTGTTATTCAACAATACTTCTATGCAACGTCAATAATGGATAATGTTTTCTCAATTTCTTTGGTTTGAACAAAATTTTTTACGGAACCAAAATTTTCTGAGAGAATTTCTGGTTTGGACAAAATTTCTCTAGAACCGAAATTTCTTTGGTTTGAGCAATTTCTCTGGAACTAGAATTTCTCTGTGGAAGCCAGAGAAATTCTTTGGATCGAATTTTTTCTAGATTGATTCGAGGGACCTTAGACATTATGAAAATATTGAATGTCCTTTATGCTATAAAATCTTAATATTAGGGACCTTAAAAAAAATTCTCCTAAAAATTTACAGGTTTGACTCAAGTTTCTTGGGTTCAACTTGCTCAAATTTATAACTCTAGTAAGAGGATTGAAAGTTACATAATTGAAATTGTGATAAATTAAAAAATAATACATAAATTATGATACATAAAATTATAAAACTTAAGTTATAGATTTTAATATATATATTTTTTTTTCATAACTTACATAAAAAATCTAACTATTTATATTATTTTATAGAATAAATTATAAACACACCATCTGTGATTTATTTAAGTTACAAATTATCCCTTGTAATTTTAGAAATTACATTATGCTTTCTAAGGTTTATAATTTCATAATAAATATGTCCTTTTATTAATAAATGATCAAGTTAATTAACAATTTTTAATAATGTTAAAATTTTATTTCAATTAATAATTCAGATAATTTTATTATTATATAGGGAGTTAGAAATTTCACTTTTTCAATTAATTCTATTAAATAAAAAATTTTGACAGGGAGGTATTTGTAATTTTCCAAATCACATGGAGTAATTCGTATTTTAAGCAAATTTCATGAAGTTTATTTGTAATTTATCCAATTTTTTATAAATATATTTTATTAATTTTTGCACTAATCATATAATGGCTTATTTTAGGATGTGAATTGACTTTTTAGTTATTTTAGCTTGAGGCTAAAAAACGTCATTTGTGATAAATTTTTTGACCTTTTTTATTTTATAAGAGAAAAAAATGAAATTATTATAATATTAATTTGATATTTTATTTTTTTATTTTTTTATTTTTTTTATAACTATTTTAACAAAAAAAATAAAAACAAAAACAAAAACAAAAACTCATATGCCAAACGAGGGCAATATAAAGCTCCATTGAAAGGTGAGTGTACGCTTTCGTCTTGTTCTTTGAAACCCTCACTGCATTCTCGTTCTTTCAGCTCCTCCCCTCTCCGGATCATCGGCAAATACAAGAGCCACCGAAAACAACAACAACAATGGCTTCAGTGATGGTGGTGGAGCCGAAACCCTTACCCAATCTACCAGCAACCCTCCCAGCCATCCTCCCGGATCCCCACTCAACCTCCGACGACGAAGACGACCTCTACAGCCGGTTGAAATCCCTGGAACGGCAACTGGAGTTCATCGAAATCCAAGAAGAGTACGTGAAGGACGAGCAGAAGAATCTGAAGCGCGAGCTCCTCCGTGCCCAGGAAGAGGTCAAGCGGATCCAATCTGTCCCCCTCGTCATCGGTCAGTTCATGGAGATGATTGATCAGAACAACGGTATTGTTGGTTCCACCACTGGCTCCAATTACTATGTCAGGATTCTCAGTACCATTAATCGCGAGCTTTTGAAGCCCTCTGCTTCTGTTGCCTTGCACCGCCACTCCAATGCCCTCGTTGATGTCTTGCCTCCGGAGGCCGATTCCAGTATTTCGCTGCTCAGCCAGTCCGAGAAGCCTGATGTTACCTATAATGTGAGTATATATATATATAGAGTGGTTATCTTGATTAGACAACTCTGTTTGATTCAGATATTTCATAGAAATTGATTCTAGGGTTTTTGTGGTCAGATGTTAGTATAGATATCTCTGAGTTAACGTGATTAGAGAACGGTTTGATTACGGTTTGAGGATATTTTGTAGTTGATTAGGAAATTAATTCTAGGGTTTCTGTGGTCATAGACTCGTATGTATATGTATATATAGTATAAATGATTTTTAATTGGTTAATTTCTCTATATAACTTACTTTTTATGCTCTATGAGTATAGATGTTAGCATAGCTCTTGATTTGAGGCACACGTAACATCACATCTGAGAATGTTTTCAGATTTGAATCTGATGTAAATCAACCTCATCCCACCCTAAAACCAAGTCCCACCATGAGTGCCCTCTGGTTCTATATATCACTTTTTAGGAAAATGTAGAGGTCTTGGAGTCCTTAAGACTTTGAACTCTTATTTTTTGTCTCAATCAAGAAAAGCCCAGCAGGGCGATGGGTTGTCACCAACCCTCGGATGATCTGGATGGATTGTTAGGGGTCGGCCTATCTCCTAACAATTCCAACTAATCACCAACATTGAGCGTGTGGCTATTTGGGCCAGCCACCATTTCCCATTCAAAGTTTGGAAGATCACTAAGATTTTAAAAAGTGACCGCAACCTATTTAACGGTTGTGGTGGTTATCACCACTTATTACAGTAGCTATAGTAGTGTGACAGAAATTCACAACTGCAATAGCCACCACTATTACGTAAAGGCTGGTACAGCCATTACATTGTCACTACCACACTGTTATGGCTGTTATGACCATTATGCCCATTTTATTTTTTATTTTATTTTATTTTTATAAATTTTGTATATAATGCTATTTTTTACGTAAAAATTTCATCTATGAATGTTTTGAATGTCCAATTTTCAAGTTTTATTAAATTTCATTACTTTTTCACTTAATTATATTTTGAATATTAACTTATATCTGTTTCTCTTATTTTAAATTTATTAAACAAAATTTAGATTTCATGTTATGTAAAACATTCTTATGTGACATTTTGTATTTTAAACTTCTGTTTATGATACTATTATTTTTAATATTAAACAAATTTCATTTTTTTTTCCTTAACAAATTGGAAGTTATCTATAATTATAATTAGTAAAGTAAAGAAAATTAAATAAATCCAATAATAGAAAAAAATTCATAGCGACTTAAAACTAATATAAAGATTAGTATGGGGGTGTTTGGGAAGTAGCATTTTTGGCTTTTTTGGTTAAAATTGCACTAAAAGACAAAATTGGCTAAAATAGTCAATAAGACAAAATATCACATCAAACCCATAATCATTTCACTTTTTCTCTCACAAACATCACATCCAACTACAAAAAAATACAACTATCTTCCCAAATACAAAAATTTTAGCCTCCTAAAATAACCAAAAATTAAAATAGCCTACTAAAATAACAACTTCCCAAACACCCACTATATATATTGGATCATGTTTTAAAACTAAGCAAAAATATTTAAAATCATTTTGAACCTCACTAACGCTCCGTTTGTTTGGGCAGAAAGCATTTTCTAGAAAATGTTTTTTTTTTTTTATGTTTGGTACAATGAAATACAAAAATCCATGAAAAATATTTTTCATGGTCAACATAAAACAAGCGTATATAGACAGAAAATGTTTTCTACTTTTAAAAGGCAGAAAATGTTTTCCAAACTAAAGTCATACAAATATCACTACACTACCAACACCAATCTCACATCCGCCACCACGGCCACCATCACCATCGCTATCACCCACACTATCATCCCACCACCATGCCACCGCTACCGCCTCTGCCTCCACCTCCACATTTGTTTCACTACCACTACCACCAAACATGGAAAAATGTTTTCTCCAGAAAATATTTTCTGAAATTTTTTTTCATAAAAAATGTTTTCCACCCAAGCAAACAAATCGTAAATGTGATTATGAAATGAAAATATGTGTATCGGTATGTTTTTTTAAAGTTGTGCGAAGAATTAAAAAAATCCATAGTTCCTATTGTCGCCAACATTACGATACGATCGTTGCACCCCGCAACTGCGTCAACGTTACTGTTACCGTTACAGTAACTACCACCATTATTTAAAATTTTGACTAGAACCTTAACCAGTTCCATATCTGTGCTTTTGGTTTGTTTCTTGGGTTTGCCCTTTGCTTTGACAATTTTGCCTTCCTGGGGTATTACCTTTTGGGGGAGCAATAGTACATGATTTTTGCGGGGGTTGCCCCTTGTAGCTAGGTTGCTGGAAGGAATCACAGGTTTTATCCTGGCAAGGTTGAGGTGGTGGGATCCATCTTCATGAATATCATTTGCTTTCCTCTTAGTGGACAAACTTTGAATAACATTTTACAGGGTTTAGATTCACCAACAGTCTTCTCAGGCTCATATTTGGGCTTAATTATTCTATTTGGAGATTTCTTGTTGCACCTATGATTATAGAGTTATTATTAATGCATAATGATTTTGGGCTATCCGGGGGTTCTGTAACAAAGTAGGGCTGGGATTGGGCCAGGTCTATGATTAATTAGTTGAAATATGGGGATCAGAACACAACTTTTTCTCATGCTACGGTAACTTAGAGAAGGTGGTGCAATCAAGTTCATAAGCTTAAAACAAAAAGGTGATTTTTTATATTTAGACTTGGATATTAATGATCATTTGCTATTCTATTTTTCCAATATGTTTAGTAGCATGGGATAGAAACTTCAAAGAAATTTTTAGAGTGGTGGCTCTGATGGTGTTTGATGATATATATTTTGAGCTCACCAAACCAGTTGCACATGTAGAAGTGAAGAAAGCAATTTTTCAATTGGGTTCTTTAAAGGTTCCTGGACCTAATGGCCATCTTGGCTTGTTTTGTGAACAATATGGGAGAAAATAGTCCCTAATGCGCAAGGTCGTGAGAAGCTTTTTTCATGGGTATTTTTTTAATAGAATTAAACCAAACCAATCTTGCTCTTATTCCAAAGGTGAATGCTTTTGAATCCCGTACACAATACCGCCCAATTAGCCTTTGCAATTTTAATTTGAAAATTAACGCCAAGATCCTGGCTAGTAGGCTTAAGAAGATCCTCAACCACATCGTAACCCCAAACTGAGCAGCGTTTGTTCCACATAGAATGATCCAAGATAGCATTATCATTGCCCATGAAGTTTTTCATTAATCTTAAGAAGAAACTAAAATTTGCTGATATGGCTATTATGCTGGACTTCAACAAAGCCTATGACAGGTTTCAATGGAAGTTTTCTGCTCAAGTTATGAGGAAAATGGGTATTAATCCTGGCTGGATCCAATGGGTTATGGAAATTGTGATCACTGTCTGTTTCCTTTTCAGTCCAAGTTAATGGGGATAAATGGGTTCCATTCTTGCCATCAAGAGGGATAAAGCAATGAGATCCTTTAGTCGTTGATGTTCTTTCTAAATTTGTATCCCATAAATTGATGAGCCAAGAGATCTCAGGGATCAAAATTACCAGAAACTGTTATCCCATCTATTTTTTGCTTATGATGCTATAGTGTTTATTAAAGCTAATGTTCAAAAGTGTAGGAAGTTGATGGATCTTTTTAAATTGTATAGTGAAGCCTCTAGGAAACTAACCAACTTTCTTTACTAATGTCTCTAGTGATGTCAATAAGTCTACCTGTGATCTCTTTTAGATTCATCAACTTAAACCTGATGCAAAATAATTGGGTCTGCCCACTTTCTGGTGAAAAAATAAAGCTGAAGCCTTTGATTTTATGGTGGAAGAAAGCTTTGAATCAAATTTAGGGTTGGAACAAAAGCTTCTCTCTCATACAGGTTGTGAAACTTTGATCAAATCTGTTGTTCAAGCCATTATTGCCTATGCTATGGCATGTTTTTTGCTGCCAAACTCAACTCCTACATTACCATGTTCTAGTCAAGGGGTAGCATTCAAGGGAAAGGGGTCCATTGGATAAATTGGGATGGTCTTTCCAAAGCTAAGTTTCAATGGGGATTTGGCTTTAGAGACATGAGATCTTTCAAACTGGTCCTGTTTGCTTGTGAAGAATGGCGGATTCTTCAGTCTCCAAATTCTTTCTGGGCTAGGGTGCTTGAAGGCATTTATTTTCCAAGTACAAATTTTCTGGTAGCCTCTAAAGGAACTAAAGCCTCTTAGCTATGGTGTAGTTTGCTCCAAGGGCGGGATCTACTTGCTAAAACCTCTTAGTTATGGTTCATTTTTTGGTATTTTCTCAAGCAATGTCAAATAAAATGCTAGTGAGAGACCTTGAGCTAAATTTAGCACAAAATTTAACATTACTAAAATTTGGCTGAGCAATATAACAAATTGTTGGAGTGGAAAATTTTTGAGCTTGTCAAACTTTGGCAATGACAGCTCAAATGGCAGCCGTTGGAGTTGCTCTTATATACTATATATTTCAGGTATATATGTTTCTGTCAAGAACTTGATCAATATACCAAAAGACCAGGAGACCAGGAGTGCACACTGAAGAAGCCCCACACTATTAGGTTGGGCCAAACTGGATTGTAAAATACCACGGTGACACTAATCTGATGAAAATCCTTTTTCATTTGCCGGCTCCATTCACTGCTAGTATTATACCTATTAGTATTTAGCACACTACCACTATGCCCATATGTAATATACAACCTATAAATTGCCCTCTTTTTGGCCAGATGTGGAACAAGAATTTTTTTATGAGGCCTAAACTAAAATTGTAAAAAATAATTGAATTAACTCCTTATTGGCTTCAAGATGCATTTAGATGACTTGTTTGAAAATCAAGCTGTTTGTACTGAAAATGAGCACCCTATTGGATGATGCCATGTGGTGTTGGTCATGCAAATAAATGGATGTGCATTAGCTTTAGTAAATTTTTAGATTTGAAAAGTTTGGTAAAACTTCCTTTAAGGTGATTTTTTTAGGAGGCATGGCCAAATCAAGAGGTGACATGTGGTGCAGGTGACCCATGAAAGTAAAGGTATCTAGTTGTTTTATCAAGTTTACTTATCAGATAATTGTAGTGGTGTTTCCTATTATATAGGAAATAGGTTGATGAGACATTATCTTCAACACAATGTGTTCATATATTTTAATAGATGGTTATTGACTATTATTTTATTTAAACCACCATGGAGCTATAATGTTGGGATTTGATCGGGTGATTATGACACATGTTATTCATCCATCATATTTGGAGTCCCAGTACCTATAATCCAATGGTCAGAAGAAGGTGGCAACAACTATTCATTTTGCAATTTAGCAAATTTAGCACATGCAGGAGATAATTCAACACATGTTTGAGATATATGGGCCTCAAGCCTTGTTAGGACATATGGCAACTAGAGAGTCAGTTTAGTACCCCACCAACAAAAGTGGTTGAGAAGATTCAAGAGATTGATCCTAACTTCCAAGAGGCACCCAGCAGCTATAAATAGCCATTGACAAGTTGAAGAAAGGGCATCTAAACCAACTCAAATCAACAAAACTCTCAACTGACATCAGTATCATCTAGCTTTAGCAATTAGCTCTAGTTCAAATTCAAGGCATCAATGCCTTAGTTTATGGTTTATGGCATCCGTGCCATTTCGATTAATTCTTGTCATCTGTGGCAATTTGTTATTGTCTCAATTGTATTTGCAATCCATTGTAATACAGTTGTCTTTCATTTAAACTTGTTCTTGTTACTTTGTGTATTTTCAATCCATTTGAATACATTAAGTTTGGAAAATTCTTGTTTGTGTTTCCTCCTACCATTTCTTCTTCCTAACTTAAAACCCTTAGGAGATTTTAAGTTCTCTTCATTGAGGCAATCAAAGAACCATGAGGCTTTTTATCCCCTTGGGCCTTTGCATAATCTTTTGTTTGGAAGTCAAAAGATCATCCTAAACAGCTAGATGACCTCCTGAATCTTCTCAACTACTTTTGTTGGTGGGTGCTAGATTGACTCTCTCTTGGGGCTTGCATAATCTCCTGTTTATAAGTCAGAAGATTATACTAAACAGCTAGATGACCTCCTGAATTTTCTCAACTACTTTTGTTGGTGGGGTGCTAGACTGACTCTCTTATCCCCTTGGGGCTTGCATAATCTCCTGTTTAGAAGTTAGAAGATGATGCCTAAACAGCTAGATGACCTCCTGAATCTTCTCAACTACTTCTATTGGTGGGGTGCTAGATTGACTCTCTAGTTGCTACGTGTCCTATGAACAAGATTTGAGGCCCAAATATCTCAAACATGTGTTGAATTATCTCCTGTATGTGTTGAATTTGTTAATTTGCTGGAGTAATAGTTGTTGTCACCTTTTGGCCATTGGATCATAGGTAGTGGGACTCCAAATGTAATGGGGATGAATGACATATGTCATAACCACCAGACCAAAATCTTAAGATTATAGTTCCATGGTGGTTTAAATGAAATAATTGTCAATAACCATCTCCTAAAATATAGGAACACATTTTGTTGGAGATAATATCTCAAACTATTTCCTATATAATAGGGAGCAACCGCTATCATTATCTGATAAGTATACTTGATAAAACTACCAATACCAAGTACCTTCACTTTCATGGGTCACTGGTGCCATGTGTTACCTCTTGATTTGGAAAAATCACCTTAGAGATGCTTTATCAAACTTTTCAAATCTAAAAATTTACTAGAGCTACCATCCACATACATTTATTTGCATGACCAACGTCATGTGGCGTCATCTAATAGGGCGGTCATTTTCGGTACAAACACAAGCATATAAGTTTTTATTTTTTGTAAAACTTTTCATTTAAAACAACAATAAATATGAATAAAAGCATTTATATTGCAACACCATAATTAAAAGTATACAACTTTTTCATTCATAAAAACTAAATTCATAATTTGAACAAGCAATTTATATCACATGTACTGTAATTAAATTATAAACACAAGAAATCAAAGAAAATTAAAAATTAATAAACATACCAAGTATTGTGTAACCAACGTTGAGCAATTAAGAGTTAAGATTGCAAATTGACACACCCAATGAGTACAAGAAAGGTCCAATCACTGATGACCAAATTGGAGATTGAGAGAAATTCGAGTCATGCACTGTGAAAGAGAGTTGAATACATGGGTAAGATTGAATGTGAAGAGTTAGAGACGATAGGAATCTTTATCCAGTAAAAGTCTAGAGAGGCAGTGAGAGCTGAGAAAGTTGGAATACCATAGGTTGGTCTCACCAGGATAATTTGTCAAAATACATCGAGGTGTGAGTAAAAAACTTTTTGTTGGAGGTTATAGATATTGATGTGGACTATAAGAAGCTCAATGAAGGGTTTTGTATCCTAATTTGCCCTATCTATTCTTTCCATGTGGCATGGCATTTTGGCATATTCAAATTTTAGTTGCTTTAAACCCTTCATAGTTTTCTTTCTTCCCTTTACATTCATTTGTTTTTATTATCGTGCTAATTTATTGATTGAGTTATAGAAGCTTACTGTATTTTTATGTAATTCTTTTTCTTTAATGCAAATTTGTTGTTCTGCTAGGTGATTTACCATTTCATATCTTATTTTATAAACATAGGACTTCACAAAATTTGTAGTAGTTAGACACTATGTTACATGGACTCGGGTACGAGTGTTGGGTGCGGGTATGTATCTAGAGGTCGGATTCATTAAATCTTAAATTTAAGGGTACATGGACTCGGCAAAAAAATATCATATTTTTATATTTTTAATCTAATATGTGAGATAAAATGGTACTATGTAACTTACGGTGTCAAAATGACATTTATAGCAATTATATAATAATATGCACATATAATAATTGTGTTATATACAATTATATATGAAGTATCTGTTGAAAAGTATCCGACACATATCCCATACCCTTATCCGAGTGTCGGGTATCCGACACTGGTATTTGATCTATTTTGAATAGTCCGTGTAACATAGGTTAGACGTACCACTATGCCACCAATACCATTTATTTTTATACTCTTGTTCTTACTCTCACATGTAATTAAGTATTGGTTTGATGTCTAATGTCAATAGTAATGTTGATGTTGACGCATGGATCAATTATCAAAATATTCAAATATGTGAAATGTAATGCTTTTTTTGTAGAACCACTAGTGAGTGGAGCGCACATAAAATTGCCTATGAAAAGGGTATTGATGCTTAGGTAAAGAAAAATAGAAGGTTACAAGCATTGTTGTTAGAATCTTGTGATTCATATGATTCTTTCAACCAAAATGATTTGAGTTGTGTTGTTGGATCTTAAATTGAGTGATCATACGATTCATTTGTGATTCACTATGATTTATTGTGATGTTCTACGATTTACTATGATTCAATTATGTTTGCATAATGCATGAAACGGCGTTGTTTTCACAAAACAAAAAGGATATCAATTAATTATATTGGTATACATTGTTTTATATGTATATACATATAAATTAAGTTGTATTGATATTTATTTCATTTTATACACTTTTTTTAATATGTACATATAGGAAAATGCTATAGGTCCCAAATTTTCTACCAAATGAATGATCAAATGTCTCATATGGTGTGGAGTCCATAAAAGTGTGGACCCCACACCCATGTAAGACATTTGGTCATTTATTTGGTAGAAAATTTTTTATCCCTAGTATTACCTGTATATATAATTATATATTATGCTAAATATTGTGCATCTTGCAATTCATGATTTGCTATTCACTATTTTAGCAAAATGATTCATGATTTGACAACAATGATTACAAGTGGAAGATTTGGTTGAAGTTTGAACCTAAATGTAAAATGCTACACTCAAATATAATGTGCATTTTTCTCTATTTGCACACTTGGATGAAATGTTTTCTGCAATAGAAATAGATTTGAGACGCTTCAAATTCCAATTTATCCATAGCATTGCCGCCACATTTCGCAAGACTATTTTGCGACCACCTTCACCTTCTAGACCTGGCAATTGTACCCACTTAAGGCACTACATTTTCTCTGGCCAGCTGTTCTTTTTTGCAAAACATCGTTGCCTTATTTTCAACATTAGCTTTGATTTTGGTATTGTGACTACTGCCTCTATGCTGTCTATTATTACTTGGATGGGTTTGATCTTGGGAGAAGTACAGATAAGTCCTAGTTTTCCCTTAAACGTACTTCAAGAAGTCCTATAAACTCTTTTAATGACCATGAAGTTCAACTTATTTACTTATTTATTTTGTTATCCAATTAAGTTCTAAATTCAATAAAATTCCTCATATATCCTTCATGTAGTTTAATTACACAATGAGATAAATAATTAAAATGGATAGTAAATAAAAAAACAAAGTAAAAAATATTTAGCCATCTCCTATAAATTTATTTTTTAAATGCTATTTTCATGATGTTAAGACAAAAAAAAATATGTGATATAATTTTTTTAACATCACGAAAATAGCATTTAAAAAGTAAATTTATAGGATATGACTAAATATTTTTTACTTTGTGATTTTATTTACCATCTATTTTAATTATTTATCTCATTGTGTAATTAAACTACAAGAAGGATAAATGAGGAATTTTATTGAATTTAGCACTTACATTGGACAAAAGTTTTAAAAGCAGAACTTATTGGTCAGTAGAAAGTTTGTAAGGTTACTTTTAAGAAAAAAAGTACAATTTTCTCTTCGATCTTTTATTAAGAAGGTCAATGTTGTTGACTGCTCTATGGCCAACTCGCCACAGGTCGGAGTGATACAGTAAATTTCAGGCTGGCGGTTTGCCGTGCCTTTTATGAGGTGGTTTGAGAACTGTAGTTTTATTATTCATGGGTAATCTATGTAATTGATTGTCAAGTGAAAAAAAAGAGTAATTGATTGTAAAGTACTCAAGTATGTACTATTGTTAGTTTGTGCACCGCTTGTATGTTTCCCTTTTCCTACTCTAGCTCCTCCATTTCAATGATTTGGTTTCTTGTCAAATTTCTTGCCCCCCTCATCTCTTCTTGTGGTTTTGCCAGGATATTGGAGGTTGTGATATTCAAAAGCAGGAGATCCGTGAAGCTGTTGAGTTACCTTTGACTCATCATGAATTATACAAACAAATTGGAATAGATCCGCCTCGGGGTGTTTTACTCTATGGTCCACCGGGCACTGGTAAAACCATGTTAGCTAAGGCTGTTGCTAATCATACAACCGCTTCCTTCATTAGAGTTGTTGGCTCAGAATTTGTTCAGAAATATTTGGGCGAGGTATGCTTTAAAGTTTCTCTTTATAACTTGTATTTTCTTTTTGTGTGCATTGTACACTGCAGCCACCATCACCATCACTTAATTGTTAGCAAGAATTATCCTACATCACTACTGCAATGAGTTGCTACCATTCCGACGTATTATTATTGGACTCCATATACTTCTATTTCTAGTGTTATATTCATATTCAATTTGAGGAAGAACTGGTTCTGAAGTGCCCAATATAAATGTTAGGGCTAAAATTCTACACATTAACAAAATCACAAATTCTGCAAATCTAAGATTCTCAATTCTTAGAATAAGAAATCAGTGGACCAATTCTAAAGCAATTAACAAAATGTACCCTAGAAGTTGTGAAGTGTGAACCCTACATGTTGGTTAATTCTTGGAAGATTTATACCCAATTTGTAGATATATTTTGGCGGGTATTCTTACATTTACATATTTTGGCGGGTATTCTTACATTTACTTTGTTGTTCTTATAAACCAAAATGTAATGGAAATGTGGAGTTTGACATGTGGTTTAATGACTTGCAACCACACTGGTTCATGGAAAATGATGTCACATGTGTGGATTGCCGATAAAAAAAAAAATGTCACTTGTGTGGACCTTTTTTTTTTTCAGTTTAGTTTGCTTATTACACCACACTTTAGTATTAAGATCTTTAGCATTTCCTGTTCCCTGCGTGTTTATTTATTTTGGAAAAAAATGCTAATAATTGATTGCACCATTTCTTGGATGGTAATTACTATTTTGCTTTTCCTGAAGTACTTAATTTTTTCTCAAACTTTGTGCAGGGCCCTCGAATGGTTCGTGATGTTTTCCGCCTTGCCAAAGAAAATGCCCCTGCAATTATCTTCATTGATGAGGTGGACGCTATCGCTACTGCTAGGTTTGATGCTCAGACTGGAGCTGACAGAGAAGTTCAGCGAATCCTCATGGAACTCTTGAATCAGGTAGGGTAATGAGCTGTGAACTCTGTTGTGCCTGAAGGACCAACTTCATATATGCAAAACTATGGTTTTGAGTTTAGAGGATCTTTGCATGATGATTGAACACATACAATGCTCTTCAAACCTGGATGTTACACGTTCTCTTGCTGACCTTTGTGTTTAATATATGTGTAGATGGATGGGTTTGACCAAACAGTGAATGTTAAGGTTATAATGGCAACAAATCGAGCAGACACTTTAGACCCTGCACTTTTGCGTCCTGGAAGGCTTGACCGTAAGATTGAATTTCCTCTGCCTGATAGACGGCAGAAGAGGCTTGTTTTTCAGGTTAGTCTTGGGTTACGCTTGATTAGTATTGTCCTATTTGTTGCTTCTTCTTCTTTCCTTTTTTTTTTTTTGGTGTAGAGGGCAGCACTTAATGTTTATGGTCGTTATGAGTTCTCCCCCTCTCACCCCTTGGGCGAAAAAAAAAATTATGTTAGGTTCTATACGATTCATTGACCTTAGCTGCTCTTTCACCAACTAGATGGGCTTTTACTGTTTTCCCTGCAGGTTTGCACTGCCAAAATGAATTTAGGTGATGAGGTTGACTTGGAGGACTATGTTTCTCGACCAGATAAAATCAGTGCTGCTGAGGTTAGTTGATTTTATCTTCATGTAATTTTTGGTTGTTAAATAAATTGAGAAAGCTATTCTATTTCTGTACTTTTATAACCATTGAGGAGGGTTTTTTTTTTTGAACATCTGTTGAAGATGTTCATTATCTTGTATTATGCATTTGTTTACACCTTACAGTGTTTTGCAAGATCATTTTGGTTTTAAGCATAGTAATGTGAGACTTCCTGAAAAATTCAGTTTCACCATTGTGATTTTCTTTGTACAGATTGCAGCTATTTGTCAAGAAGCAGGGATGCATGCAGTCCGGAAGAATCGGTATGTCATACTTCCAAAGGACTTTGAAAAGGGTTACAGAACCAACGTAAAGAAGCCTGATACCGATTTTGATTTCTACAAATGATGATGAGAACTCACAAGTAGACTTGGACATTTTGCCATGCAATCCCTGAATATGTTCTGTTAAATCTAACGTCTGTGATTCTGTTATCCATTTAGCTACCAAATTGCTTTTTTTTTTTTTTTAAAAAAAAAAAACAGAAAAAAAATGTTTATATATATTTTTAATGCTGAAATTTGTCTGCTTCCTAAATGCCCTTTCACAAGGCATTTAGAGGGTGGTTATGGATGATTTTTTTGGGCATAATTGTTCAGAAGCTTGCTTTACGTTTGCTCATTTCTTATTGGAATTTTATTTTTTATGCTTCATATATTTTTCAATTTTATTTATGCTTCATATTTGCTGGCTTAATTGAGATCTCAATTTAGGTGCGTGTGATGTGTTGGGAATATATGTAATGTGATCGTGAAGATAATTCTAATTATTGCAATGTGTAGCTGGTATTTTCGCATTTGTATCCTCTCCGTTTCCAATTTGTACACGGGAAACGGAGAGGTCGAGTTGAGCAAGTTCCTGTCACAAATAAAATTAAAAATAAGTGATCTGTCATTAGAAGCATGACTGGCAACACTTTTATGCTGTGTTTGGTTGAAGGATTTGAGGAGGGATTTGGAAAAGGAAATGGAAAAGGTAGGTGAAATGTGAAAAAAATATATCTATATTTCATATAGTTTCACACACTTTTTTCCTTTCCCTTTCCAAATTCCTCCCCAAATCTCCTAACCAAACACAGTATTAGGGACTTTAAAAACCATGGTCACTCATTTTTTATGCATGTGACTAAGATGATCCAAATATGGTATTATCATGCCATTAGATTAACCTGGCTGCTATGTGGGTAGGAGTTTGGTTCGGTCGGTATTAAGGGTAAGTTTAGCATTGAATTGATTCCTTCAGTTTTGATAGTTAAGAAATCAATAGAAATTGTGCTCTGTATCTTAGGGTTTAGTTTTATTAGTTCTATCAATTTGATGTTAAAGAAAGATTTATTTGAATTTTTAAAGAGTTTTATAAAAGCTTGTAGAATTTTATATAAATGAAGAAAATGTGTGAAAAATTGCTCTCTTTAGTTTGTATCACAAAACAAAATATGAAAAACAGACTGAAAATTAAAATTTTTGTTAGTTTTATTTTAGTCGGTCAGGCGGTTTCGTCAATTTTTCTTACACCTTTATCTTTATCCACAAATTTCTCTTTAGTTTGTATCACAAAATATGAAAAACAGACCGAAAATTAGAATTTTTATTAGTTTTAGTCGGTTAGGCGGTTTCATCAATTTTTCTTACAACTTTATCTTTATCCACAAATTTCTATTTAGTTTGTATCACAAAAGGTGAAAAATGTTCATTTTCACTTTCAATTGATTAAAAAAATATATTACAAATGAAATTAATGGATGGTAATTTCATAGAGAAATTAAGGCCATTTTGTGGAGCTGCATTATACGAGCCTGGGTAGCACAAACTGGTTGGGGCCTAGGAAGTGAGCCTAACCTATGGTATGTCAAAATTTGTGTACAAAAAATATACTGAGTAAATTATGTGTGAGCTAAATTCTTATATTTCATCTTATATTCGACATTTGACCAATGCCTAGAAGAGTATGAGTAAGAGACATTTTTATTCTTGAGAGTAGGGGTGTAAACAGGTCAATTCGGTCACAGTTGAGAAAAAATTTAATACTAAATTAAACATTTCGATTTTGTTTATTGACAAGCCAAAACAAACTATATGTTATGGTTTGATTTTATCAGTTTGATATAAAGTAAGGATTCACATGATATTTTTAAAAAATTATTAAAAGGCTTATAAAATTTGAAATTGGGAATAAATGAAAAAAACAAAATGATGAAAGGTACCGTATAAATTCCTTTTTTCCTAACTTTTATTATAAAATGTGTATTATTGATCATTTTACTTATTATACTCAAAGAATTAAAAGAAATACGCATTTAAATATAAATTTCAATTTATTTATTTGTTTTGGTGTAAAAAAGTTTAAAAATGAAACCCATCATATCAAAAATTAAAATTTCGATTGATCTTAAACAATCAATTCAGTTTTGTCGTTTTTTTTTTTTTTATGCCCCTACGTGTGAGTATGGAATCAAGTTTATAGAAGGGTTGATTAGGTGCTAGTTTGAGAAGTCAAAAAAAGGACAAGGGTTTGAGTGAAACAGCTTTGGATGCCCTAGACTTTCGAAGTCTTTGTCAATCGAGGCAAAAAAAAATACAGAGCAAACTAAAAAAAAAAATAAAAAATAAAAAATAAAAAATAAAAATAAAAAAAAGAAATGGAAACTTGGAAAGGAAACAAGTCCATTGAATGACATGAGAGTGACCAATCCTTGATGAGAAGTCAACATTGTTATAATAGATAGTCAAAAAGTAATTGTGACTTTATGCCATTTGCACAAGTGAGTCAAGTCTATTTATCATCTTATGTAAGCCTTTGATCCTATTTTTTAGTGGTTTTTTTATTAAAATATGAGCGGAAGAAAATAATATATTTGAAATTATTTTTATTTATTTTTATAAGAAAGGTATATATAAAAATTAACATGAATAGAAAAAGATTTGGACTTTTTTTAAAACGAATGTGAAAAAATCCTCGACTTTTTTTTGTATGAGTTGAATATATATTTTTTTGACTTTTCAATAGTTTTAGTAATTTTTCGATTAAAATATTCACTTGGGTTTGGAGATTTCTTTATAGTGCTTGTTGGGCTTGTAGATATGTATTTTTAGATTATAATTGTCTAGTTTAATGTCATTAATTTTTTACTAGTTTAATGTCATTAATTTTTTACTGGTTGAAAAAATATATATAAAAAATAAAACAGAAGGACAAATTACAATCAACAATGCTATATCTCCCTAAAAAAAATTATAATTTTCTGATTTGTCTTGCCAAGCTGAATCAATAAACCTAAAAGTTTTTTTAAAAAATTTAAAAAAATTCACTAAAAATAAAAATAAACCAAAAAAGAGAGAGGCACAAATGTCATTCCCAAAACACCCCTAAGCATATGACGTTCTAGGCATATGTTGCTTTGCTTACATCAACTGATCCTCTTTTGTCTCACTAATTTAGATAAGTACCAAATTTTTTATTTTCTATTTTTTTAGAATAGATAAATTGTGATTATTAGTATAATTTAACTTATGTAATTATAATTTGTAGTATGTTGAGTTCTTGTAATTTTAGAATTTTTGGTTGTGAGTTTTAATTTGTTGAAGTTGAGAACTCTACTAAGAAAAAAACAGTTGGTTTTTTACACAAAAAAACTATTTTTTAACTGTGGCAATTTTTTTATAGATAAATTACCAATAAGTTCTAGTAGTTAAACTTAATTTCTATCAAATCTTATTAAAAATAAGTCTTGATAAAATTATCATTAAAAATAATTTTTTTGTAATAATTTTTTATATATGTCGCTAAAAATTGATAATTAATAAATTTTTTGTCATAATTTTTATAAATTGTTACTAAAATTTATAATTAATAACATTTTGTTATATCAAATTTTTCGCTATAAGATCTATTAAACAATAAATTATTTGTTAAGACCCTTGGCCATGGCAATTGCTGAGTATCCCTAGGCATCACGTGGCAAATGTTGCTCACAAATTATAAATCATTATATCTTTTGTTGTTTTTTATCATTCAATAAATAATAATTGTGATTTAAAATATTAAAATAAATACAAATATGAGTGGATGAATAGGTAAATAATATTCGATTAATTTAATTTTTTACAAGCATGTTCTACTTGATATATTCTAAAATGTGAACGGTTTGAATTATCAAAATGAGTTTCAAATAGGCCCATTTTGCCGCACAACAACTACTGCGGCACAACAATTTTAAAATAATTACACTAACTTCCTTTTCACTAAGATTAATGAGATTGAAACTAATGCAGATTGTTTGAAGATATGAAAATAAATAAAGTAATATATTCATTTAAATATAAAAGAGATGATAATATTAATTTTTTATTCATATGACTAATGAATTTTGAATAAAAAAAATTAAGTATTATATAAACTAACTTTAAATGAATTTAATGTAATTATATTAAATTTATAAAATTTATGATAATTTTTTTAAATCTCAAGAAAGTATAATTTACCCTTAAATTAATTAGAAAGGGAGCCGACAGGAATCAACATTACAATCAACATTGCAAGTTGGTTGGAGAAGGGATGTAGTGGGAAAACGCTACAGGCTCCGTTTGGCAAGAGTTAAACGGGGTTTTTTTGGCTATTTTAATCGTAAAAGACAAAATAAGTTATTTTAGTCACAAAAAATAAAACATCACATCCAACCCATAATCATTATATTTTTCTCTCACAAAAAAAAGTCAAAAAAGTTAAAAAGCTAAAAAGTTCTTCCCAAACCAAACTTTTTAGCCCAGGCTAAAATAATAAAAAAACACTAAAAAACCAACTCACTTCCCAAACGGAGGCACAATCAACATTTGGGGCTCTAAAAGATTCTTTGGTACACTCCATGACATTTAAGGGATTGTTTGGAATGACTTAAATAAATATATTTTTTGTCTTTTTATAAAAAGATGTATAGAAAAGTAGATAGATGATGTGATGAAAAAAAGATAAAAAGTATGTACTTATTTAGGATAGCCAAACTTGACCTAAGTTTTGTTAATCTGGAGTGCTAAAATATTATTTTATGGATTTATTTTAGAATTTATTTTAATAATTTAAATAGTTCATATTTTAAAGTACATCGAGTAAAATATACTTTAAAAAAATTAAATTAATTGAATATTATTAACCTCATATTTATATTCATTTTAATATTTTAAATCAAAATGTCATTAATTTTTTAAGATACAAATGTTAGTAGATGAAAAGGTTAAGGATATCCAATTAATTTAATTTTTTACAAGTATATTCTACTCGATATACTTTAAAATATGAAAGATTCAGATTACCAAAATATTCCAACAATGATTATTGACAAACAAGTGGATGTGTCATCTTTATGGCACTTCTGACCTTTTATTTTATTTTTATTTTTTTGGTCACTTTATGATAGAAAAGTATTTTTTTTAGTCAATTACATATTTTGTTTCAATAATTTGAATTATTTATTTTATAAGACTTTCAATATTAATTATTTATCAAAAAAATTAAATCAATCCGATAATCATAATATTTTATTTTATTGTGTTTTTCTCTAAAAAAATTGCCAACAAATATATTCTTAAAAATAAACTGCCTATTTTTTTAGACAAAAAAAATAAAATAAAAATATTACGATTATTGGGTTAATCTATTTTTTTTTTATGAATGATATACACAGACCCTACAAAATAAATAATTTAGATAATTAAAACAAGACTCGTAATAAATTCTGCGGCCCCTCAATTATAAACAAAGAATTTGCTAACAAATGTTTTTGGAACACTAGAAAATGAAAAAATATATAAATAAAACAACAAAGGACATTTTTCGCTTGTTTCATAATTACTAATTTCATCACTCTTTAACCTTTCACAAATATTTTTAATGTACTTTTTACACTTATCTCAATATTAAATAATGTTTCAATGACACTTGTTATTTTTTGTCTTTAAACAATTGTACGAGGAAGAAATATTCGTCTCGTTCCGTACTTTCTTGCTACCAAGCTTATCTTACTCTGTTAGGACTTCGTCGCACTGTGAACAAAACAAAGATGAGCTACCCAACATGTGGGTTTACCGAAAAACTCTTTTGACGGTCAAGTTAGCTTTCTAAGAGAAGAGAAAAGGTAGAGCATTCTAGAGAGAGAGTGAGAGTTCAAGATTGCTTCAGGTTGCTTACCTCCAACGAGTGCCTCTTCCTCATTTTCAAGGCTGGCCATGCAGCTTCAAAGATTGTGGGCTCACTAACTCTGTTGTCCTTCATCGACAGGTGACTGTGCTCCCCTCTGCCTTTCTTACACGTGTAGAGACCAAAACCGTCAAACAGTGTTTGTCGTATCGCCAAATGGTATTGAAGTATACCAAGAGTGGATTTCTCTTTTCTCGTCATTGGTTCACGTGGAATACTGAACCAAGCTATTACTTGGTAAAACATAAATATCACGTTGCACTGCTTAATGTTGAGCCAAACCAAACCGACCTATCAGTGCCGACCAAAGTCGGACACGCTGTTCGACATCTCGGCTACGCATCACGATCTCATAGACCGTCTGTCTTCACAACTGCAATCCGAACCGTCTATAGCTCGGCTCTTGCCGTGAGCCTGTTCGGCAAGTCTGGCCCAACACCATAATCCGCGTGGGTCAAACTCGGTCTGACATCATGTTCTGTGCCGTCTTAGCTCGGCCCAATACATCTCAGATAATCCTAATCCGATGTTGTACCATATTCAGTGTGGATCCAATTCGACCTCACAATCCGCCCCAAGCTCTCTTTACAAGGCCCAATACCATATTCCGTGTTGATGTAGCTCGGCCCATTATTCGACATAAATCTCCCTCTCAACAATATATATTTTTTAATCCACTATAAACAATGTTCTTGATTCCTTCAGTTATGTTTGGATTTGAATTTTGTGAAGACAAGAAAAATAAAATTATTTATACATTATTATTATTTTTTAAGGTAACCAAAAAGTTGAATTTTTTGATGAATAACTATTCATTTTTCCCTCTTATTTTCTAATCTAATCAACCAAAAGAAATATATATATATATATATATATTCTTATTTTTTCCGATTGATATGAAATGTGTACGGGAAAGAAATTAACCTTCTCGTATAATCCTGTTGATCAAGTCTGCGCTCCTCTATACGTCGTCGTTTTATCGCTTGAAAACACAAACGTAAGCTAGCCGGCAGGTGTGTGCCGGAAACCTCTCCGATGCCTAAGTCAACAAACTAGACAAATAAACAAAAGCTCTGTGTATTTGGAAATCAAAGTTGCGTTACCTCTTCATAGGTGATAGTTGTGAGCTTTTATAGGTTTCGTGTGGCAGAATCCTAGTAGGACTCCTACTTCTCCATGCAGAATCCTCTTAGGATTCATACTCCTGAAGGATAATGCTTATCATTCAACACCCCCCTCACTACTTAAACCAAGTGAGATGGTTTTACAATAGCCTAACTATCACGACCGAAGTAAGCATGGCCATGCCGAGCTATAGAGTAGACCGAACTATCGATAGTTGGATACCTTCATTCACTGCTCTGCCTCGGCTCTTCCTGCTCAAACCGTGCTAACTATGTTGTTTGAACCGTGCTAACAATTAACTAGGTCCTACCGAACTATCTGTGCTATGCCTGCGACCGGTCTAACTTTGGTGACCGAACTAACTTCAAAGTAACCTTAGACCGGTCTAAGCACAAAGTATTTTTAGTCCGGAATAATCTTCAAGCCTCATTCAGACCGAACTAACTTCTGGGTTTTGGACTCCTTTTACTCTGCTGTTCTTATTTCGGCCCATTAACAGCCCATTGTCCAGCTCGGCCTAATTTAACCATATAAATTACCCTCTCAAAATGAATTACAAATGTCATAAGAATTACCTCAAACTGAAAGAGTTTACCACTCAAACACAAAACATCTTAGTAGATATCTTAATTCAACTCAACATAATGATCGATTTTGATATCAAATTATATTAATCATTTGATAGAACTCACTCTTGAAAAGTAACTTAAATGGAGAGAATGCTCAAAAGACGTATCTGTACATGACTAAGAACTTTATTAACTAATGCGAGATGATAACAGGAATAACATTGTTAGGTTAATAGGCAAGAAAAAAATATCCATCCAATCTTATTTATACTTTTTTATTAAATATTTGTTTGTGGCTACCAAACTAGAGTATAGTAGTTACTAACTTCTAAACTTCAGCCAGTGTAGTATGGGAAAGGACAACTACTCTTTGGAACAAATTTCGTGGTGGTTAGGGATTTGTTTTTTATGATTTTTTTTTTTAAGAATTAAAAACTTAATGTGTTTGACAAATGGGTATAAAAAAAAAAAAAAAATAAAAAAAACTATTTTTTAATTAAAAAAGTAATGTGAAACCTGACATTTTTAACCGATGACAAATTAATTTAATGGTGTTTTGAAAAGGTTGGTAAAAAGTTAGTGTTTTAACTTTTTTTAATCTATTTTATCTTTTTGTAAATAAAAAATGTGAGAGGTCATGTGATCTAAAATGGATAGAAAGTTAAAAGCTGACCTTTTTTTTTTGCTTCCCAAAAAATCCCTTAGTACTGTTTTGGGAAGTTTCGAAAAACGCAACGTTTTGATCTAAGGTCCAAAAATGCAAGTGGCCAAAAACGCAATAAAATTCATTTGAGAAGCGATAAAAACGCAAGTGTGAAATTACAAATTAAAGCCTATGACAAAAAAATAAAAAAAGTAAATTTCTTATATTGGGTAAGGGTATTTTGGTTATTTTAATTTGATTTGACACCATAAAAAAATATTAAACCAAAAATTCAAAAGTCAGCTTTTTACCAACTTTCCAAAACACCCCTAGGCTTGGTTTCGGAAATGAATTGACTTTTTGGCTTTTTTAACCTGGGCTAAAAGGTCTAGTTTAGGAATGACTTTTCGTTTTTTGACTTTTTTGTGAAAGAAATAATGTAATGATTATGGATTAGATGTAATGTTTTATCTTATTAGGTCTAAAAAACTTTTTTTATTTTTTGTGACTATTTTAACTCCAAACCCATCCAAATCCACTTCCCAAATAACCCCTTAATGTCTTCATAACTTTTTGGCATTATTATGAGAAATTTTTTAAAAATTACCCCACAAGCGGTACCAATTTTTTTCCCCCATCATTACTCAACTTTTACTAGGCCAATGAAATTTCAAATCCCAAACCATCCCAACACTATACGTGCGCTCCAAAAGTGTTCTTTATTGTCTGTAGGTCAAATGTCAACATATAAGTAGAGACCAAATTCAATTTTGATATGGTTGTCCCTGCATGTCACAAGGCCCTTGGTCCCTCATTAAAGGGCTCAAAAGGGTGGGTATGGCAACAATGCTAACTATGTAGGTCCAATCAATAAATGTGTGAGTTGGCATTTGGTATTTAGTCAAGACATTTCCTTTACCCCACGTAACGTTTGTGTTCGAATCTCACCAACTATGTTAGAGGTCGAGGGAGTGAGGACCAATAGCGGTCTTAACCCTCTAAAATTATCATAAAAGCTTATTAATTTTTTTGAAAAACAAATATTATGTCTAGTCAAATTTTTTTTTATTTTTATTAACTGGTCTTCAAAAAATTATTCCGTTCATTGTGTCAAAAATTAATATTCCAAATTTTAAGCATTCAATTAGGTGACGCTTATGTTAAGATTCTGAATTTTACGCATTTAATTGCGTGACGCTTATGTGTGAGTCTTATCAATTACGAGAGATCACTTTTGCTCCTTGATTTTCCTTTCTAAATTAAAGGTTTAATTACATTTTTTAGTCTTTGAAGTTTGAATTTTATGTCATTTTGATTTTCAATATTTAAATTGTGTCCAATGTGTAAAAATTATTTTAATTTAGTTCTCAATGTATAAAAAATGTTTCAATTTAGTCTCCCAATCTAACTTGATCAACAGACACTGTTAAATCAAGTTAAATATGTAATTTAGAAACCAAATGACAAATGTCACGTATTTTAAAGAATGAATACGTAATTTTTTCAAGTAAGTTTTCACATTAATAATACAAAGCACATATTTTAAAGACTAAAAGTGCATTTTTTGAAAAAAGTGAGTTTCTACCTTTATTATCTCTGATTTTGACGGCAAGTTAAGTTAAGAGTTCAAATTAAAACATTTTTAATATATTGAAAATTAAACTGATATAATTTAAATATAGAGGACTAAATGACACAAATAATATACTTTTGCGACTAAAAATATAAGATACCTAAATTAAATGGGGAGGTGGGTTTGGTATTGGAAAGGGCCCAATTGGAAAGAAATTTTGTTTAGGTCATTTTGCTTCATGGTCCGGTAATGATTAAATTAGGTTGTACAAATATGATTGACCATCAAAGTTCGATTAGGACCTAAGACCATATGGTTGCTTATTTTGGTCAAACAATTGGAAGTTGGTTGGAACATGGAGCTTTGTTTTGTTTGTCTTTCGTGTTTATTGATAATGAAATTTGGAAAAATAAAAGGCAAAATTTCACATCAGTGTAAAATTTTAAAAATAATTATAAATTAATGATAAATTTTATTAATATTAATGATTATAATTATAGAAAATTATATATATATGTAATAATTTTTTCAAGTTTCCATAGAGGGATAATTTCCCCAAAATAAAAAGCTTGTAATAAGCCAACGATGAGATGTGCTTCTACATCACAAAATTGGTTTTTGATCATCTTCATTTTATATATGTAATGTAAAATTTTCATTACATATTTAATAATTTTGAAATAGGAATGTAAATTTATAATTAATTTAAATTTTAAAAAAAAATTATTACACTCACCGCTTGGATGATGGAATAGAATCTCTCCATTACAAACATGCAATAGAGAGGGTCACAATTCCTGTGGGGTAAGTAGTGCTAGCTGTGGTGGATGGTGTTGATGGTGGGAAAGTAGTGCGCGAAATGAGAAATTAGGATTTAAATTTTTAGAATTTGAATATTTTTTGATAATTTTAAATAAGGTTAAAATTAAAATAAAAAGATAAAAAATGAGAAGTGTAATGGTTGTTTTTGTAGTATAAATAGAAGCACCCTCAAGGGTGGCCCTATTGTTAGAAGAATTAATTTTGATTGGACAAGCATGCCCTGGAAATTATATTTGCCCTTTCATTTTTGTTTTCATTTTTAGTGCTTTCATAAATAAATAAATAAAAAAGAAAGAAAGAAGAAGCCATAAATGGTTTTGATTTTGTGTCAAAACAATTTTAAAAAATTCGAAAACAACTTTTTTTTTTTTTCTCATAATGTTTCTTAAACAGTTTTTACAAACAGTTTTTACAAATAATATGGCAAACAAAATTTAAGTACATTCTAAAAACTACAAATCAAAAATAAAAATGATACCAAACAAAACCCAAAATTCTAATTTTGAGGAACACTTCACTTTTTTCTGCAAACAAAAAATTTGAGACAATCGTTGTTATGACCCAAACTCGCCCCTATGGATTAAGGTCATAACCGGCTAGTAATCATGAGATTATCTACGGCCTTAAACCTGATTAAACATATTTCAACAGAATTAAGGGGCCAAATGGAAGCAGATCTAAAATTTTTTGTCCAATGAATTGTGCTTACATGGCAAAGCAAAACATTTTAGAAGTAGTCTATAATAACTCACACATATATGCATAGAGTTAACATCTTATATTCATCCAGGAACTTTCAGATATGCAGCCAGCCAAACAAAAACTTATGTACATAGATGATCCAACGTGTTCACCAAAATAGGTGAAAAGTAAACAAAAGATCAAAAGAACAAAAACAAAGTCTCGTGTGTGAGACATTCAAGCTGACTCTTCAAATTGACTTCCTCTCACATTCTTCACTGAGGCTGGGTTTGGACCTCTCTTTGTCCACCTACATGCACATAAATGAGAATGAGTGAAAGCCCAGTGAATAATATCATAATAAAGAAATTACATAAATGAAATTCATAACAGATATATCCAACGACCTTAGGCCCATTCATGTTTCTGTCTAGTACATCAAACGGTCTCAAGCCCAAACATATCAGACGGCCTTGGGCCCAATTCATTTTTATCAAATGACCTCGAGTCCATTCATCCATGTCAAACGGCCTTTGGCCCATTCATTTATGTCCAACGGCCTTCAGGCCAATCATTCATGTCAAACGGCCTTTGGCCCAATCATTTATGTCAAGCGGTCTTTAACCCAATCATTTATGTCAGACGGCTTTTGGCCCAACATTCATATCAAATGGCCTTTGGCCCAACATTCATATCAAATGACCTTTGGCCCAATTATTTATATCAAACGGCCTTCAGCTCAACATTCATATCAAACGACCTTTGGCCGAATTATTTTTATCAAACTACCTTTGGCCTAATTATTTATGTTATGTGCATTTCATACTTGAGATCATAAGCATGTCGTAATCATAATCATATTCCAATAGCTTTATTTAATCATTGGCATGACGAATATCTAATTCAATTTGACAACTCCGTAGAACTCATACGTAAGTGAGTATTTGGAAAGTATCATACTTCAGTACATTCTTATTAAATTATTACTCATAGTGTTCTGCTGATGGATTTGCCTTTGTGCTTAGCCCTACACAATTTACAACATATCGGGTCACAAGTGATTCAATCTGTTCTCAAATTGTTTATTTCTCGTAGGCCTTTTTCTTATCTCTTTAACTCATTTACAATGTTCCATACTTGCCTAAGAGTGCTTAGAAATGAAAGAGAACGGAAAAAGGAGCGTAAAACTACTTTTCAAAATTTTTGAAATAGGGCTCTCCGCTCGAGCACATCTTTGGTTGCTCGAGCGAACCCCTTTGATTTGCAAAAATACTAGTTGCATGCATTTTACGCTTGAGCGAGACTTCCGACGCTAAAGCGAGGAGTCTTGTAAAACAGGATCCGTTTGAACGCAAGGTTTGCTGCTCGAGCTACCGTGCAATTCACTATAAAACTTCTGGGAGCTTGATTTTCATGCTTGAGCAAGACTTTTCTCGCTCGAGCAGACAGGTCGAATTCTGGGTTTTTCAGAATTCTGTTTAAAGCTCAAACCTGAAGTTCAAAGGTCTAAAGTTTGTGTTTTTGGTACAAAAACATGGAAATACTTTACATTGCATAAGAATATAGGTAACTTGAGACCAATTGTCCAAAACCATGATCCAATTATTTCATATTCTTCTTGACAACATCAAAACACATACAACCAAGCTTCATAACTACATGGATTATGCATGCGTGTGTAATATAGATCCCAATACCATTTCAAATGGCACAAATGATGCTTATAATCATGAAACTCAACAAAACCATGCTTGCATGTACGATTTGATACTCAATTTTTCATATTTAACATGTTACATGCTTGATTATGCAATTCTATGGCAACTCTCTACATGCATGGCCATATTGACTTCAAATTCATTATAATCAACTCAACTCTTGTTCTTAATTGCACATCTTGTTTGAATTCACTTAATTATGGACTTAAACTCATAAAGTTGAGTTCAATTACTCATTTAGGAGCTCCAATTCTTCAAACTATAGCTAATTCTTGAGCCTAGCTTCCAAATTTCCAAGCTTCTAGCTTAATTCCACAATTTTGCCTCTATTCTCTCTCTAGAACCGTCCCTCTCCCTCTCTCTAGAGTGTATACCAAATTTTGAGCTCAAAATTGTGAGCTTAAGTGTAAATATGCCATATATATATACTTGCTTAATTAACTTGTATTAAGGCTAATTAATTGTGCATATTTCAATCAGTTTAATCTAATTATTTTGATTTGAATCAATTTTTAATTAAACTTCGCCATAGGCTTTAAAAATCATGCTAAGCACAAAAATATAGTCAATTTCTCTTTTTGACGCCTCTACGGTCTTTAATTAAATTTTATAGTAGAGAATCAAACAGATTTTCCTACGGTGAACAGATAAAAATGCGAAAACATATATAATCATATAAATGACATTCAAAATCATATTATGTACATAATCACAACCATAATTAAGATTGATTAACATAACATGGGATAGGGTTATCACAACCGTGATGATGGACCCTTAGCTGATTGGCTAAATTTGACACTGTATTAGTTTGATGTGCTTTATAATAATGCAATATTAGTATATAAGATGATAAAATATGATATAAAAGAAATATAATTATCATAACATTATTGTTTTTGTTTTCTTGGCAAAAACCTAATAGTTTAGTAGTATAGGAAGTTTCAAATCAATTATTTATCTACAAAAACCAGCGATTAGAGTGAATATAAGTTTTTTCAAAACAAAAGTTGATAGCTACATAAGTCTCGTTTGGTAGAGTTGTGGAAAAGTGATTATAGATTATAACTTAACAGATTATAACTTCTAGCTGTGAACATAAGTTGTTAACCTGTTTGGTGCAGCTGTGGGATTATGGATTTAAGCAGAGGAGTAGTGTTTGGTTGATAAGCTGTAAAATAACTTTTTGCTATGTAATTGTCCTTTTTGCCCTTATATGATATAAAAATGATTATTGTCATTTTTTTTCAGTTTTAATTTTTAAAAAAATTATTTCATCAATAAAAGTTAATATAATTAGTATAGATTATGTCATTTTCATTATTATTATTATTATTTCCATTTTTTCATTATAAATTAATTAGTATAAAATTATTTCATTATAAATTAATCAGTGTCAATTAATGGCTTATTTTCATTTTTCAATTAGTATAAAATTATTTCATTATAAATTAATTAGTGTCAATTAATGGCTTATTTTCATTTTTTCATTATAGATTATTATTTCCATTTTTTCTTCTCCTTATTTTCTTTTCTCTTCTTTTTTTTTTTTTCTTCTCTTCTTTTTTTTTGTTAATTTTGTTTAATTTATTAATTCATTACAATTAATATCCATGTATTTATATTAATGTTGTGATGGCATTACATATTATTTTTCTTTATATTAATTTCAATTATTAATTTAATAGAAGTTATAATATTCATTTTTTATTTCATTTAATATAAATTATTTCATTTTTTTCTTCAATTTTAATTTTTTTTTAAAAAATTATGATTATGCTTTTATTAATTTTTTTTTCATTACAATTAATAATTTATTAATTTCAATTTCAATTTTTATTAATTTCATTTTTTTTCCATTACAAACCCTAGCTATCGTTGCCGGTGGCTAGGGTTTTACATCGCAGATCGCGATGGCGACGACGACGGCGGCGGCGTCAGTCAGATCGCGAAGAGAAAGAGAGGAGGCGAAGACGATAGTGCCCTAGCCACTTCCTTTAGTTCATGAGAGAGAGAGAGAGAGCCCTGCTTTGAGATCCTGACATGACAGTGAGCTCTGGTTTCAGATTGCGATGGTGTGGATCGATCGTGACGGTGAGCTCTAGTTTGAGATCACGATACGACAGTGAGCTCTGGTTTGAGATCGCGACGATGAGCTCTGGTTTGAGATCGTCACATCATCGATGGCGGTGGTTAGGGTTAGGGTTAGGGTTAGGGTTGTCAACGCCGAAAATTGCCTGCGCATGCCTGAAATCACCTTCGTCTCTCTCTGGTTCGTGAACAGTAGTGTTGAGATGTGGTTTATATAGTGGCATGTTCATAAATAATGGAGATTAGGAGGGCATTTAAGTCATTTTACCACCCACTGTGCAGCTGCGCGCTTAAGCTAAAAATATAAGCATCCCCTGACTCACTTTTCAAACAAGTTGAAAATTAGCTTCTTTTAAGCTATAAGTTGGTGAAATAAGCTGAGCCAAACACAAATTTTTAGCTCAAATTAAGTTAAAAGCTAAAATAAACTACTTTTAAATTCTACCAGATACCCCCATAGAAAGCCTTCAAAGCCATACCTCTATTGTGAAACAAGGAAAGGCATCCTATAAAAAAAGGAATTATACTTTTGAATATATTTATGTAGTTCATATATTTAATATTTGGTGGTTGAGACATGAAAGGAGAATCCAAACACAAACGTCCAAAGAACTAATGACCATAACCATAAGAGAATGAAAATAAATTAAAAGAATAGAACAAACCATTAAGAATGAGATCAAGTGAAAGAAACAAGGCATTTATTATAAATTATTGAAAAGAATACAGAAGAAAATTCATTAATGTTGTGTTTGGTTGGGGGATTTGGAGAGGGATTTGGAAAGGGAAAGGGAAAAAGTGTGTGAAACTAGGTGAAATATAGGCATGTTTTATTCATATTTCACCTACTATTTTCATTTCCCTTTCCAAATTCCTCCTCAAATCCTCCAACCAAACACAGCATAAACAGCTAATGACACTCTCGGCAAAGTTTTGAGTCCCTTGTATCTAGCCTTAACCATTTTTGGCGAATCAAAGTGATCACCATCTTTCGTGATCTTCATCTTTATCTTGATGTTATATTTTTTGTAACTTCTTTTTTTCCGCCAATTCCTAATATCTAGCATTATATTTGGATCTTAAATTTATAAAAAATAAAAATTAAACAAAAGTGAAATTATTTATATATATTATTTTTTGTAGGTAATTAATCACTTTTTCTATTCAATTTACTAACCAATCAAACAAAAGATATAAAAAAGAGGTTAAATTACACTGGCCTCCCCTAAGATTTGAAGAAAATGCATATCATAGTTTTAACATAATTACATAAATATTCCTTTTACTAAGATTAAAAAAACCAAACTAATGCAGATGGTGTGAATACATAAATATAAATAAGAAAAAAATACACATTTTAGTGTAATTCAAAAGATAACATCATTTTTTTTTTCGTAGGAGTGAGTATAAAAATCGAACCAATCTAGTCTAGATTAAATCGCACGGTTCGATTTAGTTTGATTTTCTCAATGCATGGTTCGGTTATGCTATTTTAAATAGGCAAACTGTATTTCGCAATTCGGTCTGTGATTTTATAACTTCGAATCTAGTTGGAACCAAACCAGACCGTTTAGATTATATATATAATTTGTTAAAGCATGTAAAATAAAATATTTTATTACTATCATTCATATATATATATATATAAATTATAACACTCTACTATTATAAGTATATTTTTGTATAGTGATGGAACTACTTTTAAACAATTCTTAAGTTGTGAATAATATTTTATGATCATATTATGGGTTGTTTTGGGAAGTTGATAAAAAGTAGATTTTTTGACCTTTTTTTAGTTTATTTTGTCTTTTTGTGAGTAAGTTATGTAAGATGTGAGGTGACTTAAAATGGATAAAAAACTGAAAGTTGATTTTTTACCAACTTCTCAAAAAATTCTTATGAATAATGATAATATTTTTAAAATTTGCGATTCTAAACAAAACCAAACCGTGGTTTGGTGATTTGGTTCTAAGATTTTTATTAATTGATTTGGTTTCAAATTTGATGGAACCATAGGTAATAAATTGGTCTTAGTTTACAGCTAAACCAAACTAATACGAACCATACTCCCTCCTAATTTTTTGTACCCATATAACTAACAATTTTTTTATGAAAGGGACACTACGTGCTATGTGAATTAAAATTGAAATTATATTTTACTTGAATTAAAATTGAAATTAGCTTTTACTTGATGCTATGGGCACTTATTATCCCAGACTTATGTAACTCTCCCTTATTATTATTTTAATATTATGCTCTAGTTTACCAAAAAAAAAATTAAAATCATAAAAGAATCTAATATAATTATGTCAAAATTGTAAAATTTCTTCTATATTTTTCAAACCTCAGGGAAATCAGTATAATTTGCCTATAAAAAAGAACAAATTCTTTCACTTATAACTTTTCTCAAATCTAAGATTGAAACATAGAATTTTTAAAAATAAATGAACACACAAAAAAACGGCATGCTTCCTTAGCATGCCACGTACTTCAATTTTCTTCCTTTTTTTTTTTTTTTTTCAACTTATGCTAAACAAACTATATATATTGCCTTGCGTTAGAAATTAATACCAAATACATTGCTAGTACTATGGTTTCATTATGTTTTTAATCAAATTAGAAAAATGGAAAATATTGATTATTAATTTGAAATGTGTTTTTTTTTAATATATCAGAAAACATGAAACTTAATATATTGCACATTAACAAGAAAAAAATTAGCCCGAATTTATGTGGCCCGAATAGGTTGAATGTATCAAAATGACATCGTTAAATGATGTCGTTTTACTACATTCGGGTCATAAATTTTTAGATCACCAAGCATTATTGAAAAAATAATGTGACATTTTTTGAGCAAGTCAAAGTAATTATTATTTTTATGATCCAAAACTTCATAAGCTGTCGCCTCCAAAAATGGTCATTAAAAATTTTTTTCTTTATGATCCAAATCTTTAAATATTTAATAACTCGTATACAATTTTTCGTTTACATTTTCAAAAAACAATAATAAAGTCCTAAACTTATCGGAATAATTAATAAAAAAAAAATGTAGAACACAAAGCTCTAGAGATTTTCTTTAAAAAATGGAAAAAGTTAGGGATCAGGAAAATTTTTTCATGAAAATAATTATGAAAAATTTATAATCCTTGGATTACCTTGATTAGTGTGTGGTGCTTTATTCTAAGTGTAATTCAAAGACCACAAAACTTTCATGATTATTTTCATAAAAATTTTTTCTTGATATCTACCATTATTGTTAAAAAAATAGAGGGCCTACCATGCTGCTTTTTGTGTTGCCTTTAAGAAGAAAAAAGCAGAGAGAATAGAAAGCCATAAAGAAGGAATGATTGGTAATAATTTCTTTTCAATATGAAATTCATAATTATTTCTCCCGCAAATTCAAAATCCATATAACATGACATAAGAGCATCTCCAACGCTTCATTTCTTTTTTCACCAAATTTGAGTTGAAAAACTACCTTTTCACCAAATCTGATACTGAGCAATCCAACCCTTAATTTTCATCAAATTTTCATCTGGGACAACCGGGTGGTCGACCAGCCGGTTGACCGGTTAGGCCAAAAATTATTATTATTATTTTTTTTTTGAATTTTCTGAATTTTTTTTGAACTTTTTGAACTTTTTCGTGACGGGTGGTCATTCGATTAAACAAAATTTTTTTTTTTTTACGGTTTGACCGATTTTCCTTGAACCCTTTGAACCTTTCCTTTGGTTGTGGGTTGGTCAAGCCGTACAACCGGTTGGTCAAGCAAACTCCTCTTTCCAACGATCGAGAACGATATTTTGGTGAAATCGATGATACGTCGTCGATTTGATGAAGTGTTTGATGAATTGTCGATTTGATGAAGCGTTTGATGAACCGTTGGAGGAGTGAACAGTGCATTTTTCATCAAAATTCAAATTTGATATCAACTCTGATACAGCGTTGGAGATGGTCTAAGAAGATTGCGTTTAATTTTACAATATTAGTTTTAAAGATTTTATTTTAGTTTTAAAGAATTATATATATTCTAATAATTATTTGATTTATTTTTCTCCCTATGTAGAGACTCGTATATTTTCTATATAGAGGTTTCTTTATTCTTTTTGAAATTTATGCTGTACTTTGATATAGTACATTAAATAATTTATTGTTAGATATACAAATATGTATTAAGTCTCATAATTTTTCATTGAAAAAATACTTATACCTGAAAGAATAAAGTTTGGGAGTTCGAATTGGCGTCCCTCGAATGCCCCAATTCTTTGAAATAGCGTTGTTTGACAATTCAAATTTTTTCTTTTCTTCCTCCAAATGAAGCAGGGGTGAGGGTGAGAGAGGAGAGGAGAGGAGAGAGAGAAAGAGAAAGAGAGGAGAGGAGAGAAAGAGAGAGAGCAGATCGCGCCGCCTCTGCCGATCGCGTCGCCTCTGCCGATTGTCGCCTCCGCCTCATGCCGATCGCCATGCCTTTGCCTCGCCTCCGCCCCGCCTCGCCTCCATTTTGTAGGCCCTCCGGTCCTTCTCCTTTCTCCTCCTTTCTTCTTCTTCTTCATTCTCAAAAAAAAAAAAAGAAATTAGGGGGATTCAGACTTTTCCAAGTTTTTAGGATTTTCTTTATCTAATTAGAAAAGCTAAAAACGTTAAACTCTTAAAGATACATTTTAGATGATTTTTTAAGCTACTCTCTTTAAACTAACATAAATTTTTTTGAGTGTTCCCAAATTGGACCGTTCTACCTAGGGGTGCAAACGAGCCGAGCCGAGCCTTCGTTTATTGAGCTCGAGCTCGGCTCGATAAGCTATCGAGCTCGAGCTCGGCTCGATAAATTTTTTTTAATATTATTTATATTATTTAAATATAAATTTTTAAATAAAAAATATTATTTATATTATTTAATATATAAAAAATGCATTTATATTATTATTTATATATATATTTATATATTATTTAATATATAAATAATATATTTATTATATAATTTAATTATAGATAAACGAGCCGAGCCTCTGGAGTCGAACAGTGAGCTCGAGCTCGGCTGGCTCGTTACTAAACGAGCCGAGCCGAGCCGAGCCCTTAGCCGAGCCGAGCACTTCATTTCATTTCTTCCACCTTGTATTTTGATTATAAATTTAAATAGAGAAAAAAAAAATAGTTTTTATTTTATTTACACTGTATTTCTTTTACTTTTTCCTTTTGTCCTTTCAAATCATTATACAAATTCATGATCTAAACACAAACATTAAAAAAAAAATAAGGATTACAATTCAACAGCTTTATTAAGGTACTAGAATTTAGGAAAAATAACAAATCAGTTGAAGGTTGAAAAAAAAAAATTTCGAATTAATGGTAAAATTTATAAACTTTATTTATTAAATTCATAAACTTTCATGTTTATATAATTATTTTTAAAAAATTCACCCAATTTGTAATTTCTCTACAATTTACTTTGATCACTTTCCGTCGAAATCCAAGGAAAAATTGTCCACTATTTCTAGAATATTTCAGGGCATGTGAATATGATATTTTCAAAATGAAATGAGATTCTCTCCATTTCAAACATGGATTGGAATTTGGAAAGATGTTGTCCCAACTCGTGGGGCCTCTATCACATGTATCATTTTAATAATTTAAATAGTTTATTTTTAAAAAAATTTTAATATATCATTTATTAAGAAAAATTAAATTGATCTAATAATTATAACATCTTTATTTTATCATATTTGTGTTTAAAAAAATGAACCAGAAGTGTATTTTTAAAAATAAATCATTCATGTTTAAAACAAACATTATAAAATAAATATGCTACATAATTTTTTTTTTATGTATAATGTATACAAAGAGTCTACGAAATAAATGATTCGAATTATCAAAATAAAATCCATGATAGACTCTACTAGCCTGGACAGCGTTGGATTGGAGGGAATCCCATTTCAGTTGAAATTATATAACTAGATTTATTGGGCAATTTTTTTAAAAAAATATCTGAATAATTTGCATAAAAAAAATTTCAAAAAATTCTATAATACACACTCTCTTTTGGAGTGTATACCATTTGTCCTAATTATGACATTTATGACTCATCATTATCTTAATTATGACTTATTATGATTTAATTATAATCTATTATGATTATTATTTTAATTATGATAAAAAATATCATAATTATACCTTATGTATTGTTTAATTATAATTTATTATATTTTTTTAATTATCATTAAAAAAATTGATTATAACGTTTATAATAAACTAAGGGGTATATTGATTCAACTAAGGGTATATTAATTGTTGATGATATCATATCATGGCAGTGGGCAAAAAAAGGCTGATTGGATAGGCAGCAGTAGTAAATGTTAAAAGGTATTAAATTTTGAAATTGAAGTGACTCTACAACAACAAATGGTAGTTACAGAACCATTAATTAAATTAATTGTGCTTAAAGTAGTAGTTAATTATGAGCTTTTGGATTGCAAGAAATCCTATCCTGCTAAGCTCTCAGTATAATTCTCTTGCTTTGGTTAAACCACAATTAATGTGAGTACAGTAATGAAATAACACACATACCATTTAGGTGGGACCATATTAAAACTCTCTTTATCTTCAACTAACATAAAAAGGTACGGAAAATCATACAATAGTCTTAGAATATTATGTTATCATACTCTTTCATCAATCACTATTCAATATCTTTTATGTTTTTTAATTACTTAATACAAATAATCAATATTTTATATTATCTACCAATCATATGACTATAGAATATCACGTGGTTGTACTCCAAAACTACTGAATAATCACACATGTTAAGAAATGTAAAATAAAAGTAAGAATTAAGTATGATGCTTTTAAAAAGCTACATAAATTTAGGGTAAATTAGACTGACACCCCTTGAAATTTAGTCTAATTACATTTCATCCGTTAACATTATGAAAATTACATTTCCACCCTATGGTTAATAGTCTTATTTTACAAACATCCGTACTTATATAAAAAGGCAACAACTCTTAATAGAAAAATAGAGAAAATTACGTTGAAAAAAAAGTAAAGCAAAGGAGAAGGAAAAAAAGAAAAAAGAAAAAAAAAGAGTAAAGCAAAATAAGAAAAGAGAGAGTGCATGAGTTCAATATTTTCATTTCGTTTAAATAATTACAATAATAAGAGGGTTAGTTTAATTTTTCAAATGTCAGGAGATAATATGTATTAAATCCAAATCTTAAGAGGTGTAAATGTAATTTATCCATAATTTAATTTATCTTGTGGACAAAAATATCCTTATTTTTTTTTTTTTTTTGATAAGAATATAATGTCACAGATAACTTAATAAATTACTATGTAGTAAAATAAAATAAAATAAAATAAAAAATCGTGTAGTGTGCAGTTTTATTTTTAACGGTTCTAGCATGGTGATAGCCTTGCCAACATCTATGGTGTTAATGGAAAGAAATCTAGTTGTAAAATATTTTTTTTTGGGTTGAATTTTCGTAATTTATTTTTGAATTTATTTTTAAAAATTAAAAAAATTAATGAAATTAAATATAAAAAATATATTTTTTTAAATTATTATTATTTTTTTGTTTGTTTTAAAGAAGAGAAAATCATATGAAAATAATTAGTTTTAAATTTTTTTTTACCAAACTAGTTTAAAAAAAATTAAATTTATAAAATTAAAAAAATAAAGATTTTAAAAGGTCAACCATATATATATTTTGATAAGATACATCACAAGCTTAAGTTGTTTATAGTGATGAAGGATTTTAGCTAATCATTTCAAATAGTGCAATATTATAAATTTGAATGAAGGTGAAAAGATATTAAAAAATAAAAGATGCAAGAGTAAAATAGTGAGAAAGCAAAAAAAATATTTTGATCTTATTGTAAACAATATTTATTTAGTTTAGATGGGTTTTAAACTTTTGCTACTTTCTATACAAATGGAGTTAATTATACTTATTAAAATAAATGTTTTCTTAATATATATCCTAAGAACATACGTTAACAAAAGCCAACATATGAAACTAGTCTAATCCATGTTTGTTGAATTTCATTATTAAAAGAAAAAATGGTGGAATTGAATTACAACTTTATGGGTTTTACATAAATTATTTATGGTTGGTTTGTAAAAATACATGGAACTAATCTCCCAACAAGGTGAAATCATGAGAGATTGAAATTCATAATTCAATTTCATAGTATCTATGAAGGAGGGTACAGTTAAGTATATTGATATGATAAAATTTTAAAAAATAGGGTACAGTTATAAAGGAATATGTTTGTAAAAAATATATATTTATTTTTAATTTAGAATAATATGAAAATTAGTTAAATAATTTAGTTGATTAAGATTTAACCTACAATTCACATTTAATGGCAAAGAAAAGATATAAACCAAAAAAAAAATAATAATTATATTAAATAACTTAGAAAATTTTACTTAATTTTAAACAATAATGATAGAGACCCCCACAAAATACAACCCCTACAACCTCCAAAATGATCTGGACTATTCAGAGATAAGAAAAAAAAATTCAAACACATCAATGGTCAATACATCTGTGGGAGTCGTGAAGGTTATTATGTTTGAGAAAAATATACTAAAAATTTTTTTAGTATACTATATTGGAGTGTTACGTTTAGAAAAAATATACTAAGGAGTTTTTGTATATTACATTGATCGGAGTGTTACATTTGGAAAACATATACTAAGGAGTTTTTTTGAAATGTTGCATTGTTACATTTGATAAAAGTACACTAAAGAGTTTTTTAATATGTTACATTGGAGTGTTACGTTTAGAAAAAATACACTAAGAATTTTTTTTGAAATGTTATGTTTAATAATTTCAACATTATGAGAAAACTCACATTTGCCTCTCAATACGTAACACACGCGCGTTTATGCTTAGCCCTTTATGTAATTCACACTAGAATGAGATCTTTGGATCTATAAGAAAAAATGGAAGACCAAACTGTTCATAAGATTACTATTTGAGATTTATTAGTACTTCACCCTATAAAATATGTAGATTTCAAAACGTAATAACGTAACATTTCAAACGTAAATTTTTCCCCCATACGGATATTTTGATTTTATTGTATAGATTTTTTGGAATGTTTTATTATTATGTTTGAGAAAAATAAACGTTAATATTTTGATAAAATACATCAAAAGCTTAAGTTATTTCAAACATCCTTTTTAGAAACATAATGATGCAACATTCACTCATATTAAATTTATGGGTAAATTTTTTATTCTATATTACACAAGTTTTATACAAAGTGTATAAATTTTTTTATTTATTTAGAAATTACATTAACAAAATCAATATAGTAATTATATTCACATTTTTTTTTTTTGTCGTCTCTTTTCTAAATTCAAATCTAATCTATTAATTTATTTAAAGAACTTTGTTTGCTGCACTTCAAATTATGACCTTAAAAATCCTAATTGGCATTAAATTAAATGGAAATTAAAACTGGAACTTAGATTCTCTCTATTCTATGTATGTAATAGAATTTTTCTATTACATATCTAATAGTTATAAAATAGAAATAGAAATTTATAATTAATTTAAATTAGAAAAAATCATTACACTCATCGTTATATTATATAATAGAATCTCTCTATTACATACGCAATGGAGAGGATCATGTAAATTAATATTGTAGCAATCAAACCTTTCATGTTGCTCTGAATTAATCTTTGAAAATTGATTTTACAGACTAATTTTTAAGTCTCAGTGACAGTCATTTTCTATCATTGTTCTAACAGAAGTTTAGCAGATGGTTGATATACAAACTTGATCAGATTGCAAGGTTTTGACTCCCACGTGGAAAGTTAAAAGGAATAAAAAGTAGAATTTAAGATAAAGTGCAAGAATAGTAAATGTAATTTCTCCATATAAAATATGGGTCTTGTCAAGGGCATATCTTAAGATAGTTTTATAAATTTTTTACAAAGTAACTCATTTACTCTTTTCAAATTGATTGAGGGATTGATATCCAATTTGAAATAATCTATTGTCTACTCGGGCTAGTTTTGAGGGAAGCTGGCAAAGGCGGTCGCTTTGGGCCTTTAAATTTGAACAAAATTTATGACTATCAATCAAGAATGGGTATCATGTTCTATTATTTCATAATTCCCTCAATACTAACTCAATCCGTTTATTTTGGGTTTTCCTAAATATGAAACTTTAGCCAAAATGTTTAATCACAAGTTGTGACATTTCATTCATGAAGCTTTTCCTTTAGATTTTAGACAAAGAAAAACTAATAAGCTTAGTTGGGACGTTTTTTTGTTGTTGTTGGTTTTTTTTAATAATTTTCGTTTGTGTGTGCGTTTGGGATGTCCCTAAAATGGACCATTGAAAATGAAACTTTGGACTTTATCTTTATACTAGTGTTGTCTTTCTATGAATAGTCCTATTCCAGTGACTTACTTTTGCATCAATATTCTTTGCTTTTGAACTTTATGGTGTCCTAGTTGAGAATTATTCCACGTTGCATGGTTACAAAAATTAGAATTTTTAGATTCGAAAAAAGTGGGAGTGGTTGGGATATCATGCATCAAAGGTGGGTGATGGTTAGGTTAACCAAACCAATAAATCAAAAATTAAAAAAGGAAAACGCAAAATTGAAAGGTAAGTAAAAAAAGAAAAAAGAAAAAAAAATCGATTTTTACAATGTTAGTGACAAATAACTCATTCATACAAAATAAAAATTAAAAAAAAAAATACTCACATGGAGTGTGGCCACCATATAATATATTGAAATTGCTGATAATTATTTATCTAAGCGGTTCGGATAGAATTAGATTGTGTTTGAATTTAGAGAAAAAAATAAACTTTTTTTGCTTTCTTTTTTCTTTTTCTTTATTATTGTAATTATTTTCTTTTTTTCCCCTTGCAATTCTATATATAGATCCAAAATACAAAGAATTTTTGATTTGTGATTCATACTCCAAAGGCTCTTGAACAAGGAACAAGAGCTTTGTATTCATTGACTAGTGGTACTTTATCAAATGGAATTGTCTTACAATTATAACAAACAAACAACGTGTATGTGGCTCTTTGGACTCTTCCTCTCACTTTTAGAGTCTTTGCAAGATAGCGAGAGGGCAATCGCCAAAAAGGACGAGGAATATGAAAAACATAAAAAATAAAATAAAAAATCATAAAGACTTACATTAAGTTGAGGGAAAGTGTTTGAGAGTTGCACATCATATGTCAATAGTATGTAAATTTATGTAAATTCTTATAAAAATGCGTAAGTTATCTTATAAAATTGTGTATATTAAATATAAATTTATATTAGTTAAATCATAAAATTTGATAAATTATACTTAGCGTAAATTCTCTCAAATATACGTAAATTACCTCACAAAATTACAGAATTTAAATGCAAATTCACATTGACGTAACTTCTTATAAATATACGTAAGTCACTTTATAAAATCATGTAACTTAATATAAATTCATGTAAGTTAACCCATAAAAATGTGTCGTAAGTTTTCACAAAAGTATATAACTCAAGTTACAGAAATACATAAATAAATGACATACCATACGCCTTGCACATTTAAGAATTATCCTAAGTTGAGAAGTATCATTAAGGTATATGTTAAAAAATAAATAAAAATATTATATATTCAGTACAAAAGTGAGTGTGATAGAAAAATATATATAATTTTTTAAAACTCTTTTAATAAGTATCTTAAGAGCACATATTAATAAAATCTTGTCACGACCTAAACCCGTCCCTGTAGGTTTAGCGTCGCAACCGGCCAGTAATCCTTAGATTACCTACGGCCTCTGATGACATTAATATAAAATAAGGGGCTAGCGGAAGCAGATACATAAATATAAATGTCCAATAAGCTGTGTTGACTTATATGAGACAGAATATTTTAAAACTTAATTTACATAACCATAAGTCAACCATACATTATATTATACCACACACCTTATAGTATCTAAAGTACAGCCAACATAATTAAAATAAGTCTCATGCATAAACAGACTAAATAAAACTTGATCCCAAGACACTTCGGGAACCTCCACGTGAGGCACAAAGGTGACAACAATCTGATCCCTCCCCCACAAAACCTTCTCCAAAATGCTCACCTATAATATATATATATACAAACAGTGAGCTAAAACCCAGTGAATAACATTAAGGTAAAGGGGTTAGTGAACGAATTCTGAACATTTCATATGTATAAAACAAATCATAGCATAATCACAGTCATCTCATATCAGAACATAATAATGGCATATCCCATAGAACATATCGAACATATCACATAACGTCTTCCGACTAGAGTAACCGGTCCCGGACACCGATTAAACACATATCACCACAATGAAGTGGCTAACGAGATCTCGTAAATTTCATAGACCCGCATTTCCATGCCGTCCCCCATGACTTGGGACTATCTATGGATGCCATAATAGATTTCAAACTTGGAATATTCGTTCACAGAAACATATATCATTTCAGAAATCATAGCTTGATATATCACATTTGGAACATAATTTCATATAAACATATCTTTACGATAACGTTACTCACAGTGGTTCCGTAGATGGTCAATCACTTTTCGGACGTTGACCTACAATCACAAAATACATAGCACCAACGAATCTTATCATTACTTATTCATGTGGCCATTAAGGCTTAGCTTACATCACGTTGGTTCATGTTTATTCTTATTACACGGCTTAGAACACACATACCCTTGCAATCTCTTAGTGTGATTCATTCTTATTACAATGCTCAAGTCACATACACACTTGCCATTCAATATCCTGTTACATTCTTTTCTTAGTGTGCGTTTCTAGCCTATAACCTCATTACTATAGCTTAATTAAGGCTTAGGAATGCCTAAGATGCAATGAAGATGTCAAAACATGCCTTGGAACACTTAGACAAAATTTCAGAATTTTAAGTCCTCGCTCGAGCGAGCATGCAAAAATGTGACTGGTCGTTCGAGCTCACATTCCTTCGCTCGAGCGATCTGTAAATGATGCAAACTTCTGGGAGCATGAAATTTACGCTCGAGCGAACTCTTGGCCGCTCGAGCGGAGAGCACGACCTCAGAGTGGTCGCTCGAGTGAGCTCTCCTTCGCTGGAGCGAAGATGCAAAATCTGGAATTTCCAGATTGCACCTCAAACTTCAAATTCGACATTCAACCTTTCAAAACTCATTTTTCTAGGCCCAAAATGAAGGAAACACATGAAGACTTATAAAACAACATGGTTTAAGAATTAAAACAAGAAATCATGGCCCAAAAACTTGTCATTTCTTCAAAATCCAACTTAAATCCCAATTTGACCCATGAAATCAACATGCAAGAACTTCTTCCAATTCAAACCTTCCAAAACACGATCAAACTTGGTAATTTGATGAAAAATAAGTTGAATGACCAAAATGTAAGAGAAATTAACACATACATGGAAGAAACCTTTGAAATCAAACCCAAAACTTGGAAATTTATGCATGCATGCATGGATTGACTCCCACTTCAACATTTTAAGCTCCATGTACACATCTAAGCTTATATCCTCCATGAATCATGCAAGATAACACTGAAATACATGAATGAAATGATGAAAATTATACCTTAAGTCTTGTTCTTGCTAAAACCTTGCTTAATCTAGAAGGGTGCATGCAAAACCTTGTTTCTTCACCAATTTCTCCCTCTCTCTCTCTAGAATTGCTCTCCCTCTCTCTCTAAAATGTTTTCATCAGATTTTTGCACTTAAGGGAATGAAAAGATCAGCTCCAACAAACTAAAGGAGCTCAAATGTGTGTTGTATAGATTTGGCCACTAGGTGGCAAAACGGTAAATAAGTCCAACTCTTTAATTAGCTTATTTAATCTAATCTAATCATACCAAATCACATTTTAGTTAAATATGCCATAAGGTTCTAAAAATTCCAATTAAAATATTGGTGTAACCAATTTCGGGTTTGGATGCCGATAAGGCTTTTAATTTTCATTTTAAAGCAGTACTTCCGGACAGATATTTTCATAAGTAACAGATAGAAGGCCAATTATGATGCAAATTACGTATTAATCCCGTCATCCATCTTAATTACTTAATCAACACCCTTAATTACCGATTAATAGCTAATCACGGGTCGGGGTTATTACAGATCTCTAAAATAAAATAGGGTGAATTACACTAACGGTCCCTATAGTTTGGGGCTTGTGTCATTTTGGTCTCTGACTTTTCAATTGTAACACATTTGATCCTAAATTTTGAATATTATTCCAAATAAGGACAATTGATGATATCATTGGATTTTTCAAGGGCAAAAATGTCAATTTGATAAAATATAAACTAATTTAACAAAAATAAATTTCAAAAAAATATTTCTACCTACTAAAGATAAAATTATGTAAAATTGATAAATATTTCAGACATTTATTTATTTATTTTTACTAAATTAATTTTTATTATGTGTTTGGATGATAATCATATAATGGTGGTTGTTTTTGTTTTCATTAAATTAGTTTTTATTTTTTCAAAAGAACATGACAACAACGTTGATATCATTATTAAATAATCCATTAAATTGAAAAATCCAAAGCTAAAAACATTTCATATATTAAATATATCGATTATCCATTACATGATTATCATCCAAACATATAATAAAAATTAGGGTAAATTATAATTTAACCCCCTGTGGTTTACCCTAAAAACACGGAACCCCCTTATACCCCCAAAAACACGGAACCCCCTTATGGTTTCATTTGTAACACTTAAACCCCTAAACTTTATACCATGTTGTAATTTTTTATAGACATAACAGAAGTGCACAAAACGACGTCATTTTGTGCATTGCCTGATAAAAAATAAAAGAAAAAATAAGAGAGAGAGAGAGAGAGAGAGAGAGAGAGAGAGACTCTTATTTTCCCTCTAATGGCCAAAAACCCATCACTAGTGTGGTCGTCGCTGGTTTGACCTTAGCATTCGATGGGTTGGTTCTCAGTTCAGCGGGATGTGGTCTTAGGCTAGGCTCTGCTTTGTTTCACAGGCTTGATGTTTACGATGGTTGGGTCACCGGTGGGGTTGTGTTTACCGTTTACGGGTGTTATTTTAGCCGAAGTGGGTCTGTTTCTTGTTAGCCTCTGTTTCTAGTTATAGAGAGAAAGGGATGATGTCATTGGGGGTAATCTGGGCTGATAGCTCCGGTTGTAGGTGGCGCCATGGCCATCGCTGAGAGGTGACCTGTGTTGTGTTTTCTTCTCCAGTGCTGACTAGCTTTCCATGTCTAGGAGTTGTCGATGAAGATGGTGATCGAGGAGGTAATGACATAGGTTTGGGTTGCTGCTACTTTATGTTTCCCAGCAACGACTGTTATCCAGTTTTGGTTTGCTGGTTTGTTTAGCCGCCATCGCCGGTGATGAAGTCGAAAGCTTGGAGTGACATACGTTAGTCCGATAGACTTCGTTAATCTGAGATGCTGCTCGGGTATTGTATTGGTTTGTTTTTTGGTTTACCTGCGCTGTTGTTGAAGTGAAGAGAGACTAGTGCGATTCGGCTGCCGAAGTGATGCTGCGTTGTTTCGGCAATGATTGTCCTTTCCTGGGTTCTAATCTCGGTGCCGGTGTTTTTTGTTTGGCGCATGGAGTGGGCAGTGGGAGTTCACCCATGCTTCTCTCTTTCTCTTTCCTATTTTTTCTTTTTTTATTATTTTATTTTTTATCAGGCGATGCACAAAACGACATCGTTTTGTGCACTTCTGTTACCTCCATAAAAAATTACAACATGGTATAAATTTAAGGGTTTAAGTGTTACAAATGAAACTACAAGGGGGTTCCGTGTTTTTGAGGTAAACCACAGGGGGTTAAATTATAATTTACCCTAAAAATTAATTTGGTAAAATAAATAAATGTTTAAAAGATTGATCAATTTTACATAAATTTATCTTTGGTAAGTAGAAATAATTTACAAATTTTAAAAATATTTTTTTGACTTTTATTTTTGTCAAATTAATTTGTATTTATCAAATTGACGATTGTGCCATTGAAATTAAGCAATGATATCTTTAATTGTCCTTATTTGGAACAATATTCAAAATTCAGGGTCAAATGTATCATAATTGAAAAGTAAGAGACCAAAGCGACACGCATTCCAAACTATAGAGACTGTTAATGTAATTCGCCTAATAAAATAATAGATTGTGTTATTGTACACATCAATCCACACTATCGCATACTCATTCACCATTTTAGTTTTTTGACTTAGGGGTGGCTTGGAATTATCTAAATAAGTGTAATTTTTAACTTTTTATGAAATATGAGTTGGATATAAGTTGGGTTTGAAATGATGTAGTAGAGAGATGATGTGACGTAAATAAGATAGTGACTTTTTGACTTTTTATCTTTTTTAGATTATGACAAATAAGGCCTTATTTTGATTTTTTAAAATCATATCATTTCTCTATTTTCTTACATATTTTTTCAAAAAATTAAATTAAATTAAAAAACTGACTTTTAACCTACTTTTCAAAATGAATCTTTTAATAAAAAATAAATAATTCATTTGGCCTTTCCGTTGAAGAGTAGCCAACTAATTATTTAGCTCAACTTTTAGTAATTTTTAAGTGATGTGATGTGTTTTATTTAACCACTTCCCAAACATAGCTTGATTAGTGGGTAACTAAAACTATTCTAGAGTATAACCAAACATTACTTTGAGGCCCCGTTTGTTTTGGGTTATAGGGAAGGTATTGGGACTATTAATACCTTGGTGTTAGTAATGCCTTTGTTTGTTTTGGGAGAAGGCCTTGGGATTATTAGTCCCTTGGTATTACTAATACCTTTGGAGGGGGGATTGGTAAGGAGAAGGTAGAGATGGTATTAGAAAAATAGTGAGGGGATTAGAAAATTTTTTATTTTTTATATATTGGAATTTTTTTTATAAATATAATGTTTAATTTTTTATATTTTTTTATTTGTTTTATTATTTTATATAAAAATAATTTAACAATTCCTCACTATTAATCCCTTCACTATCAATCCTCTCACTACTAATCCTCTCACTATCAATCCCCTTACTATTAATCCCCTCACTATCAATCTCTTCCATTCTATCTCCCAAAACAAAATTAATATTAATCTCTCCATTTTATCTCCCAAAATAAACGGAGCCTGATACACCACTTTAGAGCCAAATTCCAAAATTAATATGGATTTAACTAAAATTATCATTTAAACATCGCTTTGAAACATGATCAAACATCACTTCAAATAACCAAGATTAATCCCATCTCGATTAGACCGACCATATGCAGATCCCACCATCACTTCAGGAAATAACTAACATTATTAGGGATGTGTTGCCAAAGTTAATGCCAACATTTATAGGAAATAACTAGTTTTTCATTCCCGAGGCCTGTTTGGTAAATATTTTATTTTCAGTTTTTAATTTATATTTATAAAAATTTTAAAAATTATCATAAAAATTGTTTGATAATTTTTTTTGATTTATAAATGATTGTCTCAATTTATAAATTTGAAAAAAAAAACATAAACTCATTTTTTTAAACATAAATTTAAAATTTTGACTAATAATTTTTTTTTTTCAATTAATTTTTTTTAAGTTTTTTTTCAATTATTTTTTTTCTAATTAATTTTTTTTAATTATAATGTATGTGATCCCATTGTCATAAATAATAAAAAAATAAATATAAATATTTTAGGCCTGAACAAACATATTTTTTAGTTTATGTTTTTAAAATTTTTCAAATATTTTGTTTAAATCAAACACATTTGTAGTTTATGTTTTTTTAACAATAAACAAAAACCAGTTTATACAATTTTTGTAAATATAAATAAAAAACGTAAACGTTACCAAACGCAATCTTAGAATGTTTTTTTTTAATATTTTTTTATAGGAAAAAACAACATTTATTACACAGTCTATTTTACCTTCTTTTTAAAAAAATTTACAAATCAGTGTAAAAAATTAAAATTAATTACAAACACATAGAGGTTTTTATGAAAAAAATCATAACAAAAATTACACCTTCATTTTTTAATAAATAATTTTTTCACTTTTCATCGTCATGTAATTTCTCCTTCTTTTTTTCTCCTTGATGATATGATAGTAGTTCTCTTGCCGACACATTTGAATTATCAGGGACAACATTGTCATGCCTCGTGCTGGGCTTTCAAAGTTCACAAACCCACACACTCACACACACCAAACAGCTCACGAGAAAAGTGAGTTAAAATGAGATATGGTTAATATATATAGGAGTGAGAGTGTGATTTTAATGTCAACTAACTTTTCATGCACTACAAGCAAGAGTAAATGCCCAACAATAAATTCATGGTTGTGGAAGGGTCAAAACTCGGAGTCTTATTTTGTTCACTTATTGTCAAAATGTTCCAATAAAATAAAAAATTTAATTGATTTAAAATAATAGAATCTTTAATTTAAGTAAGGTGAGTTGAATACTGATGGGCTTATTTCTCAGTAGTTAAACTTTTAGAACAATCGGTGATCTAAGTAACTCATGTAAGGAGAGGTCACTTATATAGGGAGATGTTTTTGAATTCAAGTCTCTTTGTATTCCGGGGCGGAGGGAAAGAGGGCTTAGGGGGGTCACGTCCCTCCCTTGAGTTTTGGATTTTTTTTTTTTTTTAAGCATAAAGAAAATATTTTATACAAAAAAATTATAAAAATATTATTTAAAGTGAAATGTCAATGATATTTTTAAAATTATAAGAACAATAATGATTGTTTTGATTAAAAATAAAGAGACTACGATATTATTATCTATGAGAATTTCAATATACACTACAAAAAAAAACACGCTTTTTTTTTTTTTTTTTTTAGTCAAGATTAGTCGCCATCGCCAAAATGTCACACAAATTACTTTATTTTTTTTAATTTTTTTTCGCCGCGTTCTTAAATCAAAATGATTTTGGCTTACTAAAAAAAAAAAAAAATCTAATGATTTAGGATAGTCTGACTACTACTAAAATTTTTATTTAAAAATATTTTTTTTTTTTTTTTTTTTTTTTTTTTTAAACCTGTTTAGTTAATAGTTAATTATTTATTTTTTATTTTTTTATTTTTATTATTTTTAAACTTTAGTCGCTTTAAAAAAAAAAAAAAAAAAATTTTTTTTTTTTTTTTTTTTACACCCAACCGAACCTGTTGTGACTACTGACTTCACAGTTGTGTCAACCTTCAACATTTTTCCACACTTTCACTTCACCACTACATATATTATTTTATATATTATTTATATATTTAAATTTTATAATTTTTTTTTTTTATTTATATTATATTAAATATATTATTTTTCTATTTATTTTTTTTGTTAAAAAAAAAAAAAAAAAAAAAAAAAAAAAAAAAAAAAAACTGAAAATGACTAAATATGAATTTTAATTTTAATAATTATTTTTTTTTTTTTTTAATATCTTTTTTTGTTTAAATTAAAAAAAAATTCAAAAAAAAAAAATACAAATAAAAAACTAACTTTTTTTTTTGTTTTAAAATTTTTTTTTTTTTAACGAAAATCAGTTTTATTTTTTTTTTGTTTATTTTTTTTTTTTTAAAAGTTTTGTTTTTACAAAAGAAAATTCAACAACATTATTTTTTAAATTTTTTTTTTAAATAATTAATTTTTTTAAATTTTTTTAATAAATTTAAAAAACTTTTAATATTTTTTAATTTTTTTTTTTTAAAATAAAACTTGATCAAAAAGAAACTTTTGTTTTTTTTAAACTAAAAAAAGCTTTAATTTAGTAATTAAGTTTTACTAAAAAAAAGTTCTTAGCGCTTTTACAATTTTTAGTTTTTATCATTTTTTTGCACTTTTTAAAAAAAAAAGATAATGGTAATCTCTATCATTATTGATATGCAAATATAATTAATTTTAATGAAAATATAGAATTTATTGAATTGTTAGTTACATTTAATATGCAGGGTTCACTCTCCATGTGTTTCTTTATTATTGATTGGTAATATCACATGTCAATGATTGCGTTGTATGACTATTATATTGAATTTTTACGCATATTTTGTATAAAAAAATTACTTTCTCATTATATAATTTATTTTAAAACTTTATATCCATGACTCTTTTTAATGTTGTCCATGATACACTAATTACAAATAACATATTCACTTTATTTGGTTTGAGTTTTCTAAAAACACTTTTCAAAAAATTTTACGTTTTTGTTTTTCGTATTTTTTTGTTTTATTGAATTTTTTTTTAATATTTTAAGCAATTTTTTAAATTTTTAGACACACCTAATATAAATATACTTAAAAAGTATAATTTTTGAAAAAATCTTTTAAAAAGTCACTAAATATCAAAAATATAAAAAAAATACAAAAAATCAATACATTTTTTGTATTTTTATGTATTTATTAATTTTTAAAAATATTTTTTCACAAATATTTTATTTTTTTAAATACATCATGTACCTAAAAAAGTAAAAAAAAAAAAATGTTTAAAATTTTAAAAATATTCACTAAAAACAAAAAAAATAAAATAAAATAAAAAATAAAAAACTTAATTCAAAAAACTCAAACCAAATACGTTGATTTTTTTATTTATTTATTTTATATTTCTTGAAGTCAATCGTAAAAATTTATATGAAATATTTTTGTAAATATTTTTAATGTTGTAATTAAGAAGTGTCCCTTCTGACTTCTTTTCTTGGCTCCGCCACTGTTTGTATTTGTTTCCCATTTATATTATAATTCTCTTAATGTATGGTGTTACGGGTGTTGGGTATACCTCTTTATTAGAGTGTGGGACCCAATTAATTTTAGAAAAAGAGTTTAATTTGGTTTAGTATTAATTATAATATATTTTTATATATTATATTTAATTTGTGGAGACTCAATCTAATTTGGAAACAACTAAGGTTTGATAATAAACCCTAAATTCACAATATTTTAGGGTTTGTTTTTGCTCATCCCAAGGTGAAGAGAACGGCTGCTACACATACTCTACTTTGGTGAAATCAATTATTTGGGTGTGTGAACAGTGGAATTAATTTGGGTGGTTCGTTTGCTTCGTTTTCGGTGTTGATTTGGTTCGTTATTTTGGATCTTCTACAACTCTGGTTCTGAAAATTTTTGTTCATCTATTTGGTGAGGTCTTTCATCTTGTTTATTTGTGATTATTTGGAATTCACCTAAGGGTGGTTTTGTGAAACCATCAGTGTCTCATTTGTAATCGTTTGTAACTTATTTGGTTGATAGTGGAATCGGATTTCAATCCCGTGGACGTACCTCACATTGAGGGAACTACGTAAAAATTCTTGTATTGCTTTTGATTTAATTTTTCCGCATTAGTTTTTATTCTTATTGATTGATTTACTTATGGGGAATCACATATTTTTCCTAATAACTGGTGTCAGAGCTTACGGTTTATTTGGGTTTATTTATTTGTGTAAATCAATGGAGGGGAATGTGGGTCGTATGTCTAGCTTCAATGGAAGCAATTGGATAACTTGGAAAACTAAAATGGAGGACCTATTATTTTGTAAAGATTTGTATGGACCCATTGAAGGTGATAGTGGCAAACCTGAGGGTATGAAAGATGATGAGTGGAAGAGGCTTAATCGAAAAGCCGTTGGTGTTATCCGTCATGGATTGGTGACAACGTGTTTCATCATGTTGCTTCTGAAACTTCGACACATAATTTATGGAAAAAATTAGAGAGTCTTTATGATAGAAAATTAGTCACAAGTAAAGCCTTTCTGTTTCGTAAGTTGGTTAATTTAAAATATAAAGAGGGTAGCCCTATTCTGGAACATCTGAATGAAATAAAGAGTATTGTTAACCAACTTACTTCTATAAAAATTGTTTTTTATGATAAGTTGCAGGCTTTGATGCTACTTAGTTCCTTACCCGAAAGTTGAAAGACTTTGGTTATGACAGTTAGTAATTCGGCACCTGATGAAGTTGTCACAATGGGCCAAGTCACTAGTAGCTTGTTGAATGAAGAAACTAGAAGAAAATCAGTGGGTTCATCTCATTCGGAAGCATTTGTTGTGAGAGGCCGAAACAAAACAAGGGGGAGGAGTAAGACTCCTCATGGTCGTGATCAAAGTCGTGACAAATCAAGAGATGGTTCTTTTTCAAAGAAAGACATTGAGTGCTATTATTGCCATGAGAAAGGCCACATGAAGCGAGAATGCCGAAAACTCAAGAATAAGAAGAAAAGGCGTGACAAAAGTGTAGATAAGAAGTAAGAAGACACAACGGCAGTTACTACCGATAATCTCATGGTTATTTGTGAAGATGATTGTATCAATTTTGTGGGCCAAGAGAGCAATTAGGTGATTGATTCTGGTGCTTCTTTTCATGTGACTTCTCGAGTTGATTTCTTCACTACCTACATCGAAGGAGATTATGGTTTTGTTCGAATGGGTAATGAAGATTTGTCCAAGATTATTGGCATGGGTGATGTTTGCTTGGAAATAAATTTGGGCTGCAAGTTGTTGCTTAAAGACGTGAGGCATGTTCCCGACATTCGCCTCAATTTGATCTCTACTGAGAAACTAGATGATGAAGGCTTCAACAACAAATTTGGTGATGGAATATGGAAGCTCACAAAGGGTTCTTCGGTGGTGGCTAAGTACAAGAAGACTCATACACTTTATTCGATGCAAGGAAAAATTTGTAAAGGTATTGTCAATGCACTTGAAGATGATACTTCTACCGAATTGTGGCATAAGCGGCTTGGTCATATGAGTGAAAAAGGGCTACAAATTTTGTTCAAGAAAGAGCTTCTACCCGGTTTGAAAGGTACACACCTTAAAACTTATGTTCATTGTTTGGCGGGTAAACAACATAGAGTTTCTTTTCATAAAAATGTTGCTTCTAGAAAAGAAAATGTTTTGGAGTTGATTCATTCGGATGTTTGTGGTCCTTTAAAAGTTAGAACACATGGTGGTGCACTTTATTTTATTACTTTCATTGATGATTATTCAAGGAAAGTTTGGGATTTTCTACTAAAAACTAAAGATCAAGTTCTAGAAGTATTTAAACATTTTCAGGCCATGGTTGAAAGAGAAGCAGGGCAAAAATTGAAGTGCATTCGATCAGACAATAGTGGTGAATACATTGGGCCATTTGATGAGTATTGTCGCAGCTAAGGTATTCGGCATCAAAAGACAGTTAAGAAGACTCCTCAACAAAATGGAGTTGCCGAGGGGATAAACCGCACCATTGTGGAAAGAACAAGGTGTTTGCTTTCACAAGCTAAATTGCCAAGATCTTTTTACGGTGAGGCAATGAAGACAGCGGTTGATGTAATCAATTTGTCCCCTTCCTATCCTTTGAATGGTGATGTTCCAGAAAGAGTTTGGACCGGCAAAGATGTGTCTTATGAACACTTGAGAGTGTTTGGTTGCCGAACTTTTGTTCACATTCCAAAGGATAAGAGGTCCAAGCTTGATAGTAAGTCAAGACAATGTATTTTTCTTGGCTATGGGCGTGATGAATTTGGGTATGGATTGTGGGATTCGGTTTACAAGAAAATCATTCGAAGCCGTAATGTTGTGTTTCTTGAAGACCAAACAATTAAAGACTTTGGCAAAGGTGATCAATCGGAGCAAAAAACTAGTGATCTCATTGACATGGATCCATCTCCTTCATCTTCAGTTGATAATGAAAATGGGGGAGATATGCAGCCACCTATTGAAGATGTGAAAGATGATGCTAGTCCTAATTAAGTTGAGCCAGAAATTGAGGAATAGCATCTAACTCAAGAACTGCCACCACAACTTGAGTTGAGGAAATCTACAAGGAACCGACAACCTTCAAGAAAGTATCCTCCCAATGAATTTGTATTGATTTCTGATCAAGGGGAGCTTAAGAGCTACCAAGAAGCAATTGAGCATGCAAAGAAAGATGATTGGAAAAAGACCATGAAAGAGGAGATGAATTTCTTACTTGAAAATCACACTTATGATTTAGTGAAGTTGCCTAATGGAAGGAAAATTCTGAAAAATAAGTGGGTTTTCAAATTGAAGAATGATGGCAAGACTTTGAGGTATAAAGTACGTCTTGTTGTGAAAGGCTTTGGGCAAAAGAAAGGTATTGACTTTGACGAGATTTTCTCACCGATTGTAAAGATGTCTTCTATTCGGATTGTACTTGGCATGGCTGCAAGTATGAACCTTGAAGTTGAGCAACTTAATGTGAAGACCGCATTTCTTTATGGTGATCTTGAAGAAGAAATTTACATAGAGCAACCGGAAGGTTTTGTGGAAAAAGGGAAAGAGAAATTTGTTTGCAAATTGAAGAAAAGTTTGTATGGTCTCAAGCAAGCTCCGCGGTAATAGTACAAAAAATTTGACTCTTTCATGATGAATAATGGTTTTTCTAAAACCACTTTGAACCATTGTGTGTTTGTGAAAAATTTTCCGGACGGTAAATTTATTATTCTTTTGCTTTATGTTGATGACATGTTAATTGTGGATCAAGATTCTACCATGATTAACAAGTTGAAGTTAGAATTGAGTAAGTCTTTTGCTATGAAAGATTTGGGGCCGGTAAAACAAATACTTGGTATGAAAATTGTTCATGATCGCAAAGAGAGGCTGATTTGGTTGTCTCAAGAAAGTTACATTGAGAAAATTCTTGAGAGGTTTAACATGAATAAAGCAAAGTCGGTTGGTTGTCCACTTGCGGGTCACTTCAAGCTTAGTTCGAATCAATGTTCTACAAGCGAGAAAGATAAAGAAGAGATGTTGAAAGTTCCTTATGCTTCAGCAGTTGGTTCTTTGATGTACGCCATGGTTTGTACAAGGCCGGATATTGCTCACGCCGTTGTTGTGGTGAGTCGGTTTCTCTCTAATCCGCGTAAAGAACATTGAGCAGTGGTAAAATGGATTCTAAGGTATCTTCGAGGGACTTCGAAAGTGTGTTTGTGTTTTGGAGATGGTAAGCCAATACTTGATGGGTTCACAGATTCTGACATGGCCGGTGATATTGATTCTAGAAAATCTACTTCGGGGTATTTGATGACTTTTGCAGGGGGAGCTGTGGCATGACAATCTAAATTACAAAAATGTATTGCTCTCTCGAAATTGAATTTATTGCCATTACAGAAGTTTGCAAAGAAGAGTTATGGTTGAAGAAATTTTTGTAAGAGTTGGGTTTAAAGTAAGAAAAGTATGTGCTTTATTGTGATAGTCAAAATGCTATTCACTTGAGTAAAAATTCTACTTTTCATTCGAGATCGAAACACATTGATGTGAGATACCATTGGATTCGTGATGTGTTAGATTCGAAATTGTTACAACTCGAAAAGGTTCACACAGATGATAATATTTCAGATATGTTGACAAAGACTTTGTCGAAAGACAAACATTTAAAGTGTCAAACTTTGGCGGGTATGGTTGATTTCTCCACCTAAGTCGGTAGGAGGAGAATTGTTAGGTATACCTCCTTATTGAAGTGTGGGACCCAATTGATTTTGAAAAAAGAGTTTAATTTGATTTAGTATTAATTATAATATATTTTTATATATTATATTTAATTTGTGGAGATCCAATTCAATTTAGAAACAACTAAGGTTTGATAATAAATCCTAAATTCACAATATTTTAGGGTTTGTTTTTGCTCATCTCAAGGTGAAGAGAACGACTGCTACACATACTCCACTTTCGTGAAATCAATTATTTGGGTGTGTGAACAGTGGAATTAATTTGAGTGGTTCGTTTGCTTCGTTTTCGATGTTAATTTGGTTCGTTATTTTGGATCTTCTACAATTCTGGTTCTGAAGATTTTTGTTCATCTATTTGGTGAGGTATTTCCTCTTGCTTATTTGTGATTATTTGGAATTCACCTAAGGGTGGTTTTGTGAGACCATTAGTGTCTCGTTTGTAATCGTTTGGAATTTATTTGGTTGATAGTGAAATCGGATTTCGATCCCGTGTACGTACCTCACATTGAGGGAACCACGTAAAAATTCTTGTATTGCTTCTGATTTAATTTTTTCGCATTAATTTTTATTCCCATTGATTGATTTACTTGTGAGGAATTACATATTTTCTCTAACAACGTGTAAGACAGAATTGCGCGCATATATATATACTAATAATTTAAGTTTTGGGGGACAATTAGTAATGTGAAAACTATACTTTTTGGATGTGAGGCCTATAGTTTTAGGCTAATCTATGGCATGTGAAGACGTCACTCAATTTTAAATTCGTTACACAAACTATTCGAATCAACTCCTATTTGGAATTTCTTCCTCAACTTTTATCAAGAATATCTTTTTATTTCTTGAGGATCGAGGTCTTCTACCTCTTTGTCCGAAAACATTATATTTCTGAACAAAAAAAGTCATCTTCAAAAAGTATTTGATCGATTAGGTATTATTAATTAATATTTGGTTGATTGGTGTGTGCTAACAAATTCATTTTCCAAAAATTGATATAAATAAGGTTCGAAATCTAATGTAACAATCTCTCATTAATCTCCTTGCACCATGTTGGACAAATGTGAATGCTAAAATTGTGTCATGAATGACCAAAAAATAAAATAAATAATGATGATGATGATGATGATGATGATGATGATGATGATGATGATGATGATGATGTGAAATTGAATAGGTTTGAATTTTTGATTATTTATTTATTTTAGAAAAATTGCACATCAATAGAGATCAAAAAAATATATTTATAAAAAGATTAAAAAAATTTATAATCTTAATTATTAATATTTGTTATTTTTTATTAATATTTTTTTCTAATCCCTACTGATGTGTAATTTCTTTTTTATTTTTTAACTACTAAAGTTGGGGCATATCATAATAACTTCAAAAGCTATTGTCAAATTGGCAAAGTCAAAGACATTTCTATTTGGTTATAACGTCATTTTGTTATTTTTTAAACAATTTTTTTTTTGTAATGGATGTGAAAATACAACTACAAAGCTGGTGATAATTTGACTTTGTTAAGCACTCTGATAAATTTAATACAAGTCTAACCAACAAATGATTTGACAGAAATTTTGATTTGCCGTTGACAATGCTCACTATTATTCTTAGCATGACAAAAATTATTATGAATTAACAAAAATGACCTCAAGTCCATATTGAATTTAAAAAGAGCAATTTTATTTGTTCGCCTCTATTATTGTTATTATTATTATATGACAATAACTAGATCAACTAATTACATTAAGATTATCTTAATTATTAATGAATATCAATTTACTCCTTGATGAGGATACTGTCCCATATCTTCTGGGAGGGACTCCCACTTCCACCTTATAAGCATACTGGTTTCCTCTACCTTGTACGAGGCCTTTTCCCTCGAGAATGAATAAAATCGCGAGACTTCGGCCAAAGCGGACAATATCTGTAGAGGTGTAAAAGGCTAGGCATGCAAATTTGACGTTAGAAGGAGGGCGGTTTGGCAAACTCTCCCAATGTTCGTGGCCCAGTCCGCTAGGGGGCTATGATGAGGACATTATCCCACATCATCTAGGAAGGACTCCCAGTTTCACCTTATAAGCGTACTGGTCCCTTCTACCTTGTACGATGCCTTTTTCCTTAAGGAGGAACAAAATCATGAGGCTCCGCCCAAAGTGGACAATATCTACAGAGGGCATGAGAGGCCAAACACGCAAATTTAGGACCAATATGCTTATAAGGTGAAAGTTGGGACTAGTACAAGATAGAGGGGACCAGTATGCTTATAAGGTGGAAATAAGAGTCATTTCCAGGCGATATGAGACAGTGTCCTTATTATAGCCCCCAGTGGATTGGGCCACGAACAATGGGAAAGTTTGTTGGACCGCCCTCCTTCTAGCGTCAAATTTGCGTGCCTGGCCTCTCATGCCCTTGTAGATATTGTCCCCTTTGGCCGAAGCCTCACAGTTTTGTTCCTCCTCAAACAAAAAAGCCTTGTACAAAGTAGAGGGGATCAGTACGTTTATAAGGTGGAAGTGGGAGTCCCTCCCAGGTGATGTAGGACAGTGTCCTCAATATTCCTCATCTATAAATTTATAAATTGTATAAATGTCTCTTCTAAAAGAGTGACAGTGATGCATTTTTATAATCAAAGGATTAAAAAAGTACAACTTTATAAATAAAGAGGGTAAATTGATATCCACAAATAATTAAAGGGGTCTTGGGGTAATTGTTGGTAACTACAATTGTTTTGATAATGATATTGAATTTTCTACCCTCAAATATTTTTGACCTTTTATTTTAGGATAAATTGCAAATTACAAATATAACCTCTAAAATTTGTTTAAAATACGAATTACTTCCTATAATATTGAAAATTATTGTTTCTTAAAGTTTTTAATTTTTTAACAATTGATCCCTTTTATTAATAAATCATAAAGTTAATTAACAATTTTTAATGAAATCATAAATATATTTCAATTAATAATTCAAGTAATTTTATTATTATATAAAAAAGCAGTTAAAAATTTTATTTTTTCAATCAATTCTGTTAAAATAAAAACATTGATAAGTGGTTATTTATAATTTTCTAAATCATAGAAAATAGGGGTATTTTTTTTCAAGTCCTTAGTATTATGATTTTTTAGCATAAAGGACACCAAATATTTTCATAATGTCTAAGATCCATCAACAATATTTTCATAATGTTTGATTCATTAGGTAAGCAATATTGTTCATTCAATTGGAAAATTTTCACATTGTAATATGTAAGCAACATTAGAATGGGATAACAATGTTTGTTATTCAAATATTAATTAAGAATTTCTTTGGTTTATTAAAATAACAATTGAGAATTTCTAAAATAACAATTGAGAATTTCTAAAATTCAAAATTTCTGACATGATTTGGAATAAAATAATCCTAATCATAAACAAAATTTCTATATATATATATATTTGTTATAATGGATTGTTATCAACATATTTATCTTATATATGGATTAGAAAAGAAGATATATATATATATACATAATGGATTACATATTTATCAACACATATTTATAATGGATTGGTCCATTATATATATTTATCAAATATATATAATGGTTGTTGATATATGTATATATATATATATATATATAAAACTTCATTGAGTGAATAAACAACAATAGCAACCTATATATATATATATATAAATTAAAAGCTACAATGCAAAACCACACTAGGAGGACTTGTTCAAACCTATCTTTTCCAAGCTCTTCTTGTGAAATTTCTGTTACTTTGTAATTTCTCATTTCTTTAGCATGTTTATTTTGTTCAATGCTCCATTTCCTCAAAATTTCTCAATTTCTTCAAAATGTAATTAAAGAAACCAAAAGTCTCTATGAACAAAAAATATGCAATTTTAATTTATAGTAACAAACAAAATGTAATTTTCTCTAAACTTTTCATTTTATAGTAACAAACTTGCAATTTTCTAAAATGCAATTTTCTACACTACAAACCTACAATTTTCTTTGCAATTTTATGTTTTCATTCTATAGTAACAAAAATGCAAAGTGAACAAAAGCAACTCATAAGCATGTTGATAGAGAATGAAAAAGCAACTCCAAAAATCAAAATCAACTCCATCGAAAATTCATCAATTAATGAAAAATTAACTTCAAAAATAAAAACAACTATTGATCAAAACAAACCTAATTCAACACCTAAGCGATCAAATCAAATCAAAAATTAAAAACTTATCTAATTCAACTCACATGAAATCAAATCAAACACAATGATAGAAAATAATCCGTATTTTAAACTAATCCCAAAAGGTGCATTGTAGTTTTTCCTTTATTTTTAATGCTCTTGGTTTTTAAATCATCTCTTGAAAATTTTAAAATTCTTGACATGATCTCTTATAATCAATAAAAAATATTTAAAGACCCAAATTTTATTAAATAAACTATCTTTCACAATTATTATTAGTAAGAGAAAATAAGGTTAATAAAGCTCGAAGTCAAGTTTCCATACTCATAAAAATAACTGTTTATCCACTAGTTGATCGTTTACCAAACTCACAAATTAACATCGTTTACCAATCTCACAAATTAGTTAATTTTTTTATAGAAAAAGAAGTCAAAATATCACAAAGTAGGTATTTGGGAAATACTAAAAAAGTATACTTTTTTTACACACATATATTTATTTAAGTCACATCAATCAACATCTATCAACATCTCATTTTTATTTTTTTACCTACTTTTTTACAAGTTTTTTTTTTAATAAAAAATTATGAAGTACACTTATTTAGAATATCACAAACCATCCTATTTATCATCAGTTAATAAAAATTAATTGTCACATCAATTTTTTTATTGAGAAAAAAAAAACTTTTTTAGTAATTTTTAAAACACATTAACTTTTTTTTAACTATTTAAAAACTAAAAAAAATCACAAAAAAATAAATCCCAAATGAACACTTGAAATTGTTTGGAAACAATTAAAAAAAAAAAAATTCACTTAAATTATTTGTCTTCAATTAAAAACATTAAACGTCACATCAATATTTTCATTCAAAAAATTAACCACCGTATTTGGTTTTAATTTTTTGAATTCAATTTTTTAAAAATTGAATTTTTTATTTTTAGTTAATATTTTTAAAATTTTAAGCAATTTTTTTACTTTTTAAAATGTATCTTACTTAGATGTATCTAAATAATAAAATATTTATGAAAAAATATTTTAAAAAATTAATAAATACACAAAAATATGAAAAATATACTAAATTTTTATATTTTTGATATTTAATAAATTTTTAAAAGATTTTTTTCACAAATATTATATTATATTTTTTAAATATATTTATGTTAAGTGTGTTTAAAAATTTAAAAAAATTTCTTAAAATATTAAAAAAATTCAATAAAAACAAAAAAAAAATATGAAAAACAAAAAAATAAAATTTTTTAAAAAGTAAATTCTGAAAACTAAAACTAAAACTAAATAGAGTGAACAACTTCTAAACACATTAACAAAAAATTACTACAAAAATGTAAAACCTAAAAAGTAAAAAAAAAAAAAAAACTCCAAACCCCTTCAAATCAAATACAGTCATTTTTCATTTTATTTATTTATTTATTTGTTGTAAGAGCACATCAACTCAACTCAACAGCTAAAAGGCAACAACAGAACAAGTGTACAACACAACATAACACGACACAACACAACGTAACAATTTCTAGGATAAAACTGTAATTGTCAAACAAAATGAGGTCTATCTCGAATATTGGACAGAAGGGGGTTAACAACGTATGCAGAGATTGGGATTATTTATCAAAATTAAATTAAACTTTGTCCCAACACACCATTATTCGATTTGGTCACTTAATTAAATTAAATAAACAACCCCCCCTCTCTCTCTCTCTCTCTCTCTCTCTCTCTCATAAACACCTATGAATGATGGTGCTCCTCACTCTCTCTCTATATCTCTCTGTCATCACTTCAGTGCCTCATCTCTCTCCTTCTCTCTCAATTCCTTGCTTTCTCTTTCCTCATTTTCTCCATTACTTTTCTCTCACTTTCCCTCTCCACAAACAAAATTTTCCCAGAAAATCATCCTTAGTACTTTCTTAGCAACACAGATCTCTGAGTAATTTTCACGCCCATCTCAAGACACCCAGTTTCAGCTAAATAGCATTCTTCTACTTTCGGATCTGCAGCTGAATTTGTGAAGAAATGTGGCTGCGACATTGTGGCTTCAGCTCTGCAATTCGTCAGTGTTGGCCTTTTGGTACTTGGGTTTTCAGTTAGGAACTCGGTTGGAGCTTCAATGCCGCCTTCTGAGCTCTGCATTATGTGAAGAAAGTCGCTGCCCTTGGTCCTAATGTTTCAAGGTTTGATTCTTTACCTCATTCTATTCTTTCTAGGGCACTCAATGTGTACATATGATATGTGGATATTAGGGTTCTTCTTAAGCTTTGCCTGGACTGCAAGAAGGTCTAGTGGTAGATCTGAGTATCTGCTCTAGCTCTGCTGACAGTTGTGAAGGATTCAATTATTTTTATTATGTTGTTTTCTTGCTTAAATTTTGGAATTTTATTTTTAGAGTGGTGTATGTGAAAATGTTGGTATGTAAGAGTTAGGTAGGTGGTTGTTTGAAGTAGTCTAGATAATTTTATCATGCAATTTACACTTCTGAATTGCTTTTAACTATGGTTGTTCAACTACTCAATGAATCCAAAAGGGTTAGGGAACTATGATCACACTGTGTAGGGTTTTGATTGTGGTTAATTTAATCTAGTACTTAACATTACCTTGAACAGAGTTGTGTTTTTGTTGACAAAATTCAGGATGATTTGTTGGGTCTCTGATCCTAACAAGTGAAACCCATAATTTCTGGCATAAAATTGGTAAGTCTGTCTCCCAGTTTTCCCTCGTTATTACAGAAAGGTAAAGCTATTGTGCCTTGCAGTTCACTTAAAATTGTATTAAAGCCATTTTATTTTTTTTTTTTCTTTTAAAATGTGTCATCTCTGATTTGTCTTCTTTTTTCTTTTTTTCATTTTCTGTAAGAATCTTTGATCTATAGTGTGATATCCACTTCCTTCTGCATTTGCAGTTCACTTCTGTGGGTGGGTTTTATTTCTTCTCCATTTGTGTGTGTGTGTGGATGGGGGCTTGCTTTGAAGGTGATTGAAAAAAGTCTTGTGCCTTAGCTTTTTGTCCTTCTAAGATGCCTTCACCTTATACTTTTAGATTTTGATTACTTTCTGTTTTCTTTTTGAATTTTTTTTTGCAAGTACTGGACATTAGGGAAAGAGAGATATAATGTGCTTTGCTTTTCTTATAGAAAAGTTGAAAAAATTACTATTATGAAAGGTTATTAGTTAAAGATGTTTCAAAACTCTTGGTGATTTTGGTACTTCAAATTTTCAGCCTGCCTTGCTAATCATATGCAAGTTACAGTAGTACCCCTATGGATATGTATATAAACATATTTTATCAATAGGGGTATATATATAACCACTTACTTTAAGGTCCTTCATTAAAAGGTTTTATATTGATAAATTCCCATGAAATAATTATTGCTTGATATCAGCTAAGTGGACAAAACTATTATTCTTTGTTGGTATGAACGCTATGTAAAGTCCTACTGGCTGATGGATATATGTGTGTGTCATTTGCTAACTATGTGGACAGCTTGTTCGTATTTGGCTAAACCATATTAGTCTCTAGCATTGGTTATTACCCCCAGTTGGCTCATAGTATGGCATTACGTTGTTCAATTCCAAACTTTAAAAGCAACCCCAAGAATATAATATTGTTATGAACAGGTAGCAACAATAAAGGCACAGAAAGACGTTTTTTTTTAAATTCTTTCTCTTGATTCCTTGTTTGGCTAATGTGAATAAGATTCATATACCAGAAGCTAACATCTTGACAGCTCTTGATTCTTGGGCAAATTTGGATATATTTTGACGGTTTAGACTCTTTGAGGAAGAAGGGAGGCATTTCTTTTTTTTTTCTTTTTTTGACATTTCTGATGAACACAAACATAGGTGAATTACATTCTATAGGTTGATTGTGCAAAATGTTTCTATTTCTGTCTTCTTTTAAATCCCTGCACTAGATCATCGCAGAAGCTTTGTTGATTTTCCTTCTGATTTTGGGTACGATGTGGTGATTATTGTTACAATTCATGTTTGGACAGGGTAGATTACCTTTATTTTCTCATTTCTTTATGGTAAATATTAATCAAAAGTTTGCTATTTGGGCATCTCATGTTGTTTTGTGGTCTTTACTGAACCAGGAAAACAACAAGGCCTATACCAGTCTCAGTTCCATACACCTCGTGGTGAACAATTCCCCATGAAAATCTACCCTACTTTTCCACTGCTTTCTTCCCTCTTTGTTATTGTTATTCTTCTTCCTCGAACTCTTGCCGATCTGAATTTGAATTCGGATAAACAAGCCCTTCTCACCTTTGCTGCTGCTGTCCCTCATGGTCGGAAGCTCAATTGGAGCGCTGTTACCCCTATTTGTTCATCTTGGGTAGGCATCACTTGCACTCCAGATGGCACCCGTGTGCTTGAGCTTCGACTTCCTGGTGTTGGACTTGTGGGCCCCATCCCAGCCAACATTCTTGGAAAGTTAGATGCCTTAAGGGTTCTCAGCCTTCGTTCCAATCTCCTCAATGGAAATCTTCCTTCTGATATACTGTCCATTCCTTCCCTACAGTTACTCTTTCTCCAACATAACAACTTCTCCGGTGGCATTCCAACCTCTTTTTCACCCAAACTCACTGTTCTTGATCTCTCGTTTAATACCTTCACAGGCAATATTCCACCATCAATTCAGAATTTGACACAGCTCACTGGATTGAATCTCCAAAACAACTCCCTTTCTGGACCCATTCCCAATGTCACCCTCCCAAAGCTGAAACATTTGAATTTAAGCTACAATCATCTTAACGGCTCAATTCCATCTTCACTCCAAAAATTCCCCAATTCTTCGTTTGTTGGAAACTCTTTCTTATGTGGCCTACCATTAAATCCTTGCTCCCCCGTATTCCCTCCACCTTCTCCTACATACTTTCCTCCACCTAAAGTCCCTAAAAGCTCCAAAAAGAAACTCACGAGAGGAGCTATTATTGCCATTGCTGTTGGAGGGTCGGTGATTCTGGTCCTCGTTGCTCTAATCATGTTATTGTGTTGTTTGAAGAAAAAGGATAGAGAGGGAAGCAGTGTGTTAAAGGGAAAGGGCCCTAGTGGTGGGAGGAGTGAGAAACCAAAGGAGGAGTTTGGGAGTGGCGTGCAAGAGCCTGAAAAGAACAAGCTAGTTTTCTTCGAAGGCTGTTCATATAATTTTGATCTCGAGGATTTATTGAGGGCTTCGGCTGAGGTGTTGGGTAAGGGAAGTTATGGGACTGCATATAAGGCTGTCTTGGAGGAGTCTACAACAGTGGTGGTAAAACGGTTGAAAGAAGTTGTGGTGGGGAAGAAGGACTTTGAACAGCAGACGGAAATTATAGGGAGAGTTGGGCAGCACCCAAATGTTGTGCCTCTCCGTGCTTATTATTACTCGAAAGATGAGAAGCTCCTGGTTTATGATTATATCCAGGGCGGCAGCTTGGCTACACTCTTGCACGGTATGCATTTTCCATTTCTAAACATTACAATAATTATGTTTTAATTGGTAAAGGAAAAGTTTAGGAATACAGAAATTTATTGTAGATTAGGACACAACCCTCTCAAATGTGGTGGGTCCTACCTTTTTTGTGAGTCCCACACCCTTGTGAGAGGGTTTTGTCTGGTTTTGGGTTCTGTTCAAGTAGAAGAAATGAATGGTAAAAGTATGGGCTGCCCATTAGGAAGATGTGAGATTAGGCTTGAAAGTAGCAAAAATTTGCACAACTAGTGCAAAAATTAGCTTTCTTTCTAGTCTTGAGCCTCTGAGCCAACCTCGATTCATAGAGACCAAAACTTGTTCATATACATATACATTTATAGTTTTTTTACATTACAAGATTTAAGTATCTTCACTTTTTCAATTTTGAAGTTTGATATCCATGGAAAGTCTTTAACCCTCTTTCAATATGTTTGCACTATGCACTATGCACTAAGCTCAGAGCACAGTACCTCCACTCATTCTCATCTTTTCATTATGAAGAAATACAATTTTAACAATCATCACCAATAAATAACAAATACCAATCTACAAAAATATTTCTCTCTCATGCAAGGCAAAATTGAATAAAATTGACTACTTGACTCACACCACTCCACAAACTGTAATTTTGATTTAATTATCCAAGATACATGATCTTCTCAAGCTCTTTGCATCAATGAAGAGATTATCATCAGTATGATATTTTTGATGGTCTATATCTTATACTCAAGACATTTATACCCAGGAATTTTGAAGCTTATATTAGATTAACATTATTATGTAGTCTGATCAAGTTAAAAGTTCTTTACTAGTTAGGTGCAATTTCATTTGGAAAGCTTATTAGGTTGTAGGTTACTAAAGGGCTGAAATCATCTTGTACTTTTGCATCAACACATAGTAAACAGAAATCTGACAGCTCTCTTATTTGTGCATAGAATATTATTTCTGTTGGTGAAAATCCATTAAAATCACTCGATTTCAATAAAATAAAATCGCAGGGAACAGGGCTGCTGGAAGAACTTCACTAGATTGGGAGTCGAGAGTGAAGATTTCCCTTGGAGCTGCAAGAGGCATTGCCCATATTCATTCCATGGGTGGTGCGAAATTCACTCATGGCAATATCAAGTCCTCAAATGTCCTCCTCAACCAAGACCTAGACGGTTGCGTCTCCGATTTAGGCCTAGCCCCACTAATGAACTTCCCTCCTACACCGTCTCAACATGCTGGGTACCGTGCTCCAGAAGTGATTGAAACACGAAAGCACACTCATAAATCGGATGTGTACAGCTTTGGTGTCTTGGTTCTTGAGATGTTGACAGGAAAACAACCGCTCCAATCACCTGGGCGTGATGACATGGTGGATCTCCCGAGGTGGGTGCAATCGGTTGTGAGGGAGGAATGGACTGCTGAGGTTTTTGATGTTGAGTTGATGAGGTTTCAAAACATCGAAGAGGAGATGGTGCAGATGCTGCAAATCGCCATGGCATGCGTAGTAAGGGTGCCGGATATGCGACCAAGCATGGATGAAGTTGTCAGAATGATTGAAGAGATCCGGCAATCTGACTCGGAGAACCGGCCATCATCAGAAGAGAACAAAACCTAGATTTCAAATGTGCAGAACCCCCCATGATTGCATTGAATGTTGTTGTTTTCGTTCTTCTTTTCATTAACCGATTCTAAAAAATTCATCTGATTCAGGATACAAGGTTCAATGTTTCAGAGTGTGAATCTATTCAATTGTTCGATTTTTCTTTGGAATTTAATGGCATTGTTGTTACTCTCTTTACAAGTGTTTGTTTTTTTTCATTTTTATTTTTATTTTTTAAGAGTTGTTTATCTTTAATGATCAAACAGACACTAGTGATTTTATTTTATTTTGGGTTAATTACACTTTACTATGCTTCCGCTTTCATCAAAACTCACTTTGGCCCATTCATTTCAATTCTAACAGTTTACTCATTATAATTTAATTCAAGTTGCATTATAATCTTTCTATCCATCTATTATTAAGGGAAATTAAAAGTGAAGAAATCGAAGTGAGATTTTAATAAATGTATAAGCGTATTAATAGGACGAGAAAAATATCAAATATGACTTACATGACAAGTTTCATCGGTTTTATTAGCATCAGATGGATTGAAGGGTAATATTGCAACTTGACTTGAAGTATAAGATGTTGATTGTCACAATTAAAAATGGAGAGACTGGAGTGAGATTTTGGTAGGAAGAAAAATTGTAAAGGTGCCCCAGTGTAATCAATCTTTTTTATTTTTAGAGCATAATAAAAAAGTTTCAATTTCTTATAAACTTGAACATTGCTGCAGACCGTTCAAAAAAAAAAAAAACATTGCTACAGTGCTAATAGTGTCCGAGCACAGCAATGTGATGACATGTTTCGTCTAGTTCTAGAATCACTCAAATTTTCCCAGCTGGGACAAATCCAACATAGGCCTAGTTCTATATATAATTTTGATCTAAATTTTACTTTAGTCCAAATTTTACTTTAGCACTTATTATTTTAATTTAAACAATTTAGTGTCTACACTTTAAATCTAATTTTAATTTGGGCTTTTTGTCTGCATTAGACGTTGAAATTAACAATTTTGAGACAGTTGTCAGATTTTTAAAGTTTCAATTTGATCAACTCAGAGGTTAAAATTAATAATTTTAGGTCACTTTTTAATTTTTTAACAAAAAATTAAACGGAATGACCAAATTAAAGTTAGACTTAAAATATAGAGATCAAATTATTTAAATTGAAACTATAGAGATTATGTGAAATTTGAATCAAAATATAAGGATATAAAGTGTAATTAACCCTTATTTTATTTTATTTTTTGACATTTTTATACATATTCACATGGAGCATGATCAACAATGTAGGACCAAAGAGCATTACCATTTGACAAAGAAAAATGCTTCAGACCCCCATTCTTTGAAAACCTCCACAATTTCTTTTGAATCTCTACCATTGTTATATGTATAAGACCCACTCATATAAGTGTGGAGTCTACACCATTAATAGTGAATATCCAAAAGGAATTGTGAGAGTCTCTACTACTCCAATGCCAACCTGATTTACCAACTATAGATGTGAGGCCCTCCTAAATTTTAGATACACTAGTACCAAAAATGGAATAGTCAGTTATGAGAGGTTCAAAGCTCACTTTTGTCCCTCCATTAGATTTTGGGACTCTCTTACAATGGCAGCAACTTCAGGACCATTGTCAAAGAACCCCAGCGGTGCTGCGAGCTTCAACCGAACCCTGAGTCGCCGCGTCTACTTCTCCGATGAGCCACCACCCAAACCCCAGACCAACCCAAAACAATGGGACTCCAACAATGACACAAATCATGCAGCAGAAGAAGAACAAAAAGAAGGACGTGCCTGCGGATTATGCTGTGCCTGGACTTCCCTCATCGCGGGTTGCATAGTTCTGGTTCTCTTGCTCTCTGGAGGACTATTCCTGTATTTTCTCCAATCCGGTTTGCCTGAATTCCGCGTCAAGAGGCTCGACTTTACAAAAATTGAGATAGTCAGCAAAAATCAACGAACGCATCTTAGCATGGATTTCCAGATACTCATCAATGCGACGAACAAGAACGAAAAGCATGGCCTGACTTATGGGCCGTTGAAAGTTAAGGTGTCCGCGGATGAAGTGAACCTGGGAAGCCTAGAGTTGTCGGCATTTAAGCAAAAGCCGAGGCAAGTGACGCAGCTGAAACTGCTCAAAGCGGTGAGGAAATTGGAGGTGAATGGAGAGGATGGAGAGGCATTGAAATCGGATTACAAATCGAGAGAATTGGTTGTGAATTTGGTTTTTAAAGGAAGCATTAGTATGAATCTTGGTGGGCAGGTCTACAATGGGTTGCCTCTAACTGTGCTGTGTGATGACATTGCTCAATCTGATATTGACAATGGTCTCCAGCCCGAGTGCCGTGTCAAGATGTTCACCTACACATAAGGTTCCCCTAACTTGCCTCTTTTACCATTTTTTTTACATTGTTTTTGCTTTTGAATTACTCACATCCTTTACTATCTACATTATTGATGTGACGGTACAAGATTTTTCTCTCAAAATTTCTCTATTCCTTTTATCCTAGTGTACTTCTAGTTATACAATTATTTATCGAGATTTTCATGTTTGAAATTCCTATCATATTGTATGTTGTAAGTACATTAAACGAATGGATAGAAAAATTTAGAGAAACATTTTCGACATCCTTTATTATGGTTTTTGGATGCATGCCTTGAGTTATTGTTATGACTTCTATATTTCTTCTAGTTATAGATTCTCTGTCTTCAAATTTCTGTTCCCTTATCTCAAAAGATTTATAATTGTTACACTATGTAAGAATTATGAGGTGTAAGAATCTCAAGATATGATCTAATAATAGTGATTATTTTCAGATAGGGGAATAGAGGATATTATGTTGTTTCTTCTACTATTGTTGTGACGCTACAAAACCCTGTGTCCTAAAAAATCTTTTATTTCTCCATCCCAATACATTTTTAGTGAGAGATATCGTTTCTCAAAATTTCCGTATTTTATAATTTCTACCACATTGTGTAATTGCAGTATAATTATAAGTGCATCAAAATTATGTATCCATATTGAATAAGTTTTGATTGACACTTTGTGCATTGCAATGCTTTGTGGATGTGCAGTTGAACATTGCAGATTTTGGGAAGCTTGTGATGATGGTGCTAGCTAGGCATGAACATTGCATTGCATTGTGGAGTGGAGGTTCTATTTTGCATTATTTTCCCAAGAGGACCTAAATGTTAGACAAGTAATAATCAACCACGAGCAAAAGTCTGCTGAGTTAGCCTATAGAAACTTGTTTGCTTGGAAAATGATTATTAGCTAACATTTTTGACATTATCAATAATGTTTTGTTCATTGTTTACCTGATGCCATTGTATTGTTTGTTTTTTTTGGAAAAAAATGACAACGGGGTGGGCAGGTTTGTAATCTCTGATTTCTGTTCCCGTCACTTACTTTATTGGGGTGACAGAAAATTGGGAAGGTTGTGGGATCCCGGGCGTGGTCAAGGAAAGTTTTGAGTTAGTAGGTTTGGTTTGGGATGTGAATTGATTTTTTAGTTATTTTAATTTGAGATTAAAAAATTTTGTTTAGAATAATTTTTTTAATTTTTTAAATTTTTTTGAGAGAAAAAAATGAAATGATTATGCTTTAAATGTTACATTTTTTGGCCTAAGGTTAAAAAGTTTTTTTTTTTGTCTTTTTGTGACTATTTTAACCCCAACCCACTTCAACCCAACTTTCCAAACGAGTACTAAATAAATTTACAAATTTTGTAAGAGATTTTACTCTTAATTCTAAATTAAGAATTTACAAAAATGGCAAATTGCTTACAAATTTGACTTTTAATTCTAAAAACTATGAATTAAAATAAATTACAAATCTTGGCAACATTTGAATTTTACTTATAAAAATTAGGAATTACAAAAAATTGCAAAATTGTAAGAAATTTAGCTTGTCATTACAAAAATTACGAATTAAAATAAAATTAGTACTCAAATAGCCTAGAAGTTTGACTTTTAATTATAGAAATTATGAATTAAAAATAATAGCAAATTTGTAAGAAATTTTACTTAAAATTCTAAAAATTTCGAATTAAAAAAATTGGGAACTTTGTAAGAAATTTGACTGTTAACTTTTAAAAATTACGAATTAAAATAAATTAGAACTAGCTTACAGAAACCAACTTTTCAGTATAAATTTTACGAATTATAAAAAAAAAATTGCAGAGTTGTAAGAAATTTGAGTTTTCAGTATAAAAACGACGAATTACAAAAAAAAAAGTACGAATTTGTAAGAAATTTGACTTTGAATTATAGAATTTACGAATTAAAAAAAAGGATGAGGCACCAATAAATCCCAAAATTTAGTATTGTGAACTGATTAGTCCTTAGAATTTTCAGATGAACCTAAAAGTCCTGTTTTAAATGAAATTACTGAAAACAATGTTGTAAACACACGCGTGTAAGTAAAACGAGGGATAAATGTGGGATTTAACTTAAGGGAAAATTACACATTTGCACCAAGCTCACTATAGACTTATTGTGTTTTCCCTCCTTCGTGATCGAATCCCACATTATCAGGGATGGAAAGATTTCATATTCGAATGTTGATTTCGTTTGTTATTGATATGTAATTGTGTGCCAATGTTCGTGGTTGTGTTTTGCTGAAGGCGTAGTATTTACTTTGTTTTGAAAGCAGAAACCGTTCATTGTGCGATCGAGGATTTGGGTATTGTTCCAGAAATCGTTGAATTTGTTTTGAGAAATTTGTTGCACAAGAAATGATGACGGCACAGCGAGGTTAGTAATGGTTGTGTGATTTGCAATGGAATTTGGGAATCGTCATATTAGGGTTTGGTACTGTGTAGATAGGGGTTCTGTAATAATGGGGTTTAATACTGATGTTTGCTGCAATGTTTGTGTGTTATGTTGTTGTGGTTTTGGTATGACATTATCGTACAGTTTAGTTTAGGACGGTGTTTGTTTGTTTGACAATGTTGTATAGTGTCGAATCATGTATCCCCGTTTAATGTGTTTTGATGGTTGGGTGTTTATTTACCATTATTGTTTGGGATTTTTTGTTCGGTGTTAGATTCTTTGACAGGGTTGTATAGTGTCGAAGCATGTGTTCCCGTTTGGTTTTTTTTTTGGTTGGGTGTTTATTTTACCATTGTACACTAAGAAATATTCACATTGATGCAGTGGATTTTCTGTTCACTCAACCAGAAAAATACACTACATGAAATCCACTGCGTGGTGTACATATTTACAATCGAAAAATACACCATGTTTTTTACCATTGTACACTAAGAAATATTCACATTGACGTGGTGGATTTTCTGTTTACACTAAGAAATATTTACATTTCAATGTAGTGGATTTCTCTGTTAGGTGTAAGTTTGTTCGACATGGTTGTATAGTGTCGAACCATGTGTTTCCGTGTGATGGGTGTTTGTTTGTTATAGTTAAGTGATTGGTTGGGCTATTGTTTTGTCATGGTTGAATGTTAGTGTAATAACCGAATCGTAATTAGCTACTAATTAGTGATTAAAGATGCTAATTGAGTGGATCAAATGAATTATGGGATTAATATGTAAATTGCATGATATTTGGCCTTTATTCTGTTACTTATAGAATATCTGTTTGGAATTCCACTTTAATATGTAAATTGAAAGCCTTATCAGCATTCGAAAACGAATTTGACTACACCGATATGTTATTTGGAATTTTTAGAACCATACGGCAAGTTTTATTAAAAATTGATTCAGAACGATTAAGTAGGTTGTGTTTGGTTAGTCTAATGTGCCAATTAATGCATTATATCATCATGATTATATATTCAACACATTTAGCTCTTTTCTCTCATTTCTTGAGTGCCAAAATCTGAGAATTCATCTTATGGAGAGAGAGAGAGAAAGGTAGAAATTAAAGGTAGAAGTTGAAGGCTTTGCTTGAGTTCATCAATTTTGTGCAAGAATCTAGTTAATTCTAGACTATAGGTATGAATTCAACCCCTAAATTATGAATCTAAGTTATCAACATGAAGATTATGTGTTTAAGGGTGTGTTTTGAGCTTAGAAAGAAGATTTGAGTGGCAATTCATGCATGTATGTACATTTTCTTACAAATTGAGCATGATTTCCATGAATCCTTTCTTGCATGTTTAAAATTCATCTTCATTTGGGAAAATCATCAAGTTTCAAGTTGTTTTGTGGGGTTTGATCATATTTTGGGAAGCTCTAGACCAAGAAAACCCATGCATGTTGTGTTCATGAACATCCATCATGTTTTAAGTTGAAATTGTGAGTTTTTAACAAACTCTTGGGCCATGATTTTATGAAATAATTTGTAATTTTTCATGTTTTACAAGTTTACTATGTTATCTCAAGTTTTGGGGCCCAAGAGATGTGTTTTGAAGGTTGGAATTCGAGTTTTGAGCTCATAGGTGCAATTTGGAAATTCCAAAATTTGCATCTATGCTCGAGCGTGGGAGTTTACGCTCGAGCGACCACTATGAGTGCGTGCACTCCGCTCGAGCGACCAAAAATCCGCTCGAGCGTAAATTACAAGCTCCCAGAAGTTTCATGTCTTTTACAGATCGCTCGAGTGAAGGAATATGTGCTCGAGCAACCATTCACATTTTGCATGTCCACTCGAGTGAGGAAAACTACGCTCAAGCGTGGACCTTATTTTCAGAAATTTTGCCTAAGTGTTCCAAGGCATGTTTTGGCATCCTCATTGCATCTTAGGCATTCCTAAGCCTTAATTAAGCCATAGTAATGAGGTTATGGATTAGAAACACACTAAGAAAAGAATGTACTAAGTTCCGAGACTGCAAGTGTGTGTGTTTTAGGCAATGTGATAAGAAAGAATTAGAAGCTATGTAATGAAAGCTAAGCCTTAATAGCCACTTGAATGTGTAATGATAAGACATGCTTGTGTTATGTATTTTGTGATTGTAGGTCAAGACTCAAGGATTGATTGACCGCTTATTGGAACCACTGTGAGTAACGTTATCGTAAAGATACGTTCATATGAATTATGTTCTAAATGAAATATGATAAGTTCTGATTTCTGAAATGATATCTGTTTTCGTGAACGAATATTCCATATTTGAAATCCATTATGGCATCCTTAGATAGTCCCAAGTCATGGGGGGACGACATGAAAATGCGGGTACATGACATACAAGTAATTACGAGATCTCGTTAGCCACTTCATTGTGGTGATATGTGTTTAATCGGTATCCAGAACCGATTACTCTAGTCGGAAGACGTTCTGTGATGTGTTCTATGGGATGTACCATTATTATGTTCTGATATGAGAATGATTATACTCTGATTTGTTTTTTGCTTATGATATATTCGGATTTCGTTCACTAACCCCTTTATCTTAATGTTATTCACTGGGCTTTAGCTTATTGTGTGTATATATATGTATAGGTGAGCATTTTGGAGATCGAGCCTGGAGGCTTTTGTTTGGATCTGTGTTCTGTTGTCAGCCAACCATTGTGCCTCACGTGGAGGTTCCCGAAGTGTCTTGTGTTTAAGTTCTGTTGTTTTTGTATATATAAGACTTGATTTGATCTTGTTGGCTGTACTTAAGATGCTATGTGTGTGGGTATAATGTATGAATGACTATTGAATGCATATATGAAGTTTAAATAGTCCGTTTCACATAAGTCAACACAATTCATTGGACAATGTTAATTATGTATTTGCTTCCGCTAGCCCCTCAATTTTGCTAATCAGTTCTGAGGCCTTCGGTAATCCAAGGATTACTGGCCGGTTACGATGCTAAACCTATAGGGGCGGGTTTGGGTCGTGACAGTTAGGTGTTGATGTTAGTTTTTAAAATATTAGAGAAACACATCTAATGTAGAACATTTGAAGTCAATGTGAGAATAAGGATTGTGGGGTTAATGTGCATGAAGTTTGTTGTTTCGATATGTACTAGTTGTGTTTGCATTGTTAGTGTGTTCTTGTTTTAGTACGTGACTGACGTGTTGTATTGTGGATGTGGTGAAAATGTGTTTAGTGTTAGATTTGTCTGTAGTTGGTTCTATGTTACAATGTTTATATGAAAAGCATGTAGCAGTGCACGTGGTAGTCTGCCTATGTTTGATGTGGTAATTGACAGAATTTGGTAGTGTGGTGGTAAATGTTTTTGTTGTTTGTGAGGTAACACTGATTGTTATGTGTGATGGTGAACGCATTGTGGTAATTGGTTGCAGTAATTATGCGCTAGGTTGGTAAGATGTTTGATGTCATATAGTAATGTGGTTTTGATTGTAGTGGTTGTGGTGTTCATGGTTTACGGTTGTTGTAGGAATTTCGTGGGGAGACACAGCACAACGTAATGTAGGAGAAATAATGACCGATTCAACCAAGGGGAAATCATCATCGACGAGATTAGCGGTGCGAAGACAAAGTAAACTATCGTTCAAGAATAAGAAACCACGCTCTGTTGGTATGAAAAACGAATTGAGAAGGGCAGTAGTTAACCCAGCAAAGCTAATGTATCGGTCAAATATGGCTGGGGTGATTAAAACTATTTCTGAAGGTGTGTTGAGTGAAGCTCACATACTCCACTTACAAAAAATCCCGTTTTGGCTAATGATTGACGCGATACGAACAAACAATTTGACGAAAAAAACTTTCAAAAAATGTGATGGAACCGTGTGCCGCGTTATTTAGACATACAACCCAGCGAATGAAAAGTTTTACATTAGAGGTAAAGGTATACCACTATGCAATAGTGATGTAAGACTCATATTTGGGATACAATGTGGCCGGGATAAATTGGACTTGACATACGGAACCAAACCTCCCTCTGATTTCATTCAATGATGTTGTCCGAACATTGGACGGATATCTTCCAAAGCCATCAAGGAGCTTCTGCTTGAAGCATTGTAAGGGACCACCCCACGTGATGAGGAAAACGTTGTGAAGCTGTTATGTTTATACATTTGTGCGAAGCTGTTTTTCGCAACTACCAGAGAGGCTATTAGGTGGGCTTACATCCGAGCCATTGACAAACTAGAGACACTAAGGCTGTATGACTGGATAGCAGCAATCTGTAATATGCTGATTGGGTCATTGAATGATTTCTACAACAAACAAGCAAAAGTGACTGGTTGCGTTGTCGCGTTGCTGGTAAGTCCTACTTCATGACTCCATGGTCATTTATGATTTCAGTAGTTGTTTGATGCTGCAAGTAACGCTGATGGCTTATGTTTGAATTGTCGTTTCTACTTTGTGAGCACACCAACCTAATCGACCCGGAGCGGCCTAAATTGTTTCCATGATTTTGTAACTGGAATATAGGCAACCTAATCAGTAGGATTAAGTTGATGGATTTAACGTCTGAAGGTATTTTTGAGGTATGTACTAACCTGTATTTAAAGTTGCGTCCATTCATATCTGCAAAGTTTGTGGTTGTGTGACATTTAATGGTTTATAGGTGAATTGTGAGAAATTGTCCGGGTCAATACTTGAGCGTTATCAGCTAAATGCCAATGTCAGTGACATAGAAAGACGACGAAACGGTGACCTAAATGTTGGTGTGAACCATGTTCTGAAAGTGGCCCCGGAATCCGTGTGGGACGGTAATGTAGAAGGCGGTACCAATGTGGCTGCTGCAGATGCAAGTCTTGAATGTTGGAAATCATGTTCTCCAACTGACGGACACATTGAGATAACGTCAAAATTGAAAGATACAAGCACGAATACCAAGTCTACATGATGATCTGAGAAGACTTTAGGTGACATTCTTGTGACTGGGGAAAGGGGGCCAAACTTATTCCTGGACTTACTTGAGCTATCCAGTACACCTGTCGTGAATGCTAATAGGGAGAAAACAGGAAATGCGGAGCAGGCACTGATAAAAGCATTGGTCAAAATTAAGGATTTGAAAAATGAGTCTGTTAAGAAGGCCGAACGTGTAAAGGAGTTAGAAGAGAGGGTGAGTACAATGGAACGGATGATTGGTGGGCAATGTACCAATATGTTCATGGGGTTTGACAGTGTTGTTCGTGCGAAGGACACTGAAATAGAACGTTTATCAGGGCTTGTTACTAATTTGCAAGCAAGAATCATAAGATTGGAAGATTAGATTGACGACCATGAGGCGCACATAGTCAACCAGTCAGTGATGAATGATAGCGCCAGTCGCCGAACATTTGGTGACCGTTACGTAGGCAATAATTGTGTGTCAAACGCAGAAGCCCATGATGGCAGTCAACTGCATTCCCCGTCAACAAACATCGACTTGCCGCAGAGCGAAATTGTCATAACAGATTGTGCATCGAGGGAGGATCATTCAAATATTGGTTAACTGCGGCCGTCGCTTGGTTACTTGTTAAGTGCAGTATCGGATAACGACACACCTAAGCCCGATAAACCCGTCATGGCAGACTACACAGGTAGTGCAGTTGTTGTGGATGAAAGTTGTATAGAATTTCGCTTCGTTACTGTGGGAAGCCCACAAATAAATTTGTTGGTGAGACGTGTGAAAGAAAAACCGAGATGGGAATGGAAGTTAGAAGATTACGAATACCCCCATGTTGTTATTCGGACAAAACAGTAGAAGAATGTAGGTCCAGGTGTTGTGGTTGTATCTGGTGACGTGGTTAACGTTGATGATGGAGGTGAAGTGGAGAAGTCATGGGCCAGTTTTAGAATGAACCACAGGCTTCCTGTGTAGAAAATGCTCAACACAGAGAAACAGAAGCGTTTGGAGGACGTGTACAGATTCAATGGTGACGGGTAGGTATTAATTTTTGTTTGTGCAAATATATTTTATCGAAACTGAATGTTTAAATTTATGAAATGTTAACAGTGATTATGTTTACTGTAAAGCTGTAATATGGAGTGGGGTGGGGAACGATGTGCAAGTACGCTTCATAGATGTACAAGCTTCGGTTCAACAATTGGGCATCAAAGGCAACGTAAGTAGCGTAGTGGTGGTTTACGTGGTGGTTTTGGGAGGTTTTTTTTCTCTAAATAACAGTAATTAATTACGATAAACATTGGCATTAACATACTATGCTGGCATCCTAAGTAATCGATGTGTATACCGATATACTTACGGATTTACAAACCAGAGTGGCAGCTAGAAGTGAATACGTTGACCTATCTTACTTTTACAGTAGCATTTGCGCGGTATGGTAACATAACCTGACCATTTACGTATTGTGTTACGTACACGTTATACTTGTTTACAATATCCATTACCAATGGTTATGCAGGACATGATGCGAAATTCAAGTGCGGAATCCAGGGACAGATATTTGAAAGTCCAATTTAACGCCGCTGAATGGCGTAGATACATTCATTTCCCAATATATTACTCAAACCATTAGACAATCATGGTTCGTGATTCCAAATGTGGGACGTGGCAAAATTATAATTCAATGTGGCAACGAAAGGGCAGCAAAGATCATCATTTCACAGAGGCATTGAAAATGGTAATTATGGGTTTGATGTTGTCTGTGATTAGTGAATCCCTTTGGTTGTTTGTTAATTTTATGGTGCTGATTATTTGCAGAAACAATGGGTGATGGACTACATGAAACGGTTGCTGCAAGAAAGTCCGTTGGCCGAAGAAGTTACAACGGGAACTATGGATGGTGAACTTAAGTCGGTCATTGAATGTCCTCAACAAGAGGCAAACTCGTATGTTTTTTTGATTGGATAATTTTTCTGACTAATACACATGGTAGCGTTGTTGACATCAAATTGTATTTACGTGGTTTGTTTGAAACCGTTGTTGTAGAGCGGATTGTGGGATTATGGTTTGTTTCATCATGCGCCAATATGTTCACAATGTGGAGATTGACGAGTCAATGGATGGACTGAACCCCAATACATTCCGAGCTGCCTTAGTGAAGACGTTCATAAATGATCCCAGAAGAGGCCTGCATACCTAGGATGTTTGATGATTGACGACTTGATTGTCTAGATAGCTTGGTTGAAGAGTAGATATGTTTTGATTCCTTCACAATGGTGAAGATATTTTTGTTTTATTACATTAAGCAGAAGCATATATTTTTTGTGATGGGTTATTTAAATGTTTTAGTTTAGAATGCTTGACAGTAACATAAATAATTATGTGTAAAGTCATGTGTTATTGTCCGGTAATATATATCGCACATGTCGACTGCATTAAAATGCACCACACGTATTGTGGTTGATTTCGTATTTCATTATCTGGTTGTTTATGGTTTGTTCTATATGAGTTGTTGAAATGTTCAAATATTGGTTTACATTGGCATTGTCTGGAACAATGTTTGAATGGCTATTTCGCTGAAGAATGTTTGATGGGTGTTTGTTGGTGTGATGTTAAGGGTTGTAGTAATTGATTTTCATTTGTTAGAAGTGCAAGTAAGTAAGGGTTTTTGACATGCTAATGGTGTTACCCGATGTGTGTTTGCAAGTGATGTTACGTGTCATATTTTGCGCTGTTTTATTTGTGTCAATGTGAGTATGTTATGTTTACAACGAATCGACATGTTTTATTGTCGAGATAACATAGCTGTAGGCTGTCTAATTAAATTGTAACTCACTTGTCAATAATTACAAAACTTTGACATATGCATTACAACTCCCCCTCAAAATGTGACTACGTGGTGGTAACAATAAGAACTAAGTAAACAAAAATTGTTACAAACATTGCACTTGTTTATGGCCATACTCAAAAACCATTATATTAGAATTCATTTTGAGCGAAACTGGAACTGACCAAAACCAGTGGAATTTGAGAGGAGTGACACTGTGGTACCTGTGTGCGTTGGTGACAATCATAAACCTAACCAAAATCAATCAAATGTAGGGTTGGGCAACAAACCTACCCGCCCGCACAAACCGCCCGACCCTACCCTACCTGCAGCGCTTTGGGTGGTTTCGATGTAGGTAGGCGGGCGGGTGCGGGTCAAGAAATTCGCAAAAGATCGAGTTCGGGTCGAACCCGACCCACCCGCAACCCGCATCTTTTTTTTTTTTAAAGAAAAAATAACTAGTTATTATTATTTTTTTTTGCATTTTGGATGGATGGAGATAACTAGTTATTATTTTTATTTTTACATTTTAGATGAAAATAAAATTTATTATATGGACACTTATATACATTATCATGATCTAATGATATTTAAATTAGTGTTACTAGTTTGACTTTTATTTATATATATTAAAAAAAAAATCATTATATTCCATTAGTCTAGTAGACATAGTTAAATATGATATTTTGAATTGTCATTCTATTATCACATTATTGCATATTAAAAACTAAACAGTGAAGATTAATCCACTATTAAAATTAGTGTTACTAGTTTGACTTTTAAGGGTTTGTTTTTGCATATTTAAATTAGTGTTACTAGTTTGACTTTTAAGGGTTTGTTTTTGCAAGCTAAGGAGGAAGATTAATCCATTATCCTCAAGCATGGTTCCATATCATCTTATCTAACATGTGGACTATTTATTATGATCATGAATTGTATATTTTGTAATTTAATTTATAACTCTTCTAAAAAAAAAAAAAGTGTTTAGAAAGTAACAAAAAATGTCAAATTTGCTTAAGTTAAATTAAAAAAAATAATAATAAAAAAAAACTAAACCGCAAACCAAACCGCACTACCAAGACAAAACCGTGAACTGCATCATGGCGATTATGGGTCCATTTTTTCCCAACCGCATAAGTCTTGGTCGAGTCGGTTTTGACCAAGACTTGCCAAAACCGACCATGAAAGCAGCCCTAATCAAATGTAATATATGGCATAAAAATAAAGCCAACATCCAAAAAAATAATGTAATCAAATTGCATTTGGACTAAAATTGGGAAAAAACGCCACATACGCCGTAAAACAAAACATAAATGCAACATTGTCAGATAAACAAGAAGAATAAAGCCACATCCTGTACTATGAAATGAGAACACATGTGAAAATCAAATGTTGAAACCAAAAATTGAAATGACTATGAATTGTAACGATGAACGTTTGAATTGTAGAAAACTACATCGGTTCCTTACATGTGTTCCTGTTATGGTTGTCTATCTTGCCGCAACGGCCACATCGAATACATTGAACCACCTCTTCTTTTGATGGAATCCTTTTCCGCTTAGGCCTCCCGGGGGGACGCTTCACAATTGGTGGTGCAATAAGGTAGTCATCAGGTTTGAACGTCGGCTTGCTCGCTGTAAGAATAAGAAAAACAGCTCCGGAATACGATGCCTTATACTTATCTACAAGATAATAAAAATCCACCGAGTCATACAAGTTCTTACCGCTATTTTGAAAAGTTTAAGCACATGTGAACATGGAAACTCGTTCAACTGCCACTGATAACATGAACAAGTACGTCTAATTATGTCAACCACCATCGACGGGTGCGAGTGAACCTCGTACACATTATCGTTAGCTTGACTAACAATCCATGACCTACCTGTTTTTAACTCCTAGTCCAACTTCTTCTCCATTTTAGGACATATAACGCCGGTCCATGTACTAGATTTCAGTCTACACTTCGTTCTTTTTTCCATGATTTTCCCTCTTATCGTATCAACCAAATGGGTGATGGAAAGGTGGCATGCTTCACTGATCCAATTGTTGAATGACTCAGCTACATTGGACCACATTTCTCTAACGTTGGCCCTTAAAAAAATATTAATCAAAACAAACCCGTGGTCAAGGTTGGTACATTAGAGTAAAATAGCCAAAACCATGGGAGTCGAAAAAATACCCAACAGTAATGTGCCTATGTGTGACACACAAATATTGGTTGATATGTGTACAAAACATCCGCTACATACCTGAAATACGCATTTGCCCAATGCTTAGGATGCAAATCTCTCATGAAATTTTCGATAATCGCTGAGTTTGACTGTTTTAAGACCTCTATTTTTTGATTAAAACATGTCACCGTGGGTGCATAAGCACATTCCTACAACTTGCGCAGCAGTCCAGTCTTATGCGTTGTGTTTATAAATTTCATTCGGTCTCGCAAATTCATTTGGAGATGTAACAAACAGAAAGCATGATGTGCCGAAGGGAAGATGGTAGGTATTAACTAAAGCAAACCAAAGATTACTACGATATTTAATGTGAGATTACAAAGTTATTTCGACAACGTGTGTTAGTCATTCAGAAGAACCACTCCCAATTGGCCATATTTTCATAATCAACAATTGCAAAAGCAACCGAAAATAAACCTGAAAAGCAACACAAACATAACAATATGCAATGGGAAGAAAAATATTCAAATGATGAAGAGATGTATACCAACCATTTATGCAATGTTCATTTTTTTTTTTTTTAATGAAAAATGACAATATGTCAATGTTATGTAAACATTACACAGAGCATAACATAATGATACACTCCAGCAAATTGACACAGACATATCAATATTGAATTGAAGAAAAATTACAGAAATGATTCATGGATGTGTAACAACTATTTATTCAATGTGAATTTTTTTTTTTTTTAAACAGGACAACATGTCAATGTTATATAAACATTCCACAGAGCATAAGAAAAGGACACTCTCACCTTGGTTGCCATCCTTAGTAGTTGCAGCAAGTAAATTCCCCTTAAATCTGCCCTTCAAATACGTTTCATCCAGGAAAATCAATGGGCGACATTGATTGAACCCTTCGATGCATGCGCGAAATGAAATAAAATATCTAACAAACCTTGCAGACTTTTGATCAAATTCAAGGTTAATGTAACTATTCGGGTTTTTTTCCATGACCGCATCACTATACCATCTGAGTTGGTCGAATGACATAACATGATCCCTATACACTATATCCCTTGCCTTTTCCACACCCAGCCATGCAACTCGATAACTAATATCTAACCCGTAATCATTCTTCATATCAAACACTACATCTGTTGGGCGTGTCAATGGTTGGTTACGAACCCGGTCCGTAATCACATTAGACACCAATTCTGACCCAGTGCCCAGGTTCCTATACGTCTGTACAGCAACACCACAAGTGTGCAAAGTATCAAACCTTCTAATGCATAAAACTCCGTTTGATGGTAATACCCTTGCATGTATCGTCCACAAGCATCCAGTAGACGTTGCAAATTTGCAAATAACTGTAACGCGCACTACATCATTTTTCACATACTGGTACTGAAAACCAGATTCAACAGCAAACTTAGCAAGCACAATCCGAAACTCATTTGCGCCCCCTCCAAAACATTGGCCTACATATGTAATCCCATATGCCCACTCGGCAGACAAATAATACTTTGATTTATGAGGACAATACGTTGGCAACAAATCCGTACGGTCCTCCATATCGAATATTGACCAAACATTTGGAGTAATCCCGCTTTGTTTCGCACAATCCACCACACCACATTCATTAGCAAACCCACCAGTCCGTAATTGAATGAGGACATTTATATGATCGAAATCGAATGACTTGGTAAGGCACAACATATTCTAAATGTTATCGTCGCAATCCACCTTGAACTTATTGTAACCGGGAATGTTGAACATTATGTACACAAGAGTTGGCACCAACCCATCAAACTTCCCACAAATAACATCAACAACCTTCTTAAATGTGGACACGTGACACAAACGAACAACATCACAAAATCACATAGCAATCACACATTAGCTACAAGAAAACACAATAAATTGGTGTGCATTTATCTGAACAAACAAAATTACATTTGCGTTTTACAGTTGAACATTGTGAATCAAAACACCATGACAACCCATACGGTTAACGTTCATATAAATCACAACATAAAAACACCAATGGCAAGGACAATGAGAAAAAAAAAAAAAAAAAAAAAAACCCAAATCCACAATTCATATGACCACTTGCCATTAACAACACACATGACAATATATACACACGACCCCAAACAAATAATGAATACCCATCTCCCAATCAATGTGAATATTTTTAGAGTACACTGGTAAATAAACATGGTGTAATTTTCAATGTAAATATTAACACTATGCAGTGGATTTTCATGCAGTGATTTTTTAGGTTAGGTGAACAGAAAATCCACTGCATCAATGTGAATATTTTTTAGTGTACAATGGTAAATAAACACCCAACCAAAAAAAAAACACCAAACGGGAACAACCCTGACAAAGAAACAAACACCGAATAAAAACCCCCAAACAAATCACGACTACCCATCCAACGAAACCCACACATCACACCGATATGGAAAAAGAAAAAACCAGAAACAATGTACAAACCTTGTGTCATCGTGCTAGACTACAGAATAAAGAACAAATACCTTCGCAAACTCTGTTCCTTTCAAAATGGCAAAACCAACACTAAACAATCCAAAAGGAGAATAAAACCACATCTACAGTGATACACTCCACCAAATCTCACACATGGAATATTATCTTCCACTTCTTACCAACCAAATCACAGACACGCACCAATTTGTTCCCAAAATGAATCACACAAAAGGGTACTCCAGTAAAAACATAAACATTCCTAAAAATAACTAGGACCAATTCATCTATAAGAAAACTCCTCAGACTAAATGGATTAACATTCCTCCATATGAGATTTATGGGTAAATTTTCCTAAAAAAAATGGCAACATTATAAGAAATTTGACTTTTAATCTTACAATTATGAATTAAAATAAATTACAAAATTTTAAGAAACTTGACTTATAAATATAAAAATTACAAATTAAAAAAAAAATCCAAATTTGTAAGAAACTTGACCGACAGTTGCTGAAAATGAAAGAGTTGTTAATCAGAGTTACTGGAGAGTTATGGGATGGTCAAATATTCAAAGGGTAAAAGTGTCTTTTTACCCTTTGTTGCTTAGCAGCTCTCTACAACCGTGAAGTTTTTAAGCTTTTTTTTGTCCAAGAGGCTAAAATAGCCTCTAACTGTTATTGCCAAACACCACCATTATAATAATCCAATCCATTCATATTTTAATGAATAATTGTAGAAACCCATATTTTACTCATAAATTTACCCATAATGATGTGGCAAGAAATGTAGGCCTTATATCATTGAATTTTTTGTTGTTGTTGTTGTGAATATTCCAAAAAATTAAACTATTTATGAAAATAATCAACTTTTCAAATTATTTATCAAACTGACTTACTTTTTTAAAATTACAGGTTGAAAATACAATTTTATAGTAAAATCGCATCTTGAACATGCGATTTCATATTAACTGACTCACGTCTACGCACCAATTGGTCATGTTAATACGAAATCGCATTTTAAACATGCGATTTCATGATAAAGTCGCATTTTGAGCTTTCATTTAAATAAATAAATAAATAAATAGGTTAGTCTGATAAATAGTTTAAAAGTGAGTTATTTAAATAAATAGTTTGATTTCTTAGAATATTAAAAACACTTTTATTTCATTGGGTATGTAACTAATCAGAAGTTGACACCTCTTATAGTATATTAATATGGATCAAATTGTGAGAGTTTTTTTTGTGATAACAATTTTTTGAAAATTAGATTGTTGAGCAAATTGAAAAAATGAACTATAATGCCCTAAAATAAATGCGATAATTTGGCCTCCAACAACATATACACAATGACATAAATAAAGTAGTTATCTTTTATTAATCAGAGTTGATTTACAAAAAGAGTACATACGATATACATTAATAAGCTCTACCCTGAATCTATAGCATGTGATACCAGCTTAATGATCAACAAAATAAATGCCCTATAGGCTTAGATCTTTCTAAGATAGTTCTTGGTTACAACAAAAGTGGACTTTTAGTCTAATACATTTAAAGTCCTTTGGCTGTACAAAAGTTAATACAAAAATAATAAGATTAAGCCTTCAACTCTACAGTCTTTCCAAGCTAAGTCCTTGGTCCGTATATCACCAGCACCTGAAAATAGTTTTCCCAAGTAGGGTGAGCCAAAGCCCAGTACAAACAATTTATCACAATATATGGATCTTAACAAAGATATAAGTAATATGCACATGTTTAATATCTAGTGACAAAATCTTTTATAACTCTTTTCCAAACCATGTTATGCTAAACGTACATCTCAATTCATTTTATTCCAGTTCATTAGTTATACTCACTTCATGTAATCAATCAAACAGAGGATACACCTCACAAGTCTCCAACTAATTTGATTATCATACAAATACATTCACTTGCCATTTTACAGAAATTTCGTCCACGAAAATTGGCACCCATGTATACGTACAGCTTTCGGGACTTTCACCTTAAACACACAGGCTACCTTAGTTTAATGGAGTCCATCATCTTTCTCTTCCCAAATATGGAGTACATCCATTTTCTCCTCCCAAATATCATACATGTACAATGTATATAAATCATAATCAGATTCAATGATAATGGTTAAGAGATTTGTTTCAATTTGCCTAATCCACATGTACTTCTACAACAATCCTGGCTATCCTCCACTTATAGCCCAAAACAGATATTTCTAAACAACTATACAATCTTTATAACAGATAAATTGTCCAAATTTTCATAGATGCGAAATAATACATATTTAATTCCACCATTTATATAAACATTCATCCAATTTCATATTCCCAATACCAATTTCATATTTATACAAAATAACAATTTAAACCCCTTTTTGGGCAAAAATCTCTTTTATTCCAAAATCCACCTCCAGATAGCAAATTCAACAAATTTACCATCACACAACTTCCCATTTACTCCCATAATCATTTTTAACACATACATTTGAAAACCCCTCTTTTGATTTTAAACCAAAATCCTAGATTTGTTCAAAATCATCTCAAGCTCCAAAGTTTCTTATACATCAATAAATAACTAAGTTAAAAACCATATGAGAGTGTAAAAAATTTATACCTCAAAATTAGGAGATGAACAAAGCAAGGAAAAATGCCGAAACCAAGTTTCAATCAGATCAAAACAGAGCTCTTGGAATCCTCCAACTTTTTCTCAAAGGCACTAGGATAGAAAACCCAATGGATCTAGGTCAAAATGTAGAGAGAGAGTGAGCTTTAGAGAGAGAAAGAGCTGATCCAGGGTATTGAGAGAGAAAGAGATGAAAAAGTGATAAAAAATGAGGCTGCTATGAACTGATATTTACACAATCAGCTCGAGCGTCAGACATAACAAATTGTTTCGCTTGAGCGTAAGAAGTAAAGGTTGAGCGTCGAATACATACATTCGATAGTTTTGCAGACAATAGACCAACGCTCAAGTGTAAGAATTGCAGCTCGAGCTGATCCCAACCGAGCGCAAAAGATACGTTCGAGCGTAGAATACACTCTCCCAGTATTTTGCATACCTGCAAAAGTACTGAGAGTTTGCAACATCCGTTTGAGCACAAAAAGTGCCGCTCGAGCGGAAAGGCAAAAATCTGGGCAATATGGGTTTAGAAACTAAGCAACCAACTGTCTCAAACACAACCAGAATAATCCTAAAGCCAAATTTAAGAGGATACAAGGGAGACAAAAATATAAATAACACTATGAAACCAATAAACCCGAGTTCGGGATACATAAGAGGCGGGTCAAAACCAGAATCGCTATAACCTCTCCCCTTCAATAATTTCATCCCCAAAATTTCAAATCAGATTTTACAGTTATGCTTAAACCAAACACAATAACAATGGATAATCAATTCCAATACCATGACCCATTCTTCGGTTATCCATTTTCATCAATTTGATACACAAGTTCCAATATTGAAAGAAAAATCCATATTTCCCAAAACATTCACAATGATTATATTAAATTCATGTTTCCAAAACATACACAACATATACAATATCCCCATATATTCAAAACATATACAATGTTCATAATAAACTTGCATTCTCAAAACGTAAACAACATATACAATGTTTTCATATCTCATCACATATCAACAATACAATACATGATTAAACATTACCAAACAAGTCTGAATACTTCTCACGGGCTTCCAACTCACGTTCCCAAGTTGCTTCCACAACCTCGTGATGTTTCCACAATACTTTAGCCAAGGGAATTGTCTGCCTCGCAAAACTTAGTCCCGGGTATCCAAGATTCTTACCGATCTCTTCCAAGTTGCTTCCTCAACACGTGCGATGGATTCGGCTTATACTTTCGAAGCATGCTAATATGAAATACATCATGAATCTCAGAAAGCTGTGGTGGCAAGTCCAAATGATACGCTACCTCTCCAATCTGCTCAAGGATCTCAAAAGGCCCAATGAACCGAGGGGACAACTTTCCACTCTTCCCAAACCTCATCAAACCCCTTCTAGGTGATATCTTCAAAAAGATATGATCTCCCACTTCAAAAGACAAAGGCCTCCTCCTACAGTCGGCATAACTCTTCTAGCAACTTTGGGCCGTAACTAACCTCTTACGGATAAGTGCAACTTTCTCCATCGTTTCCCAGACTAACTCTGGGCCCAACATAGGTGCATCACCCACTTTAGCCCAAGACACAAGGGATCTACATGACCGACTATACAAGGCCTCAAATGGTGCCATGCCAATACTCGATTGGAAACTATTATTATAGGCAAATTCCACTAAAGGCAAATGCCTCTCCCACGACCCCTTAAAGTCAATAACACAACCTCGAAGCATATCCTTAAGGATCTGAATGGTACGCTCGGACTGCTCGTCAGTCTAAGGATGATACATAGGCTCTGCTACAACCGAACCATAAAACGCGAATCTTGATCCGAAACAATCGTCACTGGGACCCCGTGCAATCTCATTATATCCCTAAGGTAAAGGTGGACAAGATGATTTACCGAGTCACTCACGCGTATAGGTATAAAGTGTGCCGACTTGGTCAACCGGTCAATTACCACCCAAATTACGTCACTACCCCTCTGAGTTCTAGGAAGACCCACAACAAAATCCATCGTGACATGCTCTCACTTCCACTCAACTATAGGCAAGGGTTGCAACAAACCCGCTGGTCTCTAATGCTCAGCCTTCGCTTGTTAACAAGTAAGGCATCTCGATACAAACACGGCTACATCCTTCTTCATATCTCTCCACCAAAATTAGCGACTAAGATCATGATACATCTTGATGTCTCCTGGATGCACCGTAAGGCGTAAATAGTGAAACTCTCGGAGTACTTCCTCTCGGCAAAACTCCGGCACGAACAAACGGTTACGGTATCTCACACTCATGTCAGGATATACATTCAAGCCCCTCTCTACCTTCCCACACGAAATCTTCTCCCCGAGGGATTCTACCTCAATGTCATCATTCTATGCTTCTAACACTTGGTTCACAAAATGTAGGTTGTGCAACTATTGAAAACAAGGCTGCAGACTCAACAGACTCGCCAAGATACAAGTCAAACTCCCCAATAGCACTTAACATCTTCTATTCCCGGATAGCAATACAAGCTACACTGCTAATGGATTTCTTACTTATGGCATCAACCACCACATTTGCCTTTCTTGGATGATAATGTAACTCGAAATCATAATTCTTTATAAAATCCATCTACTTAATCTGCCTCAGATTCAAGTCTTTCTATGTAAATAGATATTTCAGATTCTTGTGATCAAAAAACACCTCAAATTTCTCACCATACAGGTAATGCCTCCAAATCTTCAAGGTAAAGATCACTGTCACTAACTCTAAGTCATGAGTAGAGTAGTTTCTCTCATATGTTTTTAGCTGCTGCGAGCCATAAGCTACAACATTCCCCTCTTGTATCAAAACACAACCCAAGCCTTCCCATAAGGCATCACAATACATCGAATAACCCAAACCCCTCTCTGGAATGATCAAAATTGGAGCAGTGGTAAGTCTAACCTTAAGCTCTTGAAATGACTTCTCACAAGTCTCATTCCACACAAACTTAACTCCCTTTCTCGTAAGTCTAGTTAACAGTGAAGCTAACCTAGAGAAATCCTTCACAAACCGACGGTAGTACCTAGCCACCCCCAAGAAACTACGGATCTCAAAAGCATTCTTAGGTTGTTCCCAATCTTGCACTGCCGCTATCTTGGATGAATCTACAGTCACCGCTTCCTCGAATACCACATGACCTAAAAACTTAACTTCCCTCAACCAGAATTCACATTTTCCGAACTTAGTATACGGTTTGTGGGCTCTAAGCAATTCAAGTACCACTCACAAGTGTTCCCCGTACTCCACCTCAGAAGGTGAGTAAATCAAGATGTCATCCACAAAAACGACCACAAAGCGGTCTAGGAACTTACGGAAGATCCGACTCATCAAATCCATAAGCACAGCTGGTGCATTGATTAGCCCAAAGGGCATCACTAGGAACTCGTAATGGCGATACTACGTACGGAATGCCGTCTTCAGGATATTCTCCTTCTTTACTCTCAACTGGCGATAACCCGATCTCATTAGAAAAGCAACAAGACCCTTTCAACTAATCAAACAAATCATTTATACGAGGCATTGAGTACTAGTTCTTAACAGTTACTTGGTTCAATTTCTGGCAATCTATACAAAGCAGCAACGCACCATCTTTCTTTTTAGCAAAAGGAGTCAGTGTTTCCCAAAGCGAAGTACTAGAGCAAATGAAACCCTTATCTAATAGTTCCTAGAGTTGAATCTTCAAATCACTCAACTTGGCAGATGCAAATCTATAGGGTGCCATAGAAATCGGTGTCGTGCCAAACACTAAATCAATAGAGAACTCGATCTCTCTGTGAGGTGGTAAATTAGTAAGATCATCCGGAAAAACTTCCAGGTATTCACGAACTACCCTTGGCAACTCAACTCAGACTTCATCACATTCAGCGCTCAAGAAGTTAGCAAGAAGACAACTAAGCTCACTCTGCTCACGTGGATCATACGCCGGTGACAAGACTCTATCAACCTGGTCCCCCAAGAAATGAAATCAATCACCGCTCAAGGTACATACAGTAACCCTCTGACAATAGCAATCTATAATAGCCCGATAGGATGACAACCAGTCCATACCCAATATAACGTCAAAACTAGACATATTAATCAACACAAATACAAATAGAAATCGGCGACCAACAACCTCTATGTCACAATCCCGACACCCCTGTTTCAAAACAATCTCACCACCAATAGGTGACTCTACACTGAGAGGAGATGCTAGTTGAGCCAACTCTAATCCCAAAATCGATACAAATACAGACGAGATAAATGAATGGGATGCACTCGTATCAATCAACACATTAGCAATCGAATTACAAAATAAGAAGGTACTTCTCACTACCGGTCTTTGGTACTAGATCCGGGCGCGAGAATAGCATACACACGCCCTGTAGGTCTTTACTTAACCTACTTACCCCTCGGAGCATAATCCTGATGCATTGATTGAGCCGAAAAGGCTCCCTGATTGGCCCTCGAAGTCTGTGTTGACTATGCCAGCTGGTGGCTCTGTATCTGTCTCGAACCAAATGCACCGGGTGTACCTTTCAACTAGGGGCAAAACCTCTTCATGTGTCCCACCTGCCTACACTAATAACAAGTGAACGGCTGTCTTCTCCCTTGACTTTGGCTTTGAGAACGAGCCAATGACGATGCAGAGCGTTGCCCTCATCCTCTATGCGGGCAAGCTAAAGACTTGTGACCCAACTGGCCACACTTGAAACAAGTGAAGTCTCCCTGACCACCTCTTCCAGAACCTGAACTCGTCATTGGAAAGGTAAACCTCGACTGTGCTCCCTATAACTGCTGTGGGTTAGAACCCTTCTATCTCTTACTGTCTCCCTGAATATCCTGGCTCCTCCTAAAGCCCCTCACCTTCTCCTCTTCCATCTGCATCACGGTCTCTAGATGAGACGTCGCCTCTACAAGGCGTCTATAGTCCCTAATTATCGACCCGACTACTTTAAACATGAGCCCGGTTCTCAACCTCTTCACAAACTCCAAACAACGGCACTCCTCAGTCACCACTAACTCCAGTGCAAACCTAGAGAGGCTAGTGAATGTGGCCTTAAACTCGGCCACAGGATTGTTCAACTACATAAGCTTGGAAAACTAGTCCCTCAACTTCTCCTTAACCGTCAAAGGTAGAAACTTGTCCTGGAAGGCACTGAAAAATTCCTTTCAAGTCACCCTAATGCACCCACGCGCATACTTCCACCATTGACCCGCATCTCCCTTTAGTTGGAAGGATGCCAAGGTCGTCACTCTCAACTAGTCGTCCTCGATGTTAAGCATTTCAAACGTCTTCACTATTTGTTGTAGCTACTCATCTGCCTTCAGTGGCTCCTTGGGATCACTCAAAAACTCATCCGAATTCGACCGGAAAAACTCCCGCTTCAAAAAGAACGGCCCTTACCTTAACTACTTAGGCCTGGACTTGATTCTCAGCCCTAAGAATGTCCATGGATTCCTGTAATGCTCCGGCCATTTCGCGAGCTAAGGCGCCTATGGCCCGTTGACCAATAGGTTCGGCCACATTAGCCTAACCAACCCCTTCTTCCTGTGCCGGAATTTCGTCTGGTAGAGACACCTCATGCCTCCTAGGCCTACCACCCGTACCACCACCACATTCACGTCCTGATATCCTAATGAAGGTAACGAAATAGATCAGTACATTTACAAATGTGTCGAAGCTAACTCACTCGTGTCCTAATGCGGTGGACAACAGTAATTCACTCTACATAAGCACGTAGTCATGTAAACATATACGAATTTCATTCCCGGATAATGACCGTCTTGCGGCGTTGCCAGAGTTCCAATTAGAAACAACAGTGATCAAGTGCTCTTCTAATAAGACTTTTAGAAACCTGTAGACTCAATCAACATCCTAGAAATTAAATCTCATACCCATATAATCACATAAGCATGTTATCCTATAAGAAACACATCGTTCAAACCCGGTACGTTTTGATACCAAGTTGTAACGCCCTGAAATAAATATGATAACTCAGCCCCTAACAACATATACACAATGACATAAACAAAGTAGTTATCTTTCATTAATCAGAGTTGATTTACAAAAAGAGCACATACGATATACATTCATAAGTTCTACCCTGAATCTATAGCATGTGATACCAACTTAATGATCAACAAAATAAACTCCCTACAGGCTTACATATTTCCAAGATAGTTTTTGGTTATAACAAAAGTGAACTTTCAGTCCAATACATTTAAAGCCCTTTGGCTGCACAAAAATTAATACAAAAATAATAAGATTGACCTTCAACTCCATAGTTCTCCCAAGCTAAGTCCTTGGTAGGAGCATATCACCAGCACTTTAAAATAGTTTTCCCAAGTAGGGTGAGTCAAAACCCAGTAGAGACAATCTATTATAATATATAAATCTTAACAAAGATATAAGTAATATGCACATGTTCAATGTCCAATGACAAAATCTTTTACGACTCTTTTCCAAACCATGTTATACTAAACATACATCTCAATTCATTGTATCCCGGTTCATTAGTTATACTCACTTCATTTAATCAACCAAACAGAGGATACACCTCACAAGTCTCCAACCAATTTGATTATCATACAAATACATTCACTTGTCATTTTACGGAAATTTCATCCGCCGGAATCAGTACCCATGTATAGACGCGGTTTTCAGGACTTTCACCCTAAACACACAGGCCAACTTAGGTTAATAGAGTCCATCCCATTTCTCTTCCCAAACATCATACATGTACAATGTATATAAATCATAATCATATTCAATGATAATGACTAAGAGATTTGTTTCAATTTGCCTAATCCACATGTAATTTCTACAACAATCCTGGCTATCCTCTACGATAGTCCAAAACAAATATTTCTAAACAAATATACAATCTTTATAACAGATAAATTGTCCAAATTTCCATAGGTGCGAAATAATACATATCTAATTCCACTATGTATATAAACATTCATCCAATTTCATATTCTCAATACTAGTTTCATATTTATACAAAATAACAATTTAAATCTCTTTTATTCCAAAATCCACCATCGGATAGCAAATTCAACAAATTTACCACCACACAACTTCACATTTACTCACATAACCATTTTTAACACATTCATTTGAAAACCCCTCTTTTGATTTTAAATCAAAACCCTAGGTTTGTTCAAAATCATCTCAAGCTCCAAAGTTTCTTACGCATCGACAAATAACTAAGTTAAAAACCATATGAGAGTGTAGAAAATCCCTACCTCAAAGTTAGGAGACGAACAAAGCAAGGTGGAGCCTTCAAAAATGCCGAAACCAAGTTTCAATAGGATCAAACGGAGCTCTTAGAATACTCTAATTTTTTCTAAAAGGCACTAGGGTAGAAAACCCAATGGATCTAGGTCAAAATGTAGAAAGAGAGTGAGCTTTAGAGAGAGAGAGCCGATCTAGGGTTTTGAGAGAGAAAGAGATGAAAAAGTGATGAAAATGAAGCTGCTGCGAACTGATATACGCACAATCCGCTCGAGCGTTAGAGTTGACGCTCGAGCGTCAGACATAACAAGTTGTTTTGCTCAAGTGCAAGAAGTGAAGCTCAAGCGCAAGAAGTGATGCTCAAGCGCTGTAGTTTTGCAGACAATAGACCAACGTTCGAGTGCAAGAATTACCGCTCAAGCGTAGAATACATTCTCCCAGTATTTTGCATACCTGTAAAAGTATTCAGAGTTTGCAATGTCCGCTCGAGCGCAAGAGGTGCCACTCGAGTGGAGGGACAAAAATCTGGGCAACAACAGTTTGGAAACTAAACAACCAACTTGTCCCAAACGCAACCACAACAATCCCAAAGCCAAATTTAAGAGGATACAAGGGAGACAAAAATATAAACAACACTATGAAACCAATAAACCCAAGTTCGGGATACACATAGGGGGGTCAAAACCAGAATCGCTATATGAACCATTTAACAATGTTGTTCAATGGTGGAAATATTATTCTTCTATTTTTCACAAAATATCATTTGTAATCTCCATTTAAAATATTAAAAAAAAAGTATTGCCAAAATTTTGTTATTGTTTTGTCAAAAAGTTTAGCAACACTAAAATTTGACAATGCTATCTTGCCAAAATTTTGTTATTGTTTTGACACAAGATTTTGCAATACTTAAATTTGACAAGATTTTTAGTTATTGATTGGGGAATTCAATTGTGAGTTTCATGTCAAATTTGAAATACAAAAATTAATGTTACCTATATATTTATTTTTAATTATTTTAATTGGAACTCAAAATAAAGGGGTGTCTTTACTTTTAAACTTGAAAAAAGAATATGAATGTACTATTTATTAAAGTTGAAAAAAAATACAGTACAATGACAAATTTGATGCATAAGACAAAGTGCTTATTGGTTTGATGACCCTTTCATATAAACTTTTAAATGAATTTGACATATCTAAGTTTAAAATTTGGGAATTTTAGTTGGAGATGTTATAATAATTTCAACTTTAAATTTAGGATTGAAGCCTCCTACTCGAACAGAATAATTGCTATTAATATCAAATTGGGCTTATGTAGTGAATTACACGTTTTTTTTTAATAATTTAAATTATTCATTTTGTAAACCCTTTTATTATTGTAGAAAAATTAGATTAATTTAAGAATGTTCTACATACATAAGAGTAGGTGGTGTTTGACAACCTAATTCCGCACTTAAAATTGAATGCATTAAATGAAAAATCAATAAAGCCTATTTGATAACCACAATTATATAACTTAAAATTTTAAGTGATTCTTAAAATGTAAGCTAGAAGTCAAGAAAAACTTAAATGATAAAAACTTATTTAATTCTGACTAAATTTGTAAATAGTTATACACATATGTCGACATACATGATTATAACTTCATTGTCGCTACCACCTCCACCACCACTTCTACCATCGCCATTGTCGTCACCACCACCACTCTTATTGTTGTCATCGTCGCCATCACTAGAATTATTGTCACTGCCATTGCCACCACCACTCCTACTACTATTACCACTACCACTACCACCACCACCATCATGCCACCTCTATAACTACTATTATTACTACCGCTACCACACCTCCACCACCACGACTACAATCTCTACCATTGTCACCGTTGCACTAGGACTACTATTATTTCACTGCTATCACTACCACAATCACTGCTGCATTACAACCATCTCTCCACTACCATTACAACTATCTTTGATCTGCACCATTATTGCCACCATTACAATCATTAAATCACTACCTCCCCTTTTTGCCTCCTTTATATTACCCTTCAACCAACACCACAACTACTTTGTCTTTATCAATATCATCATTCTTAACTAGTGGCAACCCATGCTATGTACGAGATTTTATAAATTAAAAAATATATATTATAAATATGTAAAAGTAATTTAATATTTTATTTTGTGATATACATGAAATTTATAAGTTATTTTTTATGTTTATAACTTTTTAAATTATTAGTTTAAAGAATTGAAATATATATATATATATATATATAATCTATTTAATGCAATTTGATAATTTGTAATAAAAAAGAAGAAGAGGAAGTTAAATTTAATAAATTAGGTTACATTAGTTATGATATACCTCTTCTTGTTATGAAAATATACAAATTTAAAAGTTATAATTAAGACAAATATACAATTTTATTATTAAATGTGAAGTGAAGTGATATTTAACAATAATTGATATGATGTTTTTGTTATTAATCCAATAATTTAAATTACATTTCTTTTGGTTTTAATTTCATAACTAAAAATACAATTAAGAATAAGAAGGTTGTAGAATATTTTTAATCTTTCATCATTTTCTTTTAATTTTTTTAATTTAATTTGATTTTAAATTTGAATAAAAAAATTGATTTGATATGAATTACTTTAACTTTTTCATTAAATTTTTTTCAATTTTTAAAAGAACTTTCATTCTTATCCTTTTTTTTTTCTTTTCATCAATTTTGATGCAAAATAATAATAATTCCCAACGCTTTATCTTTTTAAATTTTTATCAAATTAGAATTTGATAAAAAAAAATTGAGGGTTGAATATTCTATTAATTAAAATTATAGTGAAATAACATATTAAAATAGTGAAAATTTGAGTATGTGGTTGGTTAAAATATATAATTTGATTAATTCTCTTCTCATATTTGTATAAAAATTGACATTTATGACCACATCATTATAAGTCAGATTATGGAAAAAATTTTGAGGTGTCAAATATTTTTATTTGTAAATATCCTACCTATTAAAAAAAAGAAAAAATAAAAGAAAAGGAAAAATATGTAACTTTTGGTTATGTGTTTATCAATTTAGTTTTATGGACATAAACAACTGATATTTCAATTTAAAAAATTAAAAAGTATATAAAAAAATAGATTGGGCTTTTTGGGGATAAAAGAAGCCATCTAACTCTCCATATACTATTTTAAGATAAACTATTTTAATCGCATAAAAACATAGAATTTATATTTGGAGATTATCCCTATATATTATGCTATTATGTATAAATATAGCAGTAATAAATTAATTAATATATATAAAAAGTTATACTAAGCTTTCATTTTCAATTAATTGAATTGTGATTAACAAACTAACAAATACCAATAGTGGTATAATAGGATATAAAGAGGATAAAAATAAAAAAAAACACAATGATATTTAAAAGTTTTAAATTTACTTAGTTATACAAAAATCTAATGTTATAGTAGAATTTGAATTTTCAATAAATTTTCACATATTCTATAAAATAAAATGACAATAAAAAATAAAAAAATCGATACCCATTTTTTTACTTCAATTTTACGGTTTTCATTGAAAAAAAAAAATCCGATCAAAATCCTTGGCACATAATAGACATAGATATTTTGATTGCAACCATCATCACCAATAATTTTTCTATACCATGTAAATCTGTAAACAAACACATAAATCTCACTAAAACCGAAATCAAAACCAAACCCATTATAGAGAAAGAGAATCACACAAAGAAAAAAATAAAATTAAAAACAAATAAATTTATGGAGTGGTAGGATATTACCTCCTAACGACTTAGACCTCGTCTCGCCTAATCCGTCAGCTCCTCCACCAGTGCCTGCGATGTCTAGGAGTTGGGATGACTAATCAAATTATTCTTTAAATAAGACTTGAAAATTGATTAATTTGTTCCATTAAGTGATTTAAAATTTTGATACATACATCAAAAAAATAGATAATTATATTATTAAATCATAATTCAAATTTAGATATTATCATATCTTTTTGAGATATATATCTAAATTCTTATCGTCTTTATTTTTGTGTGGTTTCTATTTATTTTTTATTTTTTTTCAATTTATTTAAAATGGAGTTGTGGGTTCTATTTTTTTTTTAAAATTAATTTATCTATGGTTTCTATTTGTTTTTAATTATTATTATTTAGGTAAGTTATGATGTGAGTTAGATATGTGATAGACATATGAGTTTTAGTGATTTAAAGTATAATGGTGTAAGATGTATTAGATTTGTTTAGATAGACTTTAAATATTTTTAAAATTTAAAATTGGATATTAAGAGGTAAAAGAAAGATTTTAATTGAATAAATAAAAATCATATTTATTAATTTTATCTGTTTATATATCTGATTTTTAATTAATTTATTTTTTGTTATGTTATAATATAATATATACGATATAGATAGATATCTACAATTCTCATGAAAAATATTATTTGATTTTTTGATGGAGAGAAAATGAAGGCAAGTTTTAATATTTTCTTTTGAAAATCAATGAGAGAAATTAGAATGGAGAAATTATGAAATATTGTTATCTTTCCATTTAAAATCCATAAATTAAGGGACAATTATTATTTCCAAAATAATTAAATAGGTATGAGAGAAATTGAAAAGGGAAAATAATTATTATTTGGGGAAAGCACCATTAAATCCCTAATTTGGAAATGTTAACCCATTTAGTCCCGAGTTTTTTTGTTGGACTAATAGGTCCTATTTTATGTATAAAGACATTAGTACCCATTTATTTACATGTCTGGGTCAGTAATTGAGGGGGTAATTTTGAGTTGATATTTTTGTGTAATTTACCGAATTGTCCAAGAAGCTTATTATAGGCCTTTTTATGATTTCCCTTCTTTTCAAGCATCAAATATTATTAATCAAACATCAAACATTAGCAACGTTAGGATTATTCATCAAACATCAGGATTATTCATCAAAACATCACACATTATTCATCAAACATCAAACATCATCGAACATATCAAACATTATTCACCAACAACATTAAAATTATTCATCAAACATCAAACATCAAACTTTATTCATCAAAACATTATCATCAACATCACAGTCAAGATTCTATTTTCATCAAAAAATCCAACACCAATGAAACTAAAAAATTAGAAACCCAACACCAACACCAACACCAACACCACTGAAACCCAACACCACAGTGAACGTATCAAACATTATTCATTAAAACATTATCCAACATATCAAACATTATTCACCAACATCACAGTGAACGTATAATCATATAAACATTATTCTTCAACATTAGGGCCTAATCGTATAACACAGACATCATCAACATCTCCAATCCTCTGCATCAAAGAATAGACGATTTGCAACGCAGACTTGAGGGGATGGGGGTGGTCTTCGACTGGTTACGAGTACAATTTCAGCGATTGGAGGAAGAATTACTTCCCTCAAATCAGATCGAATAAGATCCAACAAAACATCATCATATCAGATCTATTCTTCAACAAAAAGTCATCAAACATCACAAAACATCAGCAAAATCTTCAATACGCCGCCGTTCTTGGCCTTGAATGCCCACATGAAGAGTCTTCTGCAATTCTTGCAAATAAGGCATACAAAATTGTGTTCAGTTTGTTCTTGGGGCCATCAAGGTTTCATAACTGGTTTCATCGCCATGTGTCTCTCAATCAACTTATCCACGAAGGACCGGATCTTATTTTTACGTTTGAAATCAAGAAACTCAAAAACCGCCATAGCTTTCTCTACATCCGTGGTCTGCTCCATGACCTTGGTTGCGGTTTTCTTCATAATCGAATTGTATCCTTCCTTATCAATTTTCCTCGCTTTATAAAGAGCATGAGTAGCGATGCAACATAATCCACAATTGCCTGTTTAATACGATCTGCCCCTGTAGGTTGATTTCCAACCAAGGGTTCGGCTGTTGATGATGTTGTTCAATGGTGATGTTTGACGATGTTGATGTTCTCAATGTTTTGATGATGTTTGTTTATTGATGGGTAAAAATGTAAACTCTCTATGTAACATCATCATCAAAATGGGTCTTGAAAGAGCAACGTCAGGGGGTAATTAGCAACGTCTGAATAATGTTAATGTTAACAACATCAATATTCTGCAACAACATCAGTATTTGAAAGAACATCAGGGGGTAATTCAAACATCATCAAAACGTCAACAACATCAGTATTTGAAGCAACATCATCAATATTCTGCAACAACATCATCATCAAACAAAAAAACATCATCAACATCATCAAAACATCATATGTTAATGTTGATGTTGCAGAATATTAATCATCATGACCATCAAACATCGTCAAACAATACTGTGAACAATATGGCGCTGATGTTGTGATGTTGATCATGGCGTTGATCTTGCAGACGATTTCGAACCACGAAGGCAGATCGGTGTGGATCGGCGGAGGATCTAGACAGAGAGAAAGTAGAGAGAGATCGCTGTGGAGGCGCTGATGTTGCGATGTTGATCCAAGTGCTGCTTTTTACCCATCACGAATTGCAAAACAGAGATGAAAAATTGATGTTGCTTTCAATCTGTTGCTAACAACATAGCAGAGCCATGTCGTCAACGAGGAAGATCATCCTGAAGAGCTCGGACGGTGAGACCTTCGAGGTCGACGAGGCGGTGGCTCTGGAGTCGCAGACGATTAAGCACATGATCGGGGACGATTGCGCCGATAATGGAATTCCATTGCCGAACGTGACGAGCAAGATCTTATTGAAGGTGATCGAGTACTGCAAGAAGCACGTTTCTTTGTCAATGATGGTGGTGCTGATGATGTGGATTGATAAGTTTCAACATCATTAATATCATGTAAATTTTAAATGAATCAATATGGACAAAAATGTAAATTTTATACACAATAAATTAAAAATATATATCATATTAAAAATAAAAAGGACTAATTGGTTTAAGAAAAAACACTCAGGACTAGATAAAGCAACATTCCTCAACATGGGATTAATGAGTAATTTTTCCTTATTATTTCCAAAATAATTAAATAGGTATGAGAGAAATTGAAAAGAGAAAATAATTATTATTTCTAAAATAATTAAATAGGTATGAGAGAAGTTGAAATAGTGTGTATGGGAAGTCAAAAAGATTTGAGAGAAGTTAATAAATGCTGAATTTTTATTTTTTTTAATCAAAAAATTAAAAAATTAAGATTAAAACATTAGAGCTGCCACGAAGCTTATGAGTTAAAAACTGTATTTTCTTTATATAGATGACTTTGCTACTAGTACAATATAAGAATTAAAAATTATAATTTAAAAATAATAATTTTTAAATTTAATCTTGTATATATTAAATAATTTATTTTAGTCCAGTACTTAATTTTTAACTTTCAACTTTCACATTTTTCAAATACTTACATAACTAACGGTTAAATCATCCAAGCAGAATATGTATCGAGCCCATGACACAAACTGCACCACGAATCTTATTCGGTGAAAAAAAAAAAAAAAAAAAAAAAATAGAACTGCTATATAATAAATTAAATTTTAACTTTTTAATTATTTCAAATTAAACTCTAAAATTTTAAAACAGTATTAATGTCAAATTGACAATTTTATCTTTCTATCATTATGTCTTGTTAACGAAATAAACGAACGAGTGAAGTTGTCTTTTAAGTTCAAATATTAAAGTTTAATTTAAAGGGGTATTGCTACCCTAATTGTGAAGTGCACCGTTCTGTTTTTTTGATTTGTAAGAAGATAATCTGAATTTATAGTAGACTTATGGCTTGATGTGACGAATGTTCTTCCCAATATGTTTATTAAATCTTATCTGGAAGATTAGGGGTCGATGCGGGTCGGTTGCGACCACGAAAATTTTAATTTGTCATTCGTCTGTCACATTGGTAAATTGGAGAAAATCAATCCGTATCCGTCTACCAATCCAGTGAATGTGGATTGAGCGGATTGGTAGATAGATGCGAATCGGTTTGACGGTTTAAAATTTTATAAATTTTTAACATAATTCAACTTATGCACATTTTCAAAAAAAAAAAAAAATTTACAGTCAATGACTTAAAAAAGTATTATAGTCACTGCATACCTCATTCATACCTCACAGCATACCTCATTCAAAGAAAGAAAGTTTGAAACTTTAGAATATTACAATCACTGTATGCTCTATCCACATATTACAATTACAGCATGTCTCATCCACATAAAGTATTAAAATATGTGGCTTTTAAAATATAATCCACATAAAGTATTAAAATACGTGGTTTTTAAAATATAAAAACAATTTAAACCACTAAAACCATGAACAAAACAGTAGTAGAGATTGTACGCCTCTGTATTGTTACATCTATATCTGTTTTTAAAAACAAAAACTAACCAGCATGTATCATCTTTTTTATTTAGAGTTAGATTTAAAAATTAAAAAATATAGATAAATAATACATTTATTTTTTTCAATTCAAAAAATATATTCAAGTTGAAAACTCTTTTTCAATTGAAAACACAAACAAAATATCTAAACAAATTAAAAGACAAATCTTTACAAATTACTAGGGGTGCTTGCGGTTTGACGGTTCGGTTGCGGCCAAATAAATCTCAAATCCTCCGTCCGTCCAAAATTAGGTGGATTGAAAAAATCAATCAACAACCGTCTGCTCATCATCATGCATACATCCAGAATGCGGCAAATCAATTTGATTCGGTCGATTCTGACAGATTTATATATTCACTGCTCACCCCCAAGTAAGATAATAAACTTTTACATATTTTGATTCATGTTTATTCATTTTTTAATCTTAAAGAAATAGAAAATTCATGTTTAATTTGTTACCATAGTTAAATCATAAAGTTATTTCCAAATTTCTCTATAAAAAAAAAAGTTAAAAAAAAAGAAAAAAAGAAACAAAGTGGTGTTATATTATTATTGTGGTGCACACTAGTCGATTTGGTTGGAGTTAATATTAATAAATTTAAAATTAACTCAATTGATTTTAAAATTAACTCAGTCGATTTTAAAATTTACAATTCATGACCAAATCAATCAAACCCAACCCATCAACTCATTTGGGGTCTTGGGTAGGGACTATTAAAGCAGCTTATAACTTATATGCAGCTTATAGCTTATATGTTAGTGTCAAATTGTTTCGGTGTAACTTTAGTTTATAGTTTATTAGGTATAAATAATTTAAATAAATTAAAAAGTAATAATTTTTCAGAAACTAGATGAAGAATATTTTCAACGTTTGCCTGTTGATTATCAACTTGTGTCTTAAAATAATTTTTACCAAATACCCCCATTGTAACTTGGGTTGAATTGAGTTAGAAGTATGACTCACTTGGTGTTTGGAATGAGCTAAAAGATTAAAATAATCAATAAGATGAATGTGATATCCTACTCATCAATCAATTATTTCTTCTCTCACAACCGTCTAAAAAAAAATTTACAAATTATTCCAAACACAACTTTTTTTCATCTCATAAAATAGTTAAAAAGCAAACTAAAATAGGCAATATCCCAAACAATGGCTAAGTGAATCAATCAATAATAAATAATTAATTAATAATTAAACATAGCACAAGTAAAAAATAAAATATTATTCAAATCTAAGGTCTTGTTTGGTGTACGGGAAAGAAATAAACCTTCTCGTATATTCCTGCTGATCAAGATTGCGCTCCTCTGTACAACGTCGCTTTACTCCCTGAAAACACAAACGTGAGCTAGCCGGCGGGTGTGTGTCAGATACCTCTTCGATGCCTAAGTCAACAAAATAGACAAATAGACAAAAAGCTCAGTGCATTCGGGAATCAAAGTTGTGTTACCTCTCCATAGGTGATTTTGTGAGTTTTTATAGGTTCCGCGTGACACAATCCTAGTAGGACTCTTACTCCTTCATGTAAAGTCCTCATAGGAATCACATTCCTGAAAGATAATGCTTATCCTTCAACACGCCCCTCACTACTTAAACCAAGTGAGATGGTTTTACCATGGTCGGATGTCAATACGACCGAGATAACATGGCCATGCTAAAGCCGCAGAATAGAGAGCGAGCTTCAACTAGCTCGGTTCTTCCTTTCACTGCATGTACCTCGGTACTGGGTTGTTTGAAGCCGTGCTAACCATGATGAGTTTGGACCGAGCTAACTAATAGCAAGGTCTTGTGGTAGGCTTCAACATAGCTCGACTCAAAAGATGTGACCGAGCTAACTGTTGTCACTCTAGCCGTGGTGACCGAGTTAACTGCAAAGCCCTTTTGGACCGAGCTAACTACAACGCTCTCTGGGACTGGGCTAACTACAAGGCTTTCTATGACCGGGCTAACTCCTGGGACCTTTTATCCTGCCCTTCTTACCGTGGCCTGAACGGCCCACTACCTAGCTTGGCCTAATTGACATATAAGTTACCCTCTCAATTGCCCCTTAATTCCATCTACGCAGCCTGATAGGGATTATCTTTTACCAGTCGAGCTAAAAAACTTTAGCCTTTCAACTGAGCTAAAAACTTTTAGCATTCTAACCAGGCTAAATTCTTTAGCATTCCAACCGAGTTAAGTTAACACCAGGCTACTCAAATATGCCCGGTCAAAACGTCTCTTCAGGCGCAGTAACTGAATCGATTTCCATTCCAGGGACACGTGGCAGACGTTAATTGGCTAAATGCATCTGTCACGCTGCCCTCATACCTCGCGAATTTTGAACAGTCCCGCCTTTTTGTCCTTTCTTCTACACAAAACAAACCCTTCGTTTTGAATCTTTCATTGCACTATTCATCTCCCTTTTTCTCTTTCTCTGAGTTTCCATTTTTCCTCGACCCTACACTTGCTGAGTTCGTGTTCATCTTCATTACCTTCATCTTGGACTAGTAAGTGGTCCAAATCTACATCCTTTTTGTTGATTTTGCTTTTGTCTTGCAACACATAGCATGCATATTTATATGTTTTTCAAAACATATGTTCCATTTTTGCTGAACTTCGTTTTTTCTAGAAGAAACTTTGCAATATAAGTACTGTATATATGCACAATCTAAACAATTTTTCCCTTTGATCCAAAATCACACTCCAACTGAACTACGAAGTTGTTTGTTTTAAGTATTACCATCACCAGACTAAGCAACCGACCTGAAACTCTTCGCCACACTTGTAGTTTCAATAAGTCTTAAATACCTTCTAATTCACTCAGTCGAGCTATCGAACCGTACTAGGCTTGCGCAATACCACCCTGGAAATCCTTAACAATCGACCGGGCTACAACCTCGGGCTAACCCAACTCCCTTAGTCCAAACCAAACTAAGAATGCTGCCCCAAGGCTCAACCGGGCAAAACCCCTTGTTTAAACCGAGCTAAACTAGATAGCATCCCGTGTAGCCGAGCTAGGACTTCATTTATCTTGCCTTTGTTTCTTGTAGCATGGTCCAACGAACTGTGCTTAATACCTTTCTTTTTCACTTTGCAGACTTAGGTTGGCCAGGCACTTCCTTGCTTTAGCCGAGATACTCCATACCATCTCAGCACCGAGCTAGCATTCGTTGATATTTTATACATAACTTAAAATCACATAGGTAAATACAGATTTTTAGTAAACTCACCAAGGGCCATAGCCGAATTTCATAAGGACTACCAAATTTCGGATGATGTCCACCTCTCACTGGCCGAACTAGACACCGTTCCCTGGGAAAAACAAGGCTTTGTCCCTTTTAACGTTATTTCCATCGTAGAGTGCGGTCTGTGATTCCCTGTACAACCCCTTCTTTGTGAATTCCTTAGGCAAACCAAGCTTTGTCCTATCCAACTTTCCAACAATTCTTACCGCATAATAAACGGTATTGCCAAGCTAAACCGCCGAGCTGGCCTTAATCTCGGTCTAGCCGAGCTCTTCCATCAATACTTCATAGGATCGGCCGAAGATGGCTGGGTATACTATTTAAGAATAAGGCTTCGGCGCAAAAAAATAATAAAGGATACCCCGGATAAAGACGTGAATGATGATGATTTCTTCTGGGTATCTGGGAATTTTGAGGACCAACAAGCCCAGATCCCTGGCCACAGAATAAATTGGAACAAGGGTGTAGCAGGTAAGGTTACCTCGGCTTCATTGAATGCCTTTTTTTTTTTTACTTCGGTTTTCATTTCCTGAACCGAACTAACTGTTGTCTTCTTTCATGCAGATTTGAACTTTCTCAAATCCCAATACAGCTACCCCAACTTGAGTGTTCTTCACGCTGCGCTGCGATATCCAAACCGAAATTGGACCGAGCTACTGAATTTTGAGCCGACCTACCGATATAGCGGTAAGCGAAAGACCAAGGTAACTGACTTTTTGTTAGAAGCCTCTCCAGAACCGGACCCAACCTTGCCCCAAATCAATTTGATCCCTCTAACCGCTGAGCAAGAGATGGCCAAGAAACGAGCTGTAAGGGCTCTCCTGACCGAAACAAACCAGCCCGAGGTACCACCAGCTGGTCAGACTCAGGAGACCGTGGTGGCCCTTCCTTCCCATCAACCCTCATCATCTTGTCCAAACAAGCGTGCTCGAATTTCCTTAACTAAGCCATGCCTTGTTAATGAAAAAGATGCCATCCTTCTGCCAAGCCCTCCACCGAGCCCACAACTGGAGCGTTCTGACCGAGCTAGCTCTTCCAAGTGGGTGCCAAAGATCACCTTCAAGAACCGTGCTATTACTGACTCTGATTCAGTGGTCGCGGAAAAGGATCATTTGCTGGCCTTCAATCTGGCCAAGAGCGTCTGCCTTCCAGCCGACATGAATCATCATGATCACTTTACCGAGCTGAAGGCCATTCGTTCGGCTTCAAAGTCAATGGTGCTGGTAAGTTCTCTTTGTCTTTCTCCAAATTTGAACATCTTTTAGCTCGGTTCCTACTTATCACTGTCTCCCCTCACAGGCCTTACAGAAGAACCACATTGCCCACAAACACGTGCTGGAACTTCGAAAAACTACAAGGCAGGCCATGGCAGAGGCCAATGAAAAAACGGCCAAACTAAAAGAGTCTCAGCAAAAAGTGGCCGAGCTACAGGCTGAAGTAGCACGGCTCACTGGCTTAGTCAATTCAGCCGAAGTTGATAAGAAGAAGACTGCGGCCGTAGTGAAAGACAAATACTTGCGCGAGTTGGCCAAGCTCGAGGGACAAAAGGACGCCGAGATAAAAGAGTTGGAGAAGAAGCTGGAAGACGCGGAAGACCGCGGTTATAAAGAAGGTGAAGCCACATATATCTTGCAGTGCGAAACTGCTAAGGACCTATTTTTCAAGTGCGGGTGGAAAGTGGTGGCAGAATAGCTCAGTCACGATCCAGAGACCGAGGTTTTCCTGAACCCTCCATCGTACTTCATACCAAGCTGTATGGCGAAGTATGCAGTTGCCATTCAACAAAAATTCCTTGAGGCTGAGGATGATGAAGAAGAAACCGTGCCTAACAATGCCCCGGTCGTTGATGATCCTGTCATCCAGTCAGTTCGGGTGGAGCCACCGATGGAAGACCTGACAACCGAGCTACCAACTAAAACCGGGCTCCGGGTTGAATTGGATGCTGATCTTGACGACTCGTTTGTTTGACTTTGTATTTTCTTCTTTTTACTTTTGGACAAGAAACTGTAACCGGGCTGAAGTGCCATCCCTTTGTAACTCTTTACATGTTTAATGAAATCTTCTTTTGTTCCAACTGTTATTTCGATTAACTGCCATGCTTGTTTTTACTTTCCTAATATAATTTGAATAAAGTATAACATTTTCTGGCCGAGATATTTATCCCGGTCTTAATGCTTGTAATCTAGCTGGCCATACCTGCCAACCTCTTCAGCCTAAATCCTTATCTCGGCTGAAGAACAATAAGTGTTGGTTTTTCCAGCCAACCTCTTCAGCCTAGATCCTTATCTCGGCTGAAGAACAATAAGTGTTGGTTTTTCCAGCCAACCTCTTCAGCCTAGATCCTTATCTCGGCTGAAGAACAATAAGTGTTAGTTTTTCCAGCCAACCTCTTCAACCTAGATCCTTATCCTGGCTGAAGAACAATAAGTGTTGGTTTTTCCAGCCAACCTCTTCTGCCTAGATCCTTATCTCAGCTGAAGAACAATAAGTGTGGGTTTTTCCAGCCAACCTCTAAGTTGGTGATTTCTGCCAACCTAGAGTAGAGTGTTTGGTTGTTCTTGCCAAACGTCCTGCAGCTTGGATCCTTATCCTGGGCTTAGGAGAGGTGTTGGTTTTTCTAGCCAACCTCTAAGTTGGTTATTTTTGCCAACCTAGAGTAGAGTGTTTGGTTATTCCGACCAAACGTCCTATAGCCTGGATCCTTATCCTGAGCTTAGAAGAGGTGTTGGTTTTTCCAGCCAACTGCTAAGTTGGTTATTTCTACCAACCTAGAGTAGAGTGTTTGGTTATTCCGACCAAACGTCCTGCAGCCTGGATCCTTATCCTGGGCTTAGGAGGGGTGTTGGTTTTTCCAACCAACTTTTTCAGCGCTGATCCTAATCTTAGCTGAAGAGAGTGCAAAGTTGGTTATTCCGACCAACTATGCTTTCAGTGCGCCTAACTCACTAAAACAATCTTTTACAGAAGAAAACCACTATACTAAAAAGAAAATACTTGTTTTATTGAGAAAGAAAAAATTACAAATACTTGAAAGAAAAGCTAAAAATAAAATAATTTGAGATTGGCAGTGTTCCATGGCCTGAGAATGGCTTTGCTGTCTTTATCTTCCAAGTGGTATGCCCCTTTTCCTGCTAATCCCACCACCTTGTAAGGTCCTTCCCAATTAGGCCCTAACTTGCCATCTCCGGGTATCAAGGTGTTTCCCACCACTTTGCGCAGTACCCAATCTCCGATTTTGAATTGTCTTGGATGTACTGTTTTGTTATACTTTTTGGACAACTCTTACTGGTACGAGGCAATGTGAACCAGTGCTCTTTCTCTTCTTTCTTTCGCAAGATCGAGCTCCAATGCTATGACTTCTCCATTTAAGTCTGGATCACAATTTTCACTTCTAATTGTAGGGAGGCCAACTTCCAGTGGGGTTACTGCTTCTATGTCACAGGCCAAGGAAAAAGGTGTTTCGCTAGTAGACCGCCGAGGTATGGTACGGTAAGCCTATAAAACGTGGGGAAGCTCCTCAGCTCACTTGCCCTTTGCTTTCTCTAATCTTTTCTTCAATCCATCCAAGACCACTTTGTTTGATGCTTTTTCTTGGCCATTTGCTTGTGGGTATGCCGGTGTAGAGTTGTAGAATTCTATCTTGTATTCTGCACAAAAGCCTCTAAAGACTTTGCCATCGAACTAAGTGACGTTGTCCAATATTAGAGCTTTTGGTATGCCGAACCGAGTGATGATATTCTGCCAGACGAACTTTTTCACATCCTTCTCCTTTATTGATGCTAATGCTTCTGCCTTCACCCACTTTGTGAAGTAGTCTGTTTCTGCAAGGAAGAACTTTGTGTTGCCGGGTGCCGTTGGAAGTGGTCCTACTGTGTCCAAGCCCCACATTGTAAAGGGCCATGGACTTGTCAATAGTAGGAGTTCTCTGGTTGGCTGATGTATTTGGTGTGCGAACTTCTGACATTTCTCGCATTTCTTGACATACTTCTCTGAATTTGCCTGCATGTATGGCCACCAATATTCTTGTGAATTTGCTTTGTAGGCCAATGATCTTTCTTCTTGATAGCTTCTGCATACGCCTTCGTGTATTTCGAACAAGAATGCTTCCACTTTGCTGGGGTAGACACACTTTAGGTAAGGTCCTGTGAAGGATTTCTTGTACAATGCCATTCATAGGGAGAGCCAAAAGCGTTGGGACTTTGCTCTTATTTTGTTGGCTTCTTTCTTTTTTTCTGGTAAGACACCATTTTTTAGAAACAGTATGATGGGGTCCACCCACAAAGGGCCCAGTTCGGCACAACATACCTCTTCTACTTCGGGTTCTTCAATGCTTGGTCTTGGTAGGTAGTCAATCAGCAATGGATGAGGGGTGGAGGTATTTGCCATTGAAGCAAAGCCTGCTAGTTCGTCCGCTCTACTGTTTTCTTCCTTGCCAATCTGCTCTATCCGCACTACTTCAAATTTTTTGATCTCTTTTCTGACTAACTCATGGTACTTAGCCATCCTGTCATTTTTTGCCTCGTAGTCACCTGAAATTTGGTTTACCACCAGTTGTAAGTCACTGTAAACCATTAGCTCGGTGGCCTTCATGTAGGATGCTAATTTTAAGCCTGCCAGAAGTGCTTCATATTCCGCTTCATTGTTTGATGTTGGGAAGCCAAGGTTGACTACTTGCTCCACCACTAGGCTATCTGGTGAGATGAGGACTATGCCTAGTCCTGTACCGTGCTTATTGGACGCTCCATCCATGAAGAGCTTCCACATCTCTCCAACGAACAGTTTCCAGCAAGTGGAGGGATCAGATGATGTCTTGGAATCAAGAGTGTTGCTGGTGTTTTCTTCGAGGTCCATGCTTGCTGTCTGCCCCTCGCTATCTGATTGTACCAAGTCTTTATTTGTTGGTGAGTCTTGGCTTGGTGTAGCATGGTTTGCTTCTTCCTTCCTTACTTTACTCTGGTCTGCCTTAGGGTCTGATTAGGTATCCTGCACCAAGGGTTCCGCTATTCCGGCGTCAACTTCCAACCCTAGTTCGGTTGTACCAGTTAGGTCGACTCGGCAGATATGATGACTTCCCGGGGTAAATTCTGCGACAAAGTCTGCCAAGGCTTGGACTTTTACCGCGGTTCTGGGTTAGAACTTGATGTCGAATTGTCCCAACTCTACTGCCCACTTTAGGATTCGCCCAGAAAAGTTTGCCCTCTTAAACAATGCTTTTAATGGAAAAGCTATGAGGACGACTATGGTGTGGGCGTGGAAGTAATGCGACAACTTCCTAGAGGCTATCATCAAGGCTAAGGCGATTTTCCGATGGTAAGTACCTTGTTTACGCGCCTAGTAATGTCTTTGACATAAAAGATGGATGATGTTGGAGTCCTTCCGGACCAACATCGCGCTAATTATGCGTCTTTGTAACCGCTGTCAGTAGAAAGAGTTCTTCTCCAAGTATTGGGGTTACAAGTAGTGGTGGAGAAGACATATATTCTTTTAAGCTTTCTAGAGCGCGGTCGCATTCTTCGTCCCACTCGAACTTGGCTTTTAATGCTTGAAAAAATGGTCGACATCTGTCTGACGATCGACTTATGAATCGATTGAGTGCAGCTGTCATGCCAGTGAGATACTGCACTTCTTTTACTGAGTTGGGCCTCTCCAGATCCTGAATCGCTTTAATCTGAGAGGGGTTTGCCTCAATACCTCGGTTGGTCACCAAGAAGCCCAGGAATTTGCCAGATCCTACACCGAACGCACATTTGGATGCATTAAGGCACAGCTTGTGCTTCTTCAGGATCTGAAACATTTCACCTAGGTCCTTGAGATGGTCATTCTTATCCTTGCTCTTGACCATCATCTCGTCGATGTAAGCTTCCATTATTCTGCCTAACAATGGTTCAAACATTTTGGTGACCATCCGTGGGAATGTTGCCCCTACGTTCTTTAGGCCAAAGGGCATGACCTTGTAGCAGTATAGTCCTCTTGGCATTGTAAAAGATGTGACCTCCTAGTCTGGTTCATACATAGCGATCTGATGGTAGCCTCTGTACGCATCAAGAAAGCTAAGTCGGTTGTGCCCCACCATTAGGTCTACCAGTTGATCTATCCGGGGTAGGGGGAAACTGTCCTTTGGGCACGCTTTGTTGACTGTTTTGTAGTCTACGCAAACACGCCATTTTCCATTCTTCTTTGGCACCACCACTGTATTGGAGATCTATCTGGGGTAGTGCACCTCTCTGATAGCTCTTACCTCCAGCAGGTTTCCTACTTCTTCTGCCACTATCTCGGCGTGGTGGAGTGCCAATCTGCGAGTGCGCTGAATGATTGGTCTGGCGGTTGGGTGGACGTTCAATTGGTGACAGATGAAGCTTGGGTTAATGCCAGGCATATCACACGGCGTCTAGGCAAACACTTCGATGTTAGAGGTCAAGAATTCCATGACCTCTATTCTCTCAGTGCTGGACATAGATGAGCCAAACAAAAAGAACTTATCCGAGTTCTTTTTATCTATTATTACCTGTACCAAGTCTTCCACTGCCTTTTGTTTAGCGGCTTTGCCAACATCCGCGAACAATTCATTGCTCTCTGGTTCTTCCACCATCTGTACAAACTCCTTGGCAGCTCGGCTGCCATTTACTGTGACGAAGCATTGCTTTGACATAATTTGGTCTCCGTAGACCTCTTCAATTACTCCGGCTTCGTTGGGGAACCGCATTAATTGATGGTTGGTTGATGCTACTGATCGCATGGCATGCAACCATGTTCTTCCTAAGATGATGTTATAAGTGGAAGGGACTTTTAATACCCAGAATTCCACTTGTTTCGTCATGCTTCCTGCTCTGACTGGGAGGATTATCTTGCCAACTAGCCACTCTAACATTGAGTTGAATCCGATCAGAGAAGATACGGCTGGTGCCAAGTCCTTGTCCTTCAGTTTTAATTGTTTGAAGGTTTCGTAGTACATTATCTCGCATGAGCTCCCTTGGTCAATCAAAATTTGCTTGATGTAGTAATCCTTGACGCGGAGAGTGACGACTAGTGCATCATTGTGAGGGCAATATATCCTTGCCAAGTCTTTGTCTGAAAAAGACATGACGTTTGTGGCCTCTATTCTCTCCTTTTTAATGGTAGGTTCCGCACTCAATACCTCCCGTAAGTATTCAGCCTTCTTGATCATTCCCTTGAGCTCACATACTCTCTCAGGTTCGAATACCCCATGTATTACGTTAATCACCCCTTGAGGTGGAGCGTCGATTGGCATTCCGTCTGGGTGATCGTAGTTCTGGGGGGCTAGTTGTGTCCCTCATTCTATGTACTTGTCCAGATGCCTAGCTGCCACTAACTCCTCAAAGTGTTGCCTTAATGACGTGCAATTTTCAGTGCGGTGCCCCTTTTCCTTGTGGAAGGTGCACCTGGATCTTTCGTCTTAGTCTTTTTGTGCTTTTCCCAGCTTAGCTGGCCATCTGATGAAATGTTCATCACGTATCTCACTGAGAATTCGGTAGATTGGTTTCTTGAATACCGTGGTAATGGCAGTGCGGACTCTCAACCATCTTTTATCTCGGTCTTCTTCGTTGTCTCGCCTACCTCGTCCATTCTTTCTTGGACATTCTACCGTGTTGATTTTTGCTGTAGTCTTCTTATCAGGCGCTGCTATTGCACCAGATTTTGTTTTAGCACGGGCGCCATCTTCCTCCATCCGAATATGTTGGTGCACTCTCTCCATCAAGGCTTCCATCGTAAGGGGTGGCGTCATAGTAATTGAATCCCTCAACCTGTTTCCGATTGGAAGTCCTCTTTTGTATTGTGCGATGGCGAGATTGGTGGGGCAGTCCCCTATCTGGTTAAACGTCTTCCAGTAATGACTGTTGTAAGATCTCAATGTTTCCTTGTCGCCCATGTCAATGGAGAGTAGTTGATCGATCTCCACTGGGGTCTTGGTGTTCGTTCTGAACCTTGTTACGAACGCCTCTGCCAATTGTGCCCATGAGGCTATGCTGCCTTCTGGTAGTCTTTCGAACCAGGTTAAACCTAGGTCACCAAGGCTTGATGGGAATAGGATGCACATTAAAGCCTCATTTTGTCGGTAAACTGCCATAACCTGGTGAAAGTGGCTTAAGTGCGAGTAGGGGTCTGTCTTTCCCTCATACATGGTAAATTTGGGCTGAAGGAAGCCTGAAGGTAGGGGTGCGTTCTCAATTGCCGGAACGAACGGCGAGGTCTGTAATCTTGCTAAGGCTTTGTCTGTCGGTTCATAAGCAAGAGGTGCTATTAGCATTCCTACCTCGACGCTTCCATGCGTCCGAAGAGCAAACCGCTGAAGGGCTGAGACTCTGTGCGGGTCACATGCCCTAGTATCCTCTTTCCATCGTGCCCTTTCTTCTAGCACAGTTCGTAAATCAGAGGATCTGGGCAATTCCATCTACCTGGATGATGTCTGGTGTGTGTGCGAGGGCCAATAGGTGCTTCCTTCAGTGTATGACCTCTCAATTCTCGTTCTCTTAGACCTGGATTAACGAGTCCTGGAAGTCCTGGATTGAGTATCGCCTGTTCTGAGGCTTCTACTCTCTGCTTGTGACGGTGTGGTATGCCTGCTATGATCCTTCGAGTGGCGAGGGGGCGTGTTGCCTTTGCGCCCCTCTCTTGTCGCCACCCATTTTCCCTTGATCTGGCGCTTCATGGCCTCCACGTCCGCCGCCATCCTCCTTATTAGTTCATCCTGCTCTTTTACACGATCCTCCAGAGCTTGATGGTTGATTCTTCGCCTCTGCCTTTCAGGACTTTGAGAGCGACAGAGGCTGTTGTTCCGCCTCCTCCTTGTATCCCTCCGAGGGTTCTGTCATTGGGGCTCTAAGTCCGCCATAGGAGGGATATAAGGCAAACCTTCGCCCCTCCCACCCCCCTTTGGGGTTTGTCCATCAATGGCGGACTGAGGCAACTCTTCAATGTGCGCCATTGCTTCTAATTAGCAAGGAAAATTTGATCAAGAGGGTTTGTTCTCTCTGTTTTTCCCACAGACGGCGCCAGTTATACGGAAAAGAAATAAACTTTCTCGTATAATCCTGTTGATCAAGATTGCTATTCTCCGCACGACATCGCTTTACTCCCTGAAAACACAAACGTGAGCTAGCCGGCGGGTGTGTGCCGGATACCTCTCCGATGCCTAAGTCAGCAAAATAGACAAATAGACAAAAAGCTCAGATATTAGGAATCAAAGTTATGTTACCTCTCCATAGGTGATGTTGTGAGTTTTTATAGGTTCCGTGTGGCACAATCCTAGTAAGACTCTTACTCCTCCATGTAAAGTCCTCTTAGGAATCACATTCCTGAATGATAATGCTTATCCTTCAACACCCCCCTCATTGCTTAAACCAAGTGAGATGGTTTTACCATGATCGGATGTCAATACAACCAAGATAACATGGCCATGCTAAAGCCGCAGAATAGACCGAATTTCAACTAGCTCAGTTCTTCCTTTCACTGCGTGTACCTTGATACTAGGTTGTCTGAAACCGTGCTAACCATGATGAGTTTGGACCGAGCTAACTAATAGCAAGGTCTTGTGGTAGGCTTCAACATACCTCGGCTCAAAAGGTGTGGCCGAGCTAACTGTTGTTACTCTAGCCGTGGTGATCGAGTTAACTACAAAGCCCTTTTGGATCGGGCTAACTACAACGCTCTCTGGGACTGGGCTAACTACAAGGTTTTCTATGACCGGGCTAACTCCTAGGTCCTTTTTATCCTGCCCTTCTTACCGTGGCTCACAGAAAGGCCCACTACCCAGCTCGGCCCAATTTACATATAAGTTACCCTCTCATTTGGTTTATTTTTCAAATCAATTTTTGAGAGTTCAAAACTTAAAATTTGTTTGGTTTATAATTTTCTCAAAATTGTTTTCAATAACTTTTTCTATCTTCTTTCTCATTCTCTCATATTTTACACATCAATCAATAACTTTTCTTTCTTCTCTCTTATTCTCTCACATCTTACACATTAAGCAATCATTTTTTTCTCACACCCATCAATTTAACTACAAAAAAAATTATGAACCATCTCAAACTACAAAATTACAAAACTATTTTTAAAATATACAACCAAACAAATTTTTAAATTTTAAAAACTCTTTTAAAAAAACTTAGGCTCCATTTGGTTTTGTTTTAAAATTCATTTTGGAAGATAAACTTTTGAAAATTTAAAACTTATTTGATTATGAGTTTTGAAATTAGTTTTTAAGTTGCATATTTTGAAATTAGGTTTTAGAAATTTGCAAATTGAAAACTGGTTTGATTAGGAGTTTTCAAAACTAGTTTTTAATTAGAGTTTTTTTGGATCTTGTATTTTTTTTTTATCTTGTAGTCAAAACTTTTTACAATATTATAGTCAATTTTGTTTACTTCTTTTACATACGTAGTCAAAACTTTTTACAATATTATAGTCAATTTTATTTTTATTTTTTATCTTTATATATATTTTTTATTTACTTCTTCTAAAGGGTAGAGTTTCATATGTATATATTAATATCGATCAAAAAATATGTGAATATTTGTAAGAATGTTTCTAAAATTTTAAAACTGCTTTTTTGATTTATGTACACTCAATCTACATACATTTAAAATGCTTCATATTTATTACATTTATTTTTCATTTCTTCACATTTTGTTTACTGTTTACGTATATATTTTGGATTGCCCATATATATATCTAAAACATAACAAATTATTTGGCCAATACTAAGAAAAAAAAATTCAAAATCATTTTTAATTCTACTACACATCAATTAATTATTTTTTTCTCTTTTCTCTCTCTTTCTCAATTACTTTTTCTATTACACTTATCTATTCAACTACAAAAAATATTAAGGTAGTGTTTGGTTTACTTTTCAAAACTTAACCCTGTTTTTAAATCATAATTTGAATAAAACATATTAACTAAACATATTTTTAAAATACAATTCAAAATTACTTTCAACACCCTTCTTTCTCTCTCTCTCTCTCTCTTCTTATTATTATCAATCAATTAATTAATTTTTCTCTCATCTGTCATATTTCCTCTCACATTCTCTCACATTCTATACATCAATCAATCAAAAAAAATAAAAATAAAATTACAAATCATTCTAAAACTATTTTCAAAACTTATAACCAAACAATTTTTCTTTTTTCAAATTATGATTCAAAAACTCAAAACACAATTCCACACTCAAATTATAATTTTAAAACTAAATCAAATAGATCATAAAATCATCACAAATTCTAAAACTCTAAAACTATTTTCAAAATATATAATCAATCAAATTTTTTAATTTTTTAAGCTCTTTTCAAAAAATTATTTTTAAAATAATATTTCAAAGTACAAATTATATTTTAAAAAGATGATTAAAAATCATCTTTTAATTTTTAATTCAATCTAAAACCATAATATCTCTCACGTTTTTTAAATTAATTCCAAAACTAAATCAAAGCAAATTAAAATCAAGCGGAGCCTTACTCATTTAAAAATTTAAAAAAATTCCAATGTACTAAAAATGGGACCCAGGTCTGAGCTGGGCCCGAACTTGTTGGTGTTGGATTGGGCAACGTATAAGAAATCCTTGCCGTTTGTTTTGGGAGATAGAATGGAGATGATTGATAGTGAAAGGATTGATAGTGAGGGGATTAATAATGAGGAATTATTAAATTATTTTTATATAAAATAATAAAACAAATAAAAAAATATAAAAATTAAACATTAATATTTAAAAAAATAATTCCAATATATAAAAAATAAAAAAAATAAAAAAAATTTCTAATCCCCTCACTATTTTTCTAATACCATCTCTACCTCCTCCTTACCAATCCCCCTTCCTCCTCCTTACTAGTCCCAGGTCATGTTTGATTCACAAGATTAATAGTGAAGTATTAATATTAATATCCATTAGATTAATAATCCCACCCCTACCCCATTACTAATAATCCTACAAATTTGTTGGATTAATTATCCATTGGATTAATAATCTTAAACCAAAATGTTAAAACAAACATAGGATAATTGGGCCCACGGATTAATAATCACAATCCCATACTCTAACCCATCCAATCAAACATGCCCCCAAGGGATTACTAATCCCCTCCCTATCTCTAAAAACAAACATCACATTCTCAATCTCCTCCTCACTATCAAACCCAATCCCCTCTCTGTAACCCCAAACAAACGGGGCCTTTATGAATTCCTTAGAACATCTCTAATACTTGTTGTTATAATATCATTATTATTATTATTATAATTTAACAATAAATAATATTATTTTATTAAATTATAGCAATAGTATTCCAATAATCATTTATTATTTTGACAAATCTCAGCTAATTTTTCCTCCAAATTTGTAGGTGTTTTTTGGATATAGGTTTTTTTGTGATTTTATTTTTATTTATTTTTGTCTTTTGTGACATTTTTTTTATTGTTTGTAAAAAAAAATTATATATATATATATATATATATTATTCCTAACTGGACAAATAAAAAAATTGAAATTTTGAAAAAAATAAATAAATATAATTCGCCCCACCCAAAAATATATCACTACATATTTAATAATTATACATTGCAAAAATAATATTACAATTCAGTTGTAGAAAATATTAAAAAATAAAAAAATAAAAATAAAATTTCATTGCAAAATAAAAAAATGACAATACAAATAAAGACTAAATAAATAACATTACAAAATCTAAAAATACATTATCCCGTAATTATTCATCAGGAGGCAGGGGAAATAGTAATTTGGGTTGCTGATATTTGTAGATCACTTGGCGAAAATCACATTTTTTCGCATTGTGTAATATGCTTTCATCTGAGGGTCCAAATGAGAAATGTCCGTAGTCATTATCATATGTTCTTCATTTTTCGTCTTATGTTCTTGTCTTCTGATCTCAAAGTCATGTTTTTTTATCTCAAGTTCTTGCAGTGCTTGAATCCTTTTTTCTTTTCTTTCATCTTTTTTCTTTTCCTTCTCAGCAAGGTATTGGTTAAATGTGCCCAATTATATGCTCATTTTTTGGACTTCAGCTTGAACGACTTGATTTCTCTGAAATAATTCTTTTGCAGCTTTCCTACCCATAGACCTTTTACCTTTTGCAGAGACACTGCCCTCACCAACAGTTGGATTGTTACCAGTACTTGGATTAGTGTTATCTTCAAGAGAAATGCAGTTATCCATAGGAGAATCGGGGCCTGAATTAGGGGAAAACAGTGTATGTATTCTTGACTTCACTGTGTTCGTGAGAGTTACATCTTGCCATTTGATATTGTTTTGCAAAATTAGCAAACAATGTTCAAAAGCAAAATATTTATTTTCATCTTGATGGTATAACAGTTTTGCTTGAAGTATCTATATTAATAGAATATTAAATTAATTAATTAGTTAATTTTTATATAAGATGAAATAAAAAAACTAACATAATAAATGAAAATGAAATCTTATTGTATCTACTTGTGGCGCCCCACTCAGATATAAATTTTCGACTTGCACTAGACACCTACGAAATTTGTTGCAACATTTCATGATTACACCCCATCGAGATGAAATAGACACTTGTATTCTTAAGTGATCATTCTGCAGTAAGCAATAATTTTCAAAACTTCTTTCCCAAAAATGAGCATGCAATTGCGAATTTCCAATAATTAAGTCTTCAGTAATGTAACACCAAGCTCTACAAATTGTCATATCTTCTTGAGTAGTGAATAATTTTCATTTCTTTGCTTTTGATGAATCTTCCATAGTGATTGGCCGAAAAAACTAAAAACAAAATATTTTTGAAAGTAATTTTGAAAGTTTGCTGTCAAATGCAATTGAGATAAAGAGAGGAGAAAAGAAATATAAAATTTGAAATATGTGCTGTGAAATGAATTTGAGATTGAGGTTTCTATTTTTTTAAAATGCAAAATATGACCGTTTGGGAAAAAATATGACTGTTAATTTATAGCTAGTATTTTTTATTTGGTTTTTTTTTTAGGCAAAAAGAGCACAACGGCTCTTTTGCCTTCCCAAGATAAATAAGCACTGTCCATACAAATGATTTCCAACGGTTTGAGATGAATATCCAAAATCATCCAACCCTTTTCCTCTCCCTCTCAGTCTCTCTCTCGCTCTCGCTCTCACTTTCACTCTCACTCTCACTCTCACTCTTACTCTGTCTCTATATGTCTTTTCTTTCTTCGATCGGCTATCCAACCATTTTCTTCTTCCTCACTCTCATTACTATCTCTCTCACTTTCACTCTCACTCCTACAATGGAATAGACGATCACCAGAGACGATCACCCTCACTGTCTCTTTTGATCTCTGTTCTACCTCTCCCTCACTGTCACTGTATCTCTCTTCGATCGGCGACGGTACAAGATCGAAGAAACAATCGGCGACCGTCTACCCTTCACCCCTCCCTCCTCTCTCTCTCTCTCTCTTAGAATGGAAAGAAATGATCACCAGATCTACCTCTATCTCACTGTCACTTTATCTCTCATCTCTCTTTCTTCGATTGGTGATGGTATATGCTCAAAAAGACAATCAACAACCATCTACTCTCCACCCTCTCTCTCTCTCTCTCTCTCTCTCTTAGAATGGAAGACACGATCACTAGATCTACCTCTCTTTCACTATCACTTTGTCTCTCATCTCTATGCTTTCAATCGGCGACGGTACAAGATTGAAGAGATGATCAGCGACCAGATCTACTTTCAACTACCAAAACCAGGTATTTCTTATTTTTAGTTTTGTTTATATTTTCAATTATGAAATTGCTCGTTGAGCTTATTATGAAATTGTTGAATTTTTTGAATGTATTGAATTTGTTTGAATTCAACCAAATTAAAAAAAGATTTGTTGCATTTGTTTGAATTTGCTGATTTCGGGTAAATTAAAAAAAATTATTCAAAATTTTTTTGGTGAATTTTGAAACATAAAAATGGTGAAAGGGGGGGAGGGAGGAAGGCAAGAAAAAAGGGAAATAGTTGGTTTGGCTGATTTGGCACAAATGGCAACTGCCAAAACATGTGTCAAATTTGACACAAGTTTTGGCATTTCTCAAATTTGGTAACTGCTATATTTTGCCATTGGAGCATCAAAATTGAACTCAACTACTATATTATAGCAATGGCAACTTCAATGGCAAACCATTGAAGATGCTCTTACGAAAATTCTAGAAACAAACTCACGCCACTCCCAATTTATTTGGAGAAATATTAGAGGTACTAACAATTTGATTAAAATTTTTATTAAAATATCTTATATAAGTGTCTTTTAGGTCTTATACCTTTGTGAGACATTTAAGAGTGTTTTGGAAAGATAATTAAAAGTTGATATTTTAACATTTTAATTTTTTTTATTTTATGTGAAATATAATGTGACTCAAAATGAATTAAAAATTAATTTTTAACTTTTAACCTAAGTTCCTAAGGCTGTGATTGTTTGGATAGACATGTACTTGAGATTGGACTAATAGTCCAATAAAATTATTAATCCGATGTTTGTTTAAAAAATTTAAGTACTGACTAACAATCAATCTGGATATAATATCTCATATATGATGGATTATTCAATCTCACATAAGGGGTGAGATATAAATTATGTTTGGGAAGTGGCTAAAATAGCCAAAAAGCCAAAAAGTCAACTAAAACACATCACATCACCTCTCTACTTTTCTACACACCTTTTCGTAAAAAGCCAAAAAGTTACTAAAATAGCCTGTTCCCAAACCAAGCCTAAGTTAAAGTCTGGACTAACTTATTAAATGACCATAATAGAGGTATTATGGTCAATATATTGGATGTCCTATATTCTGTCATATCCTATCCATTGTAATCCACCTATACAAATATCGGATTGAATAATATTTTGTTAATACCTTTTTATAATCCTAACTCAATCCAAACATAGGATATAATATACAATCCAAAGGAATTCGTAATTCTAAGACTATTAGTTATGAAAATACTAATCAAACTTAATCTAGTTCGCCCAACAAACATGATCTAAAATAACACTTAATAAAAATTTTGGTAAAACTTTTTACGATCTTATTTTTGATTTATTTTTAGAGCATCCTTATCGAGCTCTTCAAAATCATTTTTTAGCTAAAAACTTCAAAAAATTAACTCCATCAAGTTCGCTTGCAACTAGTCAAAATTTACGATGGCTACAGTAACTCGTTACAATAAACGAGGTACTGTTCATCGCTACTTGTGTGTTATCGAATGTCCGCCTAGAAGTCCAGCAGAACATCTGGCCGAACCAGCTGGTCAACCGCGCAATGGCAAATATTTTTTTGGTGGCTTTTTATAAGAATTGTTTGACTTATAACTTATCAATTTAATAAAAAAAAAAGAAGAAGACTAACAACACACAATAAGAAAATAATATTTAGGGGTTGTTTGGAATGATCTAAATAAATGTACTTTTTGTCTTTTTACGAAAAGATATGCAGAAAAGTAGAGAGATGATATGATAAAAAAAGATAAAAAGATGAATTATTTGGAACTTCCCAAACTTAGCCTTAATAAAAATAACGAAAATGCATTGGATCCCCACTGAGGTTGACCTCAAGGAGTGGAGGCCCTGGATTAGCGAAAAAAGCATTTTTTGAATTTGTCGGCCAGGTGCGCCACCATCAGGGGTGCGACCCCCACTGGGGGGTCTAATTAGGATAAAGAATTTGATATAGTAGATATTAAAAGATGATTAGTTAAAATAATGAAATAATTTTAATTTAATTAAAAATTTGAAGAGTTGGTGTGGATGCTATTACCCTTTTTCTCTCTCTCTATATATTCTCCGTCTAATCCCCCAAATTCAATAATTCGCTTAATCCTACCCACCTCTCCCCATCAGGTATCTCTCTCTCTCTCTCTCTCTCTCTCTCTCTCTCTCTCTATGTATATATAGATTTGTATGCATAATTTGTATTACGAATTCTAGGGTTTTTGTTTTTGTTGCGAGAATCAGATCCTGAATCTCGTTTGTTGAGTTTTGCTTCTGCTAGGGTTTGTATTAGTGATCAGATTGAGCAATTAGGTCTTTGGAAGGTGGTTTTTGATTTCGTTAGCTCACGATCTCTGCTATTTGTGTGTAGGCATTTTCTGTGAGGGTAGGTCACGCCTCTGATCTGATTAGAGGTGTTAGGTTTGTTGTCTGTATTTATGGCATCAAAACGCATCTTGAAGGAGCTCAAGGATTTGCAGAAGGACCCTCCCACATCATGCAGCGCCGGTGTGTTCTTCTTCTTCTTCTTCTTCGCACTTCAATCTTCTTTTTCTAACTCACACTCTGTTTGACTAGTAAGGAAGCTTATTAGTCTGTGTATTGAATTGAGCTCTTTATCTTATTTTCACAGGTCCTGTAGCCGAAGACATGTTCCATTGGCAAGCAACAATTATGGGACCTACTGAAAGCCCGTATGCTGGAGGCGTATTTCTGGTTTCTATTCATTTTCCTCCTGATTATCCTTTTAAGCCCCCTAAGGTTGTTTTTTCTTATACTACTAGATTTGTTATTATGCAACTAATAGTTAATGACTTGATATGTTTAAAATTTTATGTGTTCTACGCAACACTCTCATCTCATGTCTATTTATTATAATCTTGGTATTGCAAATGAAGATATCCTATACCATTACTATCGGTTTAGAAGCAAGGGATTAATGGCTAATGTGTTGTGTTGGTGATGATACCTAGCCTTCAAAAGTATTGTATAATAAAGACTCCTGTTTGTTTTGAGACAAAAGTGTTATTGTTAAGGGAAGAAGTTGGTTTTGGGGGGTAAAAAGAATTTGATTTTATTCCTAAAAGGGGCATATAGAAATTAAAATTAAAAAAAAGAACAAAAAATAAAACCTTAGAAGAAGGAAATAAATAGAGGTTGTTTAAATTTTGTTATGTGTTCTTTTGAGTTCAGGGAAGTTTAGTTTTTGTTTCCCATGATTTCAGATGAAAGGATATGAATTTTCCCAATTCTATAAACTGCCAATGTATTCAAAGTGTGCACATGCAACTTGCCATATGTATTGTTTGTATCCCAGTGTATTGAATGATGCGTCCATATGCCATACGTGCTGCTTTGCATGGAATACATATGGTACCATGGATCATACGATGCGAATGACTATGGTTGTGTCCATCAATAGAAGGCTATGTTGATCTTGTTGTGTATGATACTGTTGAGATATGAGAGGCTGACTAGGTTGATGTTGCAGGTGGCATTTAGGACCAAAGTTTTCCACCCGAACATTAATAGCAATGGAAGTATTTGCCTTGATATTCTGAAGGAACAATGGAGTCCAGCATTAACCATATCTAAGGTTTGATCTATTTTCTATCCCTTATTTTGAATCAATCTTCACAACTGTTTTGCATTCCTCTGTTCCATGAATGACACAAACTTTGTCATGCAGTGTGTGATTGTAAAATACAGGTTGAAATAGCTGCTTACCTGGAATAGAAGTTGTAATACTATCATGGGACTTGTGTGAATACAACACTTGGATTTGTTTACTCTACACCATGTTATTGACACGAGTAGTTATAAAGAATTAGATGCAACATGCTAACTATTTGGTTGGTTTAAAGATGCTTATGGTCTTTTATTCTTGTAGCATTCTTCTAACAATCTTTGTTTTATTCATTGTTTTCTTCTCTCGTTTTTGGGCTGGGGGGTAGGGGGTGTTAACTTTCCCAAGGTTTCTTCAGTTCAGGTCCTTCAAGGAATTGAGGACTCAGTATGGGATATGGGATGATGTTTTACAGTTTTAGTGAAATTTGGAAGTCTAAATATCAAGGGAAGAAAGGAGTGGAAATAAATAATGACAAATTGAAAAGAAAAGAAATGGAATAAACCAAACCAAATTAATGCTTTGTTGTCCCATTCATTTGGGGTCGGCTGCTTTAATTTTTTTTGCCACCATGTCTACTAGTGCTAGTCATCATTTGGGGGGTTGTCTATAAATTTACAGTGTTTCATGTTATGCTTTTATCATTGGACATGTGTCCGATGAGTGTTGAAAAATGTTTGACGAGTGTCATGTCGTATCGACACAACATGCCGCCTTCATAGAATGTCTGCTTTTTAGCTTAGAACATTTTATACATTATTGGTGAAAGAAAAATAAAATAAAACAATAGCATTGTGTGTGAGAATTATCAAGTATAGAGGGATGCACAATCAATTAGATTATGAGGAAAACTTTACATAAAATTCAGTTGTGTAAGAATAAATATAATCTCGAACTTTTTCTTCCTAGTTACTCCCACGCCAACTGTTGCTATTAATTGGTGAAACTTGGGAATTATCTACATACCACAATATTTTCTATTAATTAGTGAAACTCATGTCCACCGTGTCTTGTGTCCCATGTCTAACACCGCTACAACACCTGTTTTGTAGTGTCTATGATTCATGGATAGCCACTGGTTTGAGACTTGTGGCACATTGTTTAGAGATTCAATAGGCTGTCACTTTTAATTCTAATCAAATTACAAAGCTTTTCATACCCCACAATCTTTGTCATTCTTTGGCCTTTAGGACATTACATAAGAATATTTCCTTACACTAAACCCACCACAAACATAACCATAGGCTGCCTTAGGTTAAGTTTTTTCAAGTTGTGCTGCATCAAAGTTGTATCAAATCAATTTAGGCTGAAAGAAGTTACAAGCTATACCACAGAACAACTCAATAAAACCCAAGATTAAGTTGCATACAGTTGGATTTGTTGCAGGTTGGTAGGACGAAAGAATTGTTGGCTTTTTGTATTAAAGAAGGTAGTAGAAGGAAGGTTTAATGGTTCTGCTCAAATGGAGATTGAAATAATCTTTAGTTTCCAAAGGGGATAGCTTGTTGGATTTCTGATACTGTGCTGGAAGTCTGAGGGTAACTGGTGTGGGGAATGAAATCACAAACAAGAACATCATTGGGCCTAACCCATCTTAGGAAGCACAAATCACCCAATCCAACCAAGAAGCCCACCAAATACACAATTAGGGCAACGCATTAATCATTATAAAAAGAGGAAACACTCCTAGAAGGGAGGTATGCTTCAAATGCTCTATACACTAAGTGTTCTTTCCTCTCTGTTAGCTCCTTTCTAACTTAACCATTGAAGGGCTTTCCGATTGGCAATTGTTGGTTGGGTAGCATTAGTGGTGTTAATGGTAGCCCTTGGCCCCATAGATTTGCAAAATAAACAGTGTCAATGGCTTAGTAGCAGGAAACTTCTACGTGAGTGTTGTTTCTTACTCAAAAACCTTTCAAGTGAGAAACTTTCTCACGTCAAGGAAGAAACTTACTCCCAACTAAAGTAGAATCTCTCAAACATTCGAATCTCACGTAAACAAAAGAAAATCAATCCAAACTTATTCTAGTAGTTTCTATTTACATAATATTTATTTATACTTAATAAATAAAGACAATCTGTAGTTGACCTTAGTTTATAATATTTATTCATATTTAACACACATGTTACACCTAAGCCAAAAAAAAAAAATTGTTAGAACATATTTATATATTTAATATATAAAATATATACACACTCCAAACATTAGAAACTTCTATATGCATTTGCTCCCTTGCTCTTGTTCTTGCTGTTGCTCGCACTCCCATCCCTGTCTCTATTGCTGTTTTGTGCAACTAAGGTTAATACTAGTCGATCGACAATTGCTGGCCAATGAGCTCTCCGATGGTTAAGTTAGAAAGGATCTGACAGAGAACGAGGAAGAACACCAAGAGTGTTGTAGTGTGCGGATCATTTGGGGCATATCTCTTTTCTAGGAGTGGTCTCTTCTTTTATAATGGTTGATGCCTTGCCCTAATTATTTCTTTGGTGGGTTTCTTGGTTGGACTGGTCATTTATGCTTCTTTAGTTAGTTTAGGCCCAAGGATATTACTGTGTCATTTTCATCCCCCACAACTACTATTTTATGATGGGGAATAAATGACTAAAATGGCAAGTTTGGGGTTTAGGGTTGGCTAGAGCTTGATTAGACATGGTTTAGGGCCTGAAATTAGGACTTATAATTGCTATGAATACTTGAGAACATGATTATGTTATATATATATATACAAGACTACTGGGTATTCTTATGAAGATAATAGAGAAGAAGAGATGAAGAAGGGAAGAAGAAAAAGAATTCACCCTCAAAAGGGCCAAGAAAGATCACGCATATGTGAACTCAAATTCATATTCAACTCTATCTTCTGAAACCATTACATAACAATTATGTATAGAAAAGTCAAAACTTGGTGGCCAAGTATTACTTTTGGACACTTCATCCACTGAACTATAATCACACAAGATTTATGTACCCATGTTACAATTCATGGATCCAAACTCAACCTAACCCAACAAAACTAAAAATTACTAAATACTCTTGGCTCCTAAAATAAAATAATTTAACAGAAATTAAAAAAGACCACAAGCATAACAAAGACCCTATATGCTGCCCTTGGCACTTTCTTTTGGTCTAAAAAGTCTTATTGTATAATGTTGGGGCCCATGGTCTTTGTTTTAAGCTTCCAAAGTCTATGTGCCTTTGCTAATTAATTAGTATCTGTTGCATCAAACACCTGCGAAAACTCTCAAACAATTTTATATAATGGAATCTGTATAGACTCAACAAACTTCAAATTGTGGGAGTAACATTGTTCCAAATATCACAATGATTGGTGCAAGTTGTAAATTATTTTTACTAAAAAAAATTATAAGTAAATGATTGTGTTGCATGGATATTATGTTGCTTTGATGAAATTCCCAACTTTCATTGTGAAAGTATTGACTACTAAATGTGTTACTTTTGTTGTTGTGTGTGAGAAAGTAGTGCTCATTGAGTGTAAGTGAAGGCAACATAAAATTGTACCTGAATAGAGATCGGCATTTATTCAATCTCAGGCTTCACTCCAATCATTTCTGAAAATTATGAGTAACAACTTTGATTTCTTGAAGTTTAGGGAAATTATGTTCAAACTAAATCAACTCTTTTTTCTGGGGTGGTCAGGTCCTGCTGTCCATCTGTTCCCTGTTGACAGACCCCAACCCCGACGATCCACTTGTGCCAGAAATAGCTCACATGTACAAGACTGACAGGGCCAAATACGAGGCCACCGCTCGCAGCTGGACGCAGAAGTATGCCATGGGATGATGGTAAGGACCCCCATGGCTTTTCTTCTGAAAGATTATATGCAACTGTGTTCTTGTCTGATATGATGTGCTTTGGGTGAAAGAATAAAAAGTGTTGGTAAGGAAACCTTGTTTACTCTTTAAACTTGAACTTGGCAAGGAAGTTGGGTTTGTTACTTTGTGAATATTAATTCTAAGACATTGGAAGAGGAGGGGGGAAAGGAAACTGAAATGTAATGATGCTTTGGTTTTTTATGTATTTATTCAGTGAATGATCTCTGTTTGTTGCTTGATCTCTTGTGGTCTGCTTGGCTTAGGCCTGGCCTGAGCCCTATCTAGTGCCGGCCAGGCCATCACTGGCCCTGACACCCTTGGGTAGGGCCTGGATTGAGGTCTTTGAAGCTTGGACCAGAATGCCTCAAATGGGCATCGGAAAAACCTGGCTCCCAAGGCCATGGGCAGAATGCCAAATTGGCGCCGAATGCCCGGAATTGGCTCTGGCTCAGGATTTAACAGGAGCCCGGTGGGGTTGGGTGAGCTGGAACTGACTCATGAAATACTCGCAAGTATTTCTCATCCTCAAAAATGTCGATCCCAATTTTGTGGTCACACTATCTTCTTGGGCTACTGTCCTTGTACAGTTTCCTGTGCTGATTTATGAAGATGGCAGTCGCAAAGTGGGCAATTAACAAAAGAAAATGTTAATAACCCCTTATTGGTGATATTTTAATGTTAAAATATTTATGATAGTTAACTTTTCTTTTTCTTTTTTTTTTATATAGAATTATGATTAGTTAATGCTAAAATATGTATTTTTTTTTTAGGTAATAATGCTAAAATATGTATGAAGTATATTTGTGTATAGAAGTATATATTAAAACTATTATGTGAACGTGTTAAAATTTCAAATTTTTTATATTAGTTAGTTCTTAATAAACTTTATTTATTTATTTTTTTAAAATTGTTATTATAACAGTCATAAATATCAAAAGCAAACACATACATAACTAGGCGCTCCGAAGAGCGCGTCTAGCGGGAACATTGTGGAGGCTTAAAAGATTGCCTGTTAACTTTACAAATAATATGTTGATAAAGCGGAAATTCCGAGCAGACTGATGTTGGAAAATTTGATCTCGATCTTGATAAGCAATGCCCATGTGTTGAGAACGCAGGAGGGAGGCCTTAGTGGCAGCGAAAAATCCCAAAGTGTCTTTCGGGTTGGCCAAATGATTATCAAAATGGGCTTGATTTCTAGCCATCAACAGAGCCCAAAGGACAAGAATTAAGTTGATCAAGTAGCCTTTTGGTGGGGTTTTTTTTTAAAGTTAAAACCTGATAATGAAAAAGTAGGAACTAAAAACACTTCTACACAAGCTTTCAAGTAATTGGGTTTTTTTTTTTTAAGTTATAAGTTATAAGTAGAAGTTGCGCTAAACACTCTAGTTCAGACTTTTAAATTAAAAAAAGTTATAATCACTTCTCAAAAGCTGTAACAAACAATCTCAATATCACTGTTGAAGCAATTGGTGAGCCATGCGTGTAACCTTGTGGAAACATCTGTAGGGAGTATGGATCTTTAGATGTGATCTATTCCAAACATACAGGGAGTGAGGACAAAGGAAGCAAAAATGTGCTAGAGATTCCTCTGCAATATTACACCTTGGACAGCTTGTAATAAAATCCATGCCAGGTAACGTTGCTCGAACTGGGAGGATACTATTAAGGATTTTCCAAATAAAAAGGGACCATTTGGGAGGGATGTTAAGTTTCTAAAGTTGTTGCCAAGTTGCGGGTAAGCAGTACCTGAACATGACCTTTGACAAATAGCAAAAGGAAATCATTTTGAAAATTAGATTCATAGATCAAAAAGCCAAATTTCTGTTTTATGCGAAGGGAATTGGGGTTGATTTCATGTTTGAATTTTAGATTTAACGACTAGATTTAGGGGAAATTTTATAATACATTTCAAAAAAAAAAAAAAAAAAAAATAGTATACCATACCTCTCTAGTTACGGTCTTTGTAATATTTTATTATGATCCGTTACTATATTATGGTGTTAGTTATGATTTATTTTGATTATTATTTTGGATGGTGTTGACACTGCTTGAATATTTTTTTGAAAAAATAGTTGTCTTTCATTTCGTCACTCGCTGTTTGTTCCTTTCTCTTTTAGTGCTTTATCATCAATGGATTCGGATGGGATTATCCGATTATCAAGAACAATATAAAGATATTCCTTGCGTTATCTGTATATCATACATCAAGATCAAGGGATTAGTCCTTTCTAATATTCACTAGGATATGAATTGACATGGATCTTTATATTCTTCTTCCTTTTTATAATTTTTTTTAAAATAATTTTTAAGATTTCTTGTTGTGTGTGGATTAAACCCCCTCCACGTGTTGAATTTGGGGTTGGCCCTTTTGTGGCTTTTTTGATTTTTTTAGAAATTGAAAAAGTACTAAAAATGTTAACATATTTGAGAAATTACTAAAAGAGTTATTTTTTTTGTAAGTAAAAAAATTAATGTAACATTTAATTTTTTAATTAATAAGAAATAATTTAATAAATTTTTTACTTATTTAGCCGCAACCAAACAAGAATCATAAAACATGTTGATTCATCACATTCATACAGGTCCATTAGGTACAGTTTATTATAGACTTTTTAAAGTTTTTATTATTATTTTAAAATTTAGAATAAGTTGAAAAATTAATTATAAAAATGATTGGGTGAAATGCAGTAGGTTTTTTTTTTTTTTTTTTTTGAATATAAATTTTCAACTTATAATATATGATGGACTAAATAAGGTCAAAGGCAATTGAGAGAGTTTGGTTTTTTTAAAGTTCAAATTTGAATTTGAAGAAGTTTGAGAGGTTTGTGGGGCTGACTATGAGTCATGTTTTAATAATTTGAATTATTCATTTTATATGACTCTCAATATATGTTATTCATGAAAAAAATTAGATTGATTTAATAAAATAAAAATTCCAATTTACTTTTTCGGAGATATTATTTTTGCTTTATCGTATTTATCTGAAAAATATGTTAGACTTTTCATTTTATTGAATGCCGCCCGGGCTCCAACCAAAATTCGGGCTTGGTCGGGCCTGTTAGGCCCAGGGCATATTTCGGCCTTAGGCAGGCTTGAACATTTTTTTTCTATTTTTTTCATCAAAATTTTATTCTTTTCCATTGAAAATGACACTGGGTCTTGGGTCAGGTTTTGAGTGAGCCTTGAGTGGGTCGATGAGCCAAGTTGGGTTTCAAAATAATGACTCAAGCCTAGGGTCCCGGGCTGGACTCGGGTCTAGGCCTAATCGGGCCAGACCCACCATGGGCCATGGGCCAAATTTACACTCCTATATATCATGAGGGTCAACAAGATAAACGATTCGAATTATCAAAACAGAATCATTGATGTTCTTACAACCTTCTAAAATTTCTTAAGTTAAAATTTAAATTTGAAAGAAATTAAACTATTACTTAGAGTAATGTTAGGATGATTAGATTTGAACACTGAACATATTAAATCAAGGGAAAATAACAATTTACGGTAGAAGATATTAAAAAAGAAAAAGAAAAAAGAAAGAAAGATAAAACATGGTAGTGTAACTCCTTGTGTGATTGGGTGCAACTTGGGAGTCCTATTTTGAGTTGCAACCCTCATGTCCGTATAATTCTTTATTTATTTATTTATGTATTTCACTAGAATGTAATTCTCCATTCAAAGGTGAGTCATCACAGTACATTAGAAAAGAGTAGAGTTATGTCATTGAGTGCAGTTGGTAGGGACAGAATCAAAATTTTATTATCGAAAGAGTCAAAAGAAATAAATTTTTTTATCATATATATAAACAATAAATATATACAATATGATATATAACTACATACTTACACATAAAAAAAAATAAAAGTAATCAAGTACTATAGAAATAATCTCTAATAGGATAAATAAATTTTTTTGGTAGAAAATTAAAAGAAAATGTGAGACGGTAGAAGAATATGATATATATCTTTTATATTGAGAGACTATTTTATTTATAAAATAAGATATATATTTTAAAAGTGTTAATGGTAAATAAAATTTTTCACATAAATAAGGGGGCTATGACCCTCTATAGTATTCTCCTAGTTTCATTCCTGGTCAACCTGAATATTAGGTTAATTACATTAACACCCTTTAATTATTAGTAAATATTATTTCATTTAGGGTTTGAATTCTATCAAATTGACTATCTAACTTGGGAAAACAATTTAAGCTTGGTGAGCTCATTTTGGGGCCAACTTTGATAATTTGAATCGTTCCTTTTTTAAAATTCGTTAAGTAAAATATTCATTAAAAAAATTAAGATAATTAGACATGAGTACATATATCCTTGAATCACGTTTGTTTTCAAATAAATAAATAACAAATATATCTATACATTTATATTTATATATAAGAAGCATAGCTCTCTTCTTTGTTGTCCCTTTTTGTCCTTGTCTTCAGTGGCGACTCTAGAAATTTTTGTCAGTGGTGTCAATAAAAAACTTAAATACCATATATCTTACAAAAAATTCACATTAATCATTATATCACGTACGAAGAAAAAAATCAACAAATTAATTTAAATTCTAAAATTATAAACAAAAATATTTCAATATATTGATACTATTGTTTAAGCAAAAAGACATGCTAATATCTAATATGGGTTCAAAATTGGTGGGTTCAAAAGAGTAGGACTTAAAACTATGGGTTCAAAATTGTATTTTAGTGGGTTCAATTACTAATTTTTTTCCTAAAATCTAATATTTATATAATAAATAAATAAAAAAATTCAGTCAGGGGGTTCGGGTGACACCCCTGACCAAGCCTTGGAGCCGCCCCTGCTTGTCTTTTGTGTTTGTGTTTGTGCTTTTTTATTTTGCTTGGAAAATTTTGTAATTTTTATATTTTGTTTACAATTTTTGTCTTTTTGATAACACTTATAAATCAATTATGTAATAAAAAAAATTTCACTAATTGTGTTTGATTGCAATTTTAGATTATAATTTATTGCATTTTTTCAACTAATTTGAAAAAAAAAAAATAGAAATGTATTTAAATTGTAAGATATAATTTTTAAAACTTATTTAAGACTCTTAATACATATGGACAAAATAACTCTATTTCTTTTGTCTTAATTATAATTTTTGAGTGGATGTTAGATATTTGCACATAACGTGTAATTAAACAAGTTTAACCTTTTTAAAAAAAAATAGAATATAAAAAATTATACCAAACAAATTCATAACTTATTTTAATTCTTTCAAACTAATAATTTAAAACGTTATATTCATAAAAACTTAGTTATAGGTGATATCAAATTGAGTCATTATCTATCAATACTCTATTCATAATAAATATGAGTAAGGACTCATTAAATCATTAAAATTGTGACACATAAAATAATAATAAAGTATTGTACAAAAATTTATCATATTAACATTTATTGTTATTCAATGATAACAAATACGAATCACTTTGCTTGTTTTTGGTTTTTCAGAAACACTTTTTCAGAAAATTGTATTTTCTTATTTTTCATGTTTTTTTGTTTTTATTGAATATTTTAATATTTTAAGCAATTTTTTTTAATTTTTAGACACACCTAACAAAAATACACATAAAAAGTATAATTTTTGTGAAAAAATCTTTTAAAAGTTCACTAAATGCCAAAAATACAAAAAAAAAAATAATAATAATATGAGAATTCAGTATATTTTTCATATTTTTTTTGTATTTATTAATTTTTAAAGATATTTTTTCACAAATTTTTTACTTTTTAGATATATCTAAGTAATGTACATCTAAAAAATTTTTAAAAAAATTCTTAAAATTTTAAAAACATTCACTAAAAATAAAAAAACACGAAAAATAAAAAATTCAATTTTCAAAAAATTTAATTCAAAAAACTCAAACTAAGCACACACATTATCTTCTTTTCTTTTCTTCTTTTGAAATGGTTTTACATTAGTAAAGTTTTAAATTTTTTACTTTTTATGATAAGTTTATTATTGCAAGAAAAAACCTATGTATTTGACAAAATAGAGAACCATTGTACTGTAGCACTACCTGTGAGAACCTGTATTTTTGCATATTAAATTATTTTGGTAATTATATTTAGCTACTTAAATTTTGTAATCAACATCTATAATCCAATTCCATAACAACAATTCTATAATTAACTTTCAATTATTTAATCAGTGCATTTTTTATTTTCATAGTATTATTATTATTGTTGTCCTTGTCATCGTCACTTTTATGATTACACAAATCTAATTCTTAATATATTATTCTGTATAAAGTTTTACATTAATAATTTGTGTACAAGAAAATTTACCCATGGAGATTAATTGGTTCAATCTCATGTCTTTTAGTTACATAAAATAATATTCTAATATTAAAGTGACTCAAAATCATATATATATATATATATATATATTATTAATATTGTATTGGCATCAATTTCAATTCAATTCAAAAAAAAAAAAAAAAGGTGTCAAATTGCAAGAAAAGTGGCTGCCACTTCTTTTTCCCTAGGATGCTATGTTGCATGCAAGGCATGCTTGGTTTCCCAATTTCACACTCAACATGCCTAGAGAAGTAAGCATGGGATAGGATGGCAATTCCAAGCCAATAGAAATTTGTTTTGCTAAAGAAAGGAAATAATAAAATAAAACAAAAGTGGCTCCTATTTTGCCTACATAAGAACTCCATTTCAGCCATAATACACACCCACACGGCTGTGAGAGGAAAGAAAGAGTGGAGAGGAAAAAGAGAGTAGAAAAGATAAGAGAAAGAGAGGAAAAAGAGAGAGTACTTGGTGAATACCAATTTCAACTTAGTTTGAGAAGTGTTTGCAAAAGCTCTTGAGGTAAGAATACATCACCTCTATCCTCCCTTAGATACCTCTAATTGAATTTATATATACAAGACCAAGTATGGTTAAGTCACATATTACAAAATAGTGCCATGCACGCTTAAACTTTTGAATGGGATGATGGTTTCATTATGTTATAACTTTCATGTTCCTTCTTGATATAAATATATGGCTTAGCTACTGTTGTTTTTATGTATTTAATATTCTCCATTGTTGATATAATCTTGCAAAAAAAAAAAAAAAGGGGGTAAAATGAGATGAGAATGGCTCCTCTTTACCTAAGACTTAGATTCTTCCTCACTGTTTCAGATTTATCGGATGAAAAGAGAGCTCTAATAAATTGAAATTAATTGATGTTAAAAATCTGTGTATACTGGAAGCATATGTAGGTGTTATACACTGTGAAAATTTTTTATAAAATAATTGGACACCATTTTCTTACCAAAACAAATATTTTCCCTAAGTGTCGCTTACGACACAGCAGAAGCAGTAGCTTCAAACAGATCCCATTTTCTCCACAAATGGTATTTTTCTGCACGACCACTTGGAAAAGTAAGATTTTTAAGTTATCTTTCGAACGCCTCTGGTTTCATAATTTTTTATTAAGTATTGAGAGAGAAACGCCAAATTTTCCAAAATGTGACAGAATCCGTCCAGTTTTCTTACAAAAATAATTTGACCTCCTTCGACTGATTTTCAGTCTTCGCACTCTTCTGGAAATGTGTTCTAAACTCAAACATTTAGCAAACCGTTCTGACCATCCCTCTTTTTGACACCATTTGAGGACCCTTTTTATTTTTCGAACATAGAACACCAGTGCTGACATTTTCATGGCCTGAATATATCTTTTTACTCCATTGCTGTTAGGAGGCAGCAGCAACTCTGAATTTACCAGGTCACTGTTTATTCCACAAGATAAATTTTCAAGTGGTTCAAATCGGAAAAGTTAGATTTTTAAGTTACCTTTCAAACGTCGCTGGTTTCATAATTTTTTATTAAGTTTTGAGAGAGAAACGCAAATTTTTCCAAAATACGACAAGATCTGTCCAGTTTTCTTAGAAAAATTATTTGACCACCTTCTGTCGAATTTCAGTCTTCGAATCCTTCTGGAAACATGTTCTAAACTCAAGGATCTAACATGCCGTTCTAACCATACCTTCTTTTGACACCGTTTGAGGCCGCTCTTATTTTTCCAACACAGATTACCTATGCTGGAAGTACTATAGCTCACTGTCACAGAAAAATTAGTTTTCTTCCAAAATTTATTTCTCCCTTTAAAAATCGTTTTTGGCTCTGGTATTCTTCTCGGAATATTTTCCTAACTCAATGAATTAGCACTAGTTAAAATATTGTAATGATTGAACATCATTTGGTATGGATTTCATATATATATATTTTTTTTATATACAGTGCTGACAGAAGTAGTGTGTGAATTTCTAAGAAATTTTGTGATAAATCCTAAGACACTCTATCATATTTATTTTGATTGTCATATACAATTGTGTTGTTCTATTTAAACATTATGTCACTGTAGTTTTCAAACTAAAACTCGCACATGCATCAAAATGTGAATTCGACGAAGTAAAGAAACACGAAATTTAACCAATGATACATTAAAATGTAAAAGTGATGGGGTGAGCCCAGTTTAGAATCTTGCGCAAGTGAGTTGCGAACCCTAACATGGCACGGGAAGGTATTTCGGCTCTTATTCGGTGTAGAGGCGATATAAGGTTGGTGGTGCGGGCGTCACAACATAGACCGTTCCCTTGGGGCAGACCGTGATGTCACGACTCGGGTATGTAACCCTGGTGCGTGGGCATCATTGGTAGTTACTGTAAGTAACATTTGAATATTTGACCAAGGGGGAGTCAGAATTGCCCGTGGCCATTGTTTAGTGGTTGAGTGGAAATAGTACTCCGCGGGGAGTTACTTAAACTTATCTGATGAACTAAATCTATGTGACTTTAAAAAGAAAAGTGTGCATTTTCCTTATGATGAATCACTATCTCCATTTGCCATTTTATTTATTTATTTATTTATCTGTTGTTATTATTTTAATTGTTGGCATTTATGTTATGCTTATTAAATGCTGCTTATTATTCTGTTAATACACAACGTTTTTACTGGTGAGTATTATTATCGGGATGGATATTTTCGGGTTGTAGTATCTTATTGAGCTCGTCGCTCATTGGCATTCCCATTGCCCTAGCGTTTCATGCCAAAATCAAGAAACCAAGGAAACACCGAGGTGTAGGAAGGCAACATTCAACCCCGTCACTTTGAAGCGTACCAAAACTCCATGAACCATTTTTTTTTAGTTTTCTAGTTTTTCTCTAGTTCTTTTTTATATTTGTGTACTAAGACAAGGTTTTAAATTTGATTGGAGTTGTAATTTAAGAACTTTTAGTTTCCATGTTGTAAATTAATGGATGATGATAAATTTGGTGACAACATTGATGAGGATTTTTAATTAAGCAAATTGATTTTAAGTTTTAAACCTTATTATGATGTCCTCAAATTTTGGGGCGTCACACTACCCAACTCCCTCTTAGGGCTGAGAAAGGAATTCATAAAATTCGTAATTCGATCCGGTCCAGTCAAATCCGGTAGGTATGGGTTGATATTTTAAAGTCGTGGTTCGGTTCCAGATTGAAAAATTAAAAATCCGTTATCCACAAATCGATTCCGGATTGAACCCCATGGTTCTGGATTAGAATCGATCCGGACCATATACAAGCCTATATTTATATTATACACCCTCCTGCATAGTATCTTCTCTTATTTTATATAAAACCTAAATCCAAACCTAAACCCGCTTAGTATCTTCTTTTTATTGCTTTTGTTGGTTGGTTTTTAATTTTAATTTGTAATAGTCTAAATACTTATGGTGGAACTAATTTTCTTACGGTTGCTTAAATTCTAGAACAGTATATCACTATTGTGGAAAGACATGTTATTGTTGTGGAACTAATTTATGTTTTTATGAAATTAAAATGTTATATATTTTTTATTATTATTTAATTTTGTGAATCCGTGGTCCTAAATTGATCCAATACGTGTTTGAATAAATTGGTTCGGATTGGTTCCACGATTTAAACAAAGTGGATTGGTTCTAATTTTTCAAGAACCATAAATAACAGATAGGTCTTGATTTTATCCCAATCCGGACTAATCCAGACTATGCTCACCCCTACTCCCTCTTAAACTGTGTTACATAGACTCGGCACTTTGGAGCGAAGTACCCGTGTCGACACAACACGACACGGGTGCAAGTGTGGGATCGATGTCGGATTTGGCTATTCTCTCTCGGACACGGCTTTTTACAGATAGCAAAAGAAATGAAAGAGGAGAGAGCAAGAGAGAACCTGGTCGAAACTCTATCCAGTCGATCCAGTCAAAGTCGAAGATCGAAGACTTCCAGTCGAAGCTCCATTCGGTCGATCTAGTCGAAGATCGAAGCTCCATCAGTCGATCGAATAGTCGAACACCCCAAACGACTCTCTCTCTCTCTCGCCTTCTCTTTCTTCCTCGCGATCGATCGCTTCGCTTCTCTCCCTCTCTCTTTGTCGTTTTATTCTTGACTTAATTGATATCTCTGTCTCTTGATTCATATCTATATCTATTCGTATCTATCTCTATATAATAATTATTATATAACATATAATATATTTATAAGATAATATATAATACATATTATAAGATAATATATACTTATATATATTAATAAAAATAAATAAACACATGTATGTAAAATAAAATAAAAAAATTAATTAGAACACATTATTTAAAAAATCTAATAAATAAATAAATAAATTAATGTATATTAAAATAAAAATATTTATAAAAAAATTAAAAATTTTGCCGTGTCCCCTGCCGCATTTATGTCTCCATTTTTTAAAAATTGCCGTGTCCCGTTGTTCGTATCCGTGTTTGTATGCGTGTCCGCGCATCATAGATTTTTATTTGTTATCAATATATATATATATATATTTAACGTATCCCCGTACCCATATCTAAATTTGGATACATATCCACATATCCTTAATTTTTAATTTTGAAATGTCCGACCCCTAAATATGCACCCGCACCCGATACCCGTACATGAGTTTGTGTAACATAGCTCTTAGATATAAGTGCATAGATATATATTTGGTAAAGTTTAAGTGTTGGATAGGACAATACCAAATGTTGCTAGAGTAAATAAGAAATTTATGAGAATGTTTAGAGATTAAAAATGTCAAATATTGTTAGGCAGTCACCTAAAAAATAATATATTTGTTGAAGATATTATTATGCCACTTCCAATTATTTTACTTTTTTATCCAGTTAATAGTAAAAAATAATTAAATATTTTTATTGCATCCTAATCAAACATAATACAATAATCTCCAATTCTTATTTAAGAGTAATGATATACAAATAGAATTGGAAAAATTACAAAAAAAAAAAGAAAAAGAAAAGAAAAAAATTAGAGTTTGAACCCTATAACAAAATGAACTCCGAATTTTTAATTTTGTCAATTTAAAGCCTAAACTTTTGATTTATTTTCAATCTAAACTATTTGTTTATTTTTGTTAAGTAAAGTAAATGAAAAAAAAAATACATTTTAGTCATTAAATTCAACGGAAATTATATTTTAGATATTTTTAATACAGTTACATAGAGTTTAATGACTAAACATAAATTTATTCGTCCGCATTATTTAACAAAAATAATATTACTTCTTTTGGTTGTTTCATTTTCAATTAAAATATAATCTATCATTGCCTTCATAATTTCAAAAATGTCATTGACACTTCATTATAAATATTTTTTTTTCTTGTATAAATTTTTTGTTTGTAAACAAATTTTCTTTTATATAATTTTTTTAAAATTATATTGACTAAACCACCTATCTATTTTTATTAAGTAAAACTGATGAACATAATAGTATTTTAGATATTTTTTATACACCTACATTTTTAATAACTAAAATATTATTTTTTTGGGTCCATTTTACTTAACAAAAATAAACAAATAGTTTATATTGAAAACAAATAAAAAAAATAGAGTTTAAATTAACAAAATTAAAAATTTACATTTTATAAAACGATATTATCTGTTTTATAATAAACTAAATACTATTTTCAGTAAAACTAAAAGTATTATAATTGTGAAATTTAAATTATTATCTATTTTATAATAAACTAAATATTATTTATGGGATTTTTATTGATAAATCCATGTTAGAGTTGTTATAACCCATTAAGTCCACAAAGGAATATTATAACCTGATTAGTCCCATATACTTTTCTTTTTATTCTATAAATTCATTTTTCTAATTTTATATTTTTACCTGGACTATTATGCCCTTATATATATATATATATAGTGTGTTAATACATAACATGTTCCCTGTGATTTCGTGGAATCCGTTTTGGCAATTTCTATCATTCTAATTCAAATGGATACGTTTCTATCTTGCATGCTTGTTATGAGGCTTTGATGTGCTAGGGTTTCATTGTTGCTATTGTAGTCTGGTTCGGTGATTTTTGAGTGAAGACAACGAATTTGAAGGTGTTCGATTATCAGATTTTCTGGAATATAACTACTTCAAAGTAGTTGTTTTCAAGTTTCTGGACGATTGTAGGATTGCATGATTAAGGTTAGTATCATTTTGGTTATGAATACATGTTCACTTTATGTTTTGATTTGTATGATGGATCAGATGCTCTGTTTTTTTATTGATATGGATCGGATGCTCTGTTTTTTCAATTATATGCATCATACGTGATATAATTCAGAGTATATGGATCAATGTGAATGTTTACATCGTGGTCCTGTGGAGGGGAGGTCATCAGATTAGTGATGAATGTGGATCTTCTATAATTCAGAGTATGTGGAACAATGTGAATGTTTACATCGTGTAGTATTATGTGAAGAATGTTGATGCTTGCATTTTACTTTGATATTTGCTTAATGAGGCTCTGTGTGAGTGATATAATTCAGAGTATATGGATCAATGTAAATGTTTACATCGTGGTCCTGTGGAGGGGAGGTCATCAGATTAGTGATGAATGTGGATCTTCTATAATTCAAAGTATGTGGAACAATGTGAATGTTTACATCGCGTTCGTATTACGTGAAGAATGTGGATGTTTGCATTTTACTTTGATGTTTGCTTAATGAGGCTCAATGTGAGTGATATAATTGAGAGTACATATGTCAATGTAAATGTTTACATCGTGTTAATATTATGTGAAGAATATGGATGTTCTCACTTTACTTTGATGTTTACTTAATGAGGCTCTGTATGGGTGATATAATTCGGAGGATATGTATCAATGTGAATATTCACATCTTGTTAATGTGAATTATGGATTTAACACTTGAACTGTACACGTAGTCATCTAATTTTTGCATAATGTGAATTTTCATATCGGTTTGGATTAGTGTTGATTGTTGTATTGTTGTGTTTTTACAAGAGATGGATACCTTTATGATATTGGTGTGTACATATGGTTGTAGTACAATTGTAATAAATGTTGCCCGCGCATTGTGTTATTTGTGTTTGGTGGATTGTTTGTGTGAAAAATAGGGGGAGTTGTTTGCTGGTTCTATTTCATTATTCTGTCGGTTACATGGGATTAATAGGTGTGATTTGGACAATAAGGAAGAATTTCAGAACATGTTACTGCTTGCTAAATCAATGGGGATACAACATGTAGAAGTTGTGGTTGAGTTGAAAAGTGATATTGGTCAATCAAGTAGCTCGGGATCGCTGCATGTGGGGGTTGAGGAAGATATAGATGCACTACGGAGATTTTGCCACCATAAGGAAAAAGGTGTTGTTGTCAGTCCCTTGGGAAAATGGTATTACGTATGTGGGTCAACGGTTTGTTGGAAGTGCACAAAAATTTCGTGATGTTTTATGTAAGTATGCCATCCAATGTGGGTTTCAGTTTACGTATGTCAAGAACGAGACAACAAGAGTTACTGCTGTGTGTGCGATGTGTGAGGAGAGAGGCTGCTTGTGGGCTATACATTGTAGAGCACAACGAGCAAATGGTTTTTTCTATATCAAGAGATTTAGTGATATGCATAGTTGTGGTACAGATGTCCGAACATCGAAGAATCCGCGCGTTAGTTCGGATTTGGTGTCGAGTACCATATTTGAAATTGTGAGGGACAAGCCGTTGACTCGGCCGTGTGAGGTGGTGACTATTTTGAAGAGGGATTATGGGCTAGATGTGAGTTACCATGTCGTATGGTTGGGTGTGGAGAAAGCAAAGGCTGGTATTCATAGAGATCACTTATTATCGCTTGACCAGCTGCGGTGGTATTTGAATGCTGTGATGCGGTACAATCCGGGGAGTTATGTTAATATTGACTATGATGCGAGTAGTCAACAGTTTTGTCTCTTTGTGTCATTCGCTGCGTGTATTTCTGGGTTCAATTCTTGTCGGCCTTTATTATTCCTGGATAGAACATTCCTCAAAGGAAAGTACAAAGGTCAGCTATTTGTGGCAACGACGAAAGACGGAAACAATGGTTAGTATTTTTTTTAGCTGTCTATTCATGTCAATATTTACTCAGAGCAGCATAGTTTGGACAAATGAGTGATTGAGAAATTATAAGTAATGTGAACATTGACATTAGCATGCACTGATGTGAATGTTCACATCTGTGTCTACTAATGACAGTAATGTGAGTATTCACATTATTATACACTGATGTGAATGTTCACATTAGTGTATACTAATGTTAGTTGATCCATTAATGAACAATACTGTGAATGTTCACATTATCAATGACTCAACAATTAACAATGAATTATTAAGGGTCGTTAATGTGAATGTTCACATCGTTGACGTTTACGAACCTGAATCCAAAAATAACAATAGTAATAGGGCAATGTAGATATGAATATTCACATGACCTGTTTCGTTTATACCGTTTTCCATTCAGTTTGGAATATTGTGAACAGTTGTGTATTAGTGTTGTGTTATAGGTCTGTTTCCTGTTGCATTTGCGATTGTTGATTTAGAGATCACGGCCAATTGGTCGTGGTTCTTGCATGAACTTGGGAAGGTTGTTGATGGTAAGCGCCAGATTACTTTTATTTCGGATCGTAATCTTAGTCTGTTAGAAGTTATGCCAAAGGTGTTTCCATCGGCTCATCACGGTTATTACTTACATCACTTGAAGAGCAATTTAAGAGACCAGATGAAAGGAATTGATAATGGATTTAGGGATCACCTAGTAAGTAGTTTGAGTGACTGTGCTTACGAGCCAACTGTGGTAGGGTTCCATGAAAAGCTTGCAAAATTAAAAGAGGAGGGTAAACAACGAGCTCATAATTTTTTCAAGGACTTGGCACCTGAGCACTGGGCAAATTCATACTTCAGGTAATAATAGTTTCCTAAGATGTTTCATTTGTCAAGTTTAGAATGGTAGCGATGTGAATTTTCAGTTTAGAATGGTAACAATCTTCCAATTGTGTTTCATGTTCAATGTAAATAATGTGAATGTTTACATCTGCTAATGATGACTGATGTGACAGATGTGAATGTTCACATCTGTTAATTTGTCAAACAGTCATGCAATGTATTACAGATTTGAATGTTGACACCTGTCATATTTTGTTGTTGTTAATATTCACATCTGTCTATCATTTAAGTTGACAACATAATAAGCATATAATGTTCACTGTGAATGATGTTAATGTTCATATCTGTCAACGTGAATGGTCAGACCTGTTAAATTTCGTATTGTATAATGTTTGTGATATTGTACAGGGGCATGCGTTATGGGGGGATGACATCCAATGCGGCGGAGTCATTTAATAACTGGATTAAAGAAGCCCGTAATCTTCCTATCACTCAAATGGTGGACACAATTCGTACTCAGTTGATGCGGTAAATGTCTGCACGGCGTGACCAAGCAAACAAATGGAATGAGCTTATTTGTCCTACATTCAAAACAAGGCTTATGGATTTGTTCAATGACAGCAGGTCTTGGCAAGTTAGCAAAGCCAATGAGGATGTGTTTGAAATTCATTCGATACCATCTGTTACAGTTGATGTTGCGAGGCGTACATGTTCTTGCTTCAAATGGCAAATCAATGGATTTCCATGTGACCATGCTGTTATTGCTATTCAGAAGAGCCGCTACAATCTGAAGGATTGTGTGAAACATTACTTTCATGTAGAGACATATCGTGCAGCCTATTCGGGTGCCATATTCCTTATACCATCGGTGAAGAAGTTGTCTTTTGATCCCACAGACTTCACTGTATACCCGCCAACTGTAAAAAGACCACCCGGAAGGCCGAAAAAGAATAGGATCCCATCAAGGGGTGAGAAACTGAAGCAAATAAGGTGCGAGACATGTGATAAGTTGGGGAGCCATAATCGGAAATCATGCACGGAACCGATATATGATGTACATTTTTCATTTCAACATTGTGTTTTACATTAGATTCTTATATTCATTTTTGAAATAAGATTCTGTTGTGTTGGCAAAGATTGCGTTGGCAAAGATTGTGTTGCAATAAGATTACGTTGCGTTGGCAAACATAATAATGCATTAGTATTTGATTTGTGTTTTGTTTTTAATTTTTTAAGGTACCAATCTGACATTTATGTTGTTGTGTTTTGGATGAATGCATGATGTTAACTTTCACACTTGTGTAATATAATCACATTATGTGAATAATTGCACATGGGTTGAACTTTTAAACATTTCTGTAGTGTGAATGTTCACTTTCTTGTTACTGTTAACAGCATCAAAGTAGATGACATGAACGTTTATATCAATGTAACCATTCACATCATCAACTCATAAGATGTGAATATTCATGACATCGTTGCTGCCATTCAAATAATCAAAAGCTGTGATGTAAATATTCACATCATCAAATTAATAGATTTGAATATTGACTTGTGTTAAGAAATATCATATTCACACCTGTCATATTGTGTTACATGAACACTTTAAGCAATATTCACATCCATGTAATATGGTTTAAAACATAAGAAAGTGTATGATCATTCTGTGATGTGAACATTCACATCATGTCATGTGTCAAAAAAAAAAAAAATACAATCTCAATGTGCATGACCAACGCAAAATAGGCCTGAAAATGCATATACATATATTGATTGAAAAATATCTGTACAAGCAGTGATATAGACTTGATTTACAATTAAGCTAGTCTGCTCCAATATATAAAACCTATTAACACTAAATTGTCTTAAATAGAGATAACAGATTTGGGTAACAGTGATAGGTGGACACCCCCCACCTATAAGTTTTCACATTGCACTGTCTTTCTATGGTTCAAAAAAAGGTGTACTAATGAGTTTCTTATTTGACACCATTCAAAGTGATCTAGGCTGGCAATAATGTCTTCACAGTATACATGCGCCCTCATGATGTAACAAATTGCAGGTTCGCAATCCACCCTGAAAATGCAAAATTCTTGTTAGATTTTGAAATTTAGGTGGGTAATGGTTGTGGAACATGTGTACAAATCGATTTTAGGCTTACGAATTTGATGCTTGCTGAGGAAAGATGTCTATTGATATGATTGTTTGCGAAGTATTTTGGCTTGATAATTTGGTCCATAATGGTGATGATGGTCCAATGTTGTGCACCAAAGCCTCGATGTAGTCCCTCTGCCAACAATGAAATTTCATATTAGGCACCAACCAACATAGTGCATATGTCCAAGTTCCAATATTACACATCGTACAAGTATTATATGTGTCAGCCACTTACCACTATTTGTGCTTTGTCAATATGTGGGTCATATATGCCTTCTCTTGGGCGCAGCGAGTTATAATGCCTCCATACATTTTCTGTCACGTTATACACAACAATGGTCCAGTGGAAGTTGTCGTGTATTGGGAAGATTAAGAATCTCTGGCCTTGATACTCCTTGATGTGTACATCAATCAGTTTATTTCTCTTGTTGGGGGGTACTCTTGCATGATTTTCTGCACACAAAAGGCATACAATGATGTACCAAGTATTTATATCAATGTTCGATGTGAATGATGTGAATATTCACATCTGCTAATGGTGAGTGATGTTACTGATGTGAATGTTCACATCTGTTAATGTGAGTGATGTTACTGATATGAATGTTCACATCTGTTAATGATTAGTGATGTGAATGATGTGAATCTTCACACCTGTTAATGATTAGTGATGTGAATGATGTGAATGTTTACATCTATTAATTTGTGAAACAGTCATGCAATGTATTACAGATGTGAATGTTCACATCTGTTATATTATGTTGTTGTTAACATTTACATCTGTGTATCATTTAAGTTAACAACATAATAAGCATATAATGTTTACTGCGAATGATATTAATGTTCACATTTGTCAATGTGAATCTTCTCATCTGTCATTTTTATTATCATTCACATCTGCCTATCATTTAAGTTAACAATATAAGCATATAATGCTGAGATGAACATTCACATCTGCTGAAACATAAACAAAACAAAAGTCTAGTGGTTACCAAACATGTGCTTGTAAAGATGAATGCTGAATCCTCTAAACTTGGGTTGACTAGCCCTTGTAGTTCAAGTAGAATTTCACCATATGCATCTATCACCTGCAGAAACAAAGGAGTAGCAGTACATTATTTACAGTGTCTTTACAATGTGTGTCTGTGTGTGTGTACACATTTACAGTTGCCATACGTTGTTGGTTATTGATTCTTCCTTGATGATGTATATTATGTCATCAAAATACACATCTTTAGTCTTTGAATCCCCTTGCCACACTAGCAATCTGTGCATTGTGATTACAGAAAACGTTAATGTCAACATTGCACATTTATGAAATGATCTAATTTATTAAGTATGTATGTGAACTGAACATGAGCAAAAAAAAAAAAATTTAGTTGGGGATATGTAAGATCACTTACTTATCACCGCCGTTCTTGTGCAAATTTTGGACCTTCTGCTTGTTGAGTTTGCTCATGCTGGCCCAAACCTTCAGTTTGTTGTTCAAGGTTAACTTCTCGTACTTTGTTGGCTGCTTTTTTTGTAGATGCTTGTCTAAATCTTGTGCAATTTGGACTGCATGAGATTGCTCTTCGGCTCCCTCTTTCCCTTTCTTTTGACCAGGCAAGTTGGGGTATTCAAACTCTTCCAACCGGTGCACTTTCCTTATTTTCTGCTTGATGCACTTTACCCTCGATGGTGGGCTGATAATGTGTTCCAATGCTGCAGTGGGATGCTTCTTAAGGCTGTCATGAGTCTTTTGTGCTTCAACTTGAGTGATAATGTGGACGAACTGATCGTAAAAAAGGTCTCAAAGAATTGTTTGTTCACATTCCAAGTTGACGACCAACTTTGTCAACCGCTGAATTTCTGTATCTTTCCACTTCATGTAATTCTTCATGTCCATGTCCATATTGGATGGGCCCGATTGGTCAAATAGTTTGGCTTCAAGGACAGCAATCACCCTTGTCCACAACTCCCATGATTCTTCCAACTGTTTGTATTTCGCTTCCCATTGTCGTACAAGACCCCAAGCTTTTTGGTTTTCTTTTATAAGTACATCCACAATGTCCGACTCAGTTGGTTGTGCTATGATGATACCTCTTTTAGCATTGAGGGTGTTACAGCTGGGGTTGATATCATGTCCAACTTCATTCAAGTCTATTGCATCGACAGAAAATCCATCCTTGTCGTCACTGCGTTGACTGTCTTTGCTTTCATCATCGTTGCTTTCATCTTTCTTTGCTGGTGCACTTGACCAAATCTTAGGTTTGGGCTCTACATTCAATTTTGTATAATGGTACATCTTCGCTTCAGTTGGGGATGCCATTAGCTCGCCGCCATATACCTGCAGTTGGACATTATGTTAGTTAGATAGTTCCTTGTCTCATTATGTGAATGGGCACAATATTTTTGGTTGTACTTCTACCTCATTTAAACCAAGCTTAGCCAAAGATATGGACTTCATGTTGTTATGTAAGGCTGTGAGGTCCCACTTGACACATCGTGGAATGGCATTGGGGTTGTGAGGTTGTAAGATTGTTGTATGCTCACACAACTAGTACTGAAACAAATAACAAAGATCAGTAATGTGAATCTTCACATCAATTGACACGATGTGAATGTTTACACCAATGGCCAGTAATGTGAATGTTCACATCAATTAACACTGATGTGAATGTTTACACCAGTGGCCAGTAATGTGAATGTTTACATCAAACAACATTGATGTGAATGTTTACACCAGTGGCTAATAATGTGTGTTTATACATTACTGAACAGTAATGTGAATGTTCACATTATTGATGTCAACTTCCACACCATTGCCTAGTAATGTAAATGTTCACATCAGTTATGTGAATGTTCCAAATTTGTTTTGGTGATACCATCACATCAATCTACACTGATGTTAATGTTTACAGCAGTGTCTACTAATGTGTGTTTGTACATTACTGAACAGCAATGTGAATGTTTACATTATTGATGTCAACTTCTACACCATTGCCCAGTAATGTGAACACTCACATCAGTAATGTGAATGTTCCACATTTGTTTTGGTGCTAACATCACATCAATCTACACTGATGTGAATGTTTACACCGGCGTCTACTAATGTGTGTTTGTACATTACTGAACAGTAATGTGAATGTTTACATCACTGATGTCAACTTCCACACCATTGCCCAGAAATGTGAACATTCACAACAGAGTGGGCAGACCCCGTAAATGTTCATATTAAATATATAATAAGTTTTATGAGATTTACCATTAACAACATCACACATCCGGTGACTCGTCTTGGTTTTCCACAGTTTTGGCCCAATGAACCCATTAGGGTTGCTCGGATGCTCTCAGCCCAATCATACTCGATCATGTTGTCAAATGGGTCCATATATGAGTACAAAGCCCATCCAATTGTTTCTCCGAACGTAGAGAAGAATAGCTTGATGCATGCATACATGCAAACTAATCTTGCGACCTCTTCATTGTCTTGTTTCTTGGTGCCCTTTAAAGTTTCGCTCATAATTTCTCGTATTTTGGCAGCACTTAACCGACTAACATCCTTGCACATTCGGTGTATGATGCCGGTTGTTGGTTTTGCACCATAAGAGAGGTCCATCGACTTGGTGCCGCAGTCCACCCCAAAAATCAGTGATACATCGCTTCTAAAAATCTGGATGTTCTTATCCCCAATGTAAAACCTCTCACTAGATGGCTTGAATGTCTGCACTATACGTACAATGACATCATCATATTTCATGCAGTGGTTGAGGTTGACTTCAATACTGATTAAGCAGTCAAATAATGGCCAAAATGGTGTTTTTCTAAGGCCTTCAATTGGCCACTTGTAAATTTTGTATCCTTTAACAGTTTGACCAATCCAGTTAAATTTGACCGGTAATTAACTTTTTTCATGTTCACTTCTTCAGGAACAGCTGTTTGATCAGGTTTGGCTTTGGCACGGGATTCCCCTCTCTTTCACTTGCCATCAAATTTATGGGGAAGACCTGGGTGTTCAAATAAGAACATTTAATGGGCTGAAAAATAGAGGATGGAACCCAAAGCACCAAACAACATTCAACAATCAACAGTGACAGTAATCTCAACATTCACATCATTGTACACTGATGTGAATGTTCACATCAGTGTATACTAATGTTAGTTTACCCAGTATAGTAATGTAAACGTTCACATCATCTATGTTTGCAAAATCAATTATGAAAACAACAAAAGTTATAGGACAATGTAAATGTTTACATGGGTGATCACATTATGTTATAAGTGGCTAAAAATCAAAGGGTGGAACCAACAACACCCAACAACACCCAACAACACAAACAAGTATGACATTGATGTCACAATGTGAATATTTATATCATATTCCATCACATTGTTGAGTGAAGATTGAGGGTTTTATGGACATCAACAATCAACAATATCAACCGTGACAGTAATGTGAACATTCACATGATTATACACTGATGTGAATGTTCACATCAGTGTCTACTAATGGAAGTTTATCCAGTAATCAACACTAATGTGAACGTTCACATCATCTATGTTTACAAAATTAATTCCGAAAACAACAACAGTTACAGGGCAATGTAAATGTTTACATGGGTGATCACATTTTGTTATAGTTTGCTAAAAATCAAAGGGTGGAACCAACAGCACCAAACAACACCCAACAACACAAACACGTCTGACATTGATATCACAATGTGAATATTTACATTATATTCCATCACATTGTTGAGTGAAGTTTGGGGGTTCTGTGGACATCAACAATCAACAATATCAACAGTGACAGTAATGTAAACATTCACATCATTATACACTGATGTGAATGTTCACATCAGTGTCTACCTAGTAATCAACACTAATGGGAATGTTCATATCATCTATGTTTGCAAAATCAATTCCGAAAACATCTATGTTTACAAATTCAAACCCGAAAACCAGAAGGTGGATGTATATATCGGTGATCACATTATGATTGAAAAACAGAAGGGGGAATGGTATTGCTTACTTTTGTTCCTTATGGTGGGTGGGTATGGTCACTCTCAGTGGATGAAATAAACTCAATCCAATGACGAAGAAGCACCCTCCTTCCGATGTGAACCTTCGCAACGGTGAGATGAAGAGGAATCTAGGGTCGACGGTGGACGGTGGACGACGACGACGTTGGTGAGTCGATGTGAATCTAGGGTTATTGGAGGCGATGTGAATCTGGTTTTGTGGATTCAGTTTTTGTTTTGGAAATTTTGTGGATTGAATAGTTGGAATGGGAATGGGTTTTTGCATAATCGATTACACACGGGAGAGGCGGAGGAGGGTTATTTCGTCCTTTTACATTAATGGACCTAATGGAATATTCAGAAATAGTTTGGGTTTTATGGAATAAAACAGTTACAAATAGGATTTATCAAAAAAGAGCCCATTATTTATTTACTACAAAAATTATTATATTTGTGAAATATAAATTTATTATAATAGTGACCTGTCTTGCACAGACATTTTTTTCTTCTTCTAGTATCTATATATATATATATATATATAAGAGGCATTTCGCGTTTGGTGCTTGAAATTTTTTTCTCGATTTTGCCCTTTTGTTTGGTTTTATTTATCAATGGTGGCTTCTACTTTAGTTTCCTCAGTTTGTCCTTCTCTTTTGTATTATTTATCAGTATTGGTGGAACTAATTTTGATAAAGAGTTTTTCTTAAAAAGTCTTAGTCAATTATAAAATATGAATATTTTATTTTTGGATAAATTATAAATACACCTCTAAAGTTTGTTTAAAAAATGAATTTGCCATATAATTCAAGAAATTTCAACTACCTCTTGTTAGGTTCTTTAATTTAACAAAAATAATAGAAAAAATAAAATTTCGAACTACTTTCCTATGCAACAATAAAATTATCAAAATTCTTTATTGAAAATTATTTCTCACATTATCAAAAACTATAATTAATGATTTATTTATTAATAGCATGAATCATTTGTTATGCGTTCATGATTTATTTACTAATAAAATAGATCAATTTTTTCATATTTTAGTCTCTCTCTCTCTCTCTCTCTCTCTCTCTCTCTCTTTAAATTTTTTAGATGCATCAAAATTAGGTACGTTTAACAAGTACCAAAAACAATTAACTAAAATGTAAATAGATTCAATAAAAATAGATAAAAATTCGAGCAAAAATGCACCAACCTTTTTTTTAAGATTTTCAGGCAAAAGAAAGCTTCATCGGATTCAAGCCTTTAAAGCCTCGAAGTTTTTGCACCAAAGCCTATCAATCTTCATAAAGCTCAGAGGATCAAATCAAATTGTTCGTGACGAAGTTCCATTAATTTCTATCACGTTTGAAGTTTAGATATTCAAATCAAAGTTCGTCATCAAACTCTACAAATCTGTAGTCATCTTTTATTACATTGGAGAAGATTCTACAAAATTGATTTGGGAATAAGTTATCAAGCCCTCAAGTCAAAATCTACAAATTGGTCATTTTCTTTATGCTACTTGGAGAAGATTTTGCCGTTCAATTCGGAAATAAGTTGTCAAGCCCTTGAGTCAATTTTTGAAGCAGATGATTATTTTGTTTGATTAGAAAATTTATTAGAGATGGTACTCGTTTTATTTTAAATCAATAATTTTATATTTGTTACTCTTTTTTTTTTCCTTTTTTTTTTGCTGACAAAATTTTTTTGTGTACACCTTGTTCAGTGATTTTTTTAAAAATATTTTATGTAAATATTTTATTTTTTGAATATACATAATCTAGACACACTTAAAAGATATAATATTTGTGAAAAAAAATTTAAAAAAATCACTAAATATAAAAATTCAGTACATTTTCATATTTTGTTATATTTAATGAAGTTTTTTAAAAAAATTTACAAATTTACTAAGATTAAGTGGATCTAAATAGTATAAAAAATAAAAATAAAAATATTGATTGAAATATTTCAAAAAGTCATTAAAAATATATTAAAAAAAAAAAAACTAATTGGAACTCATAAAACTAATTTTGAAAAGTCCAAACCAAACAGGGTGAATGCGATTTATTCTAGGCTTGATAAGCGGCTTTGTGGGGCATATGAAGGGTGTCATTTTTATTATTTAAACTATTTATTTTGTAAGGTCTTTCATGTATATCATTTATAAAAAAATTTAAATTGATCAAATAATCATAGTATTTTCATGTTATTTTGTCGCCTCTCTCTCTAAGTGATTTCCAGTCGTGTTCTGTTGATGGTTCGACAACGGTCCGATGACCTCCTTCACGCTTATAAAGTGTAGATATGAGCTTTTTATGTTGGGAATAGGGTTTTGTGATATTCCCTTTAATTCCTATATAGATTATTGGTTTATCCCCAATAGTTTTTTTGCTGTTGTGGATTTTTTGAGTTTCATCCTTCTGGTGCAGTGGCGGTAGTAATGGAGTTTGAGCAGTGGTGGTGACGGACGACATCCTCAGCGAAGACAATGGTTTTATGCTTGAGGCAGACCTTTCATCCTTAGGTTGGAGTCCAAACCACATCTGCAAGTAGATCTGGTATTGTCAAACCGTAACTGTTTTTTGAGGTTTTTTGCAGTTTGTATTAGATTTTTTCTTTTTTTTGTTCTTGTAATTTGTTTTTTTTTTTAATATATTGCCTATTTTTTGGTTCTAAAAATAAACAAATAAAAAAATAGATGGTCTATTTTTAAAAATATACTTATTGTCTATTTTTTTGGAGACAAATGTAATTGGGTTAATTACGGCCAGTTCTATTAAGTGTTAAATACCATTAAGTCCTATTGACTTTTGAATACACCAATAAATTCTCCATTACCTATATTGTCCTCCTTAAATTCTAATATATCAAATCTTTTCATATTCCTTTTTCATCTCTCTCTCTCTTCACTATTTTTTCAAAAACTTCATACAACCACTGGCTAGTGCCACTGTTGTCATCTACTACCATTGTCGTCGTTCATAACTACCGTCGTCGTCGTTCATAACTACCGTCGTCGTTTGGCCGCTGCCACAATTTATCAACTATCACCATCGCCACCATCTCAGATCCACTACCACTGTCACTGTACGAACACAAAATAATCTTCTCATATAGTCCTGTTGACTAAGTTTGCACTCCTCCAAACATCGTGGCTTTGTTACCTAAAAACACACGTAAGCTAGCTGATAGGTGTGTACTAGAAACTCCTCCGATACCTAAGTCAGCAAGTAGACAATAGACACAAAAGCTTTGTGTATTTGAGAGTAAAAATTACAATACCTATCCATAGTTTCTGTCATGAGCCTTTATAGATTCCGCCAAGTACATTCCTAGTATGACAACACTTTTCCACAGGATAATGCTTATCCCTAGAGCACCCTCATCACTGCAAGCCAAGTGAGATGGCATCACCCTTATGTTCGGCTACAAGTGCCGTGCTGAGCTTCCTTATCTCAGTTCTTTGTCGTTCGAACCGCATGATTGGCCTTAAAATGGACTCCGCCGAGCTAAGGGCAGCTCATTCTCTTTCACCTAGGCAATCACTTGCTACCTTAGCCCAAACCCACTGCTCGGCCTAACGTTTATCCCGCTCAGGACCAAGCTACCTGAGCTCCTCTTCGCCCCCACTGTGTAGCCCAATCTTTACTAATGATGTTGTCTAGCTCGGCTCAATTTGTTCACACAAATTACCCTCTCAATTGCCCTTTAATTCCATCTACAAAACATAATCGAGATTATTGTCTTCTAGTCGAGCTAACAATATACAAGTAGACCGAACTACAGAATGTTTTGCTCGGTCTCACGTTTCACCCAGTTCAACAAAGTCTAACCAGCTGTCATGCACGTCGATCCATTACTCTGGCATATCTGACATGACATCATGCCCTGGACACGTGGTAGGATCCTACTAGCCCAATACCCTTGCTACAACCGTCCAACTTTGTCAAAAATTTGAATCGTTCGCACCTCTTTCACTTCACAAAAATAACCCCCACAATTCGAATAGTCCCTACCACTATACATCGTGTTCCGCTATACATAACTTCAAACCAAAACTACCTCCTATTGATTCCTTCATTGTTGCCAATGTTTTAAAAACCGGACCGGTGAGTGAACCGGAAAAATGATCGGGTGGACGGGTCACCGGTTCAACCGTCGGGTTGAACCGGAATCGAACCGTGACGTCATAAATATATTAAAATTATATTTAAATAAAAATATAAGTAATAAAATTATAAATTAAAATTTTTAATAATCATAAATATTTCTCTTAATACTTTTTTATTAAAAAATATAAGTAATAAAATTATAAATTAAAAATTTTAATAATCTTAAATATTTCTCTTAATACTTTTTTTATTAAAAAATATAAAAATATATTTAAAAATATTATTAATTTTAATTTTGGAAGAAGAAATTAAATATTCAATATTCCCTCCATATGATTTTAATTCAAATACTTTGATTGAAAGAAGAGCAAAATTTTTGGAGGGATATCAAAATTTTAAGTTTCTCTCCAATGAATTTGATTGAATCCCACATAGATTTCTTGAATTTTTTTGGAAGAATTTTTTTCTTATAAATAGATAGAAACTCTTTCACAATAATTTCAAGCTCTCAATGGGATTCCTCACAAGAGGAGACCCTTAAAAGAGAGTTTCCAATTAAATTTTTATTATATAATATATATATATATATATATATATAAAATAAGAAAGAAAGAAAGAAAAGAAAGAAAATAAAAAGGCCGGACCGGTTCGATCAACCGTCGACCGGTTCAATTTCAAAAATAAGCAGTTTTTACAATTGGCCGGTTTTAGAGGGCTAACCGGACCGGAACCCCATCCGGTCACCGGTTCAACCGATTGAACCGGCCAGTCCGGTCCGATTTTTAAAACCATGATTGTTGCAACCAGTCGTAACTCGTATTGGGAACCACATAATCATTCAACGAAGTGCTTTTTCTGTTCGAAATCCGAATCCATCGTCGAATATGTAAGTCACTTAAACTTTCAAACTATATTTCATGAATACTTATGGTGTTCTTTGTGTTTTTAACGTTTTAGTGCTGTTAATCCACCATAAAATGTTACAGGGACTAGAGCCTCTGAAAAAACCCTTGAAATTCCATATCTGAATGTAAATCTTTATTTAATTTCAATCCGAAATTACCGTGAGTGAACTAAAATCCTGTTTGTACACACTCAAGTGACTACAACCGAGCTAGGAGCCCTACACTTGAACTTGACCACGCTAAAAAATTGTGCCCTTACTTTGAATCGGGCTGAATCCCTGTTCGTTCCCTCAGCCAAGCTAAAAACCTTGCTCTGGCACTAGGTTGAAATGTGACCACCAGCTCATGACCGAGCTAAGCACTGCACACATACACTCCCGGCTGGGAGAATTATCAAACAGTTTGCATTGTTGCTTTAGCTTGGTCAACACTTGTGCATAACACCTTTTGTTTGTCTGCCTCTGCCGCATTGACTAGCTCGACCAATTGATGTCGGTCAGCACTTAGCCCGGCGATCTTTTAGCTTGGCAGCCTTGGCTTCAGCATCAACAATGGTAGCCCAAGTTGTTTTTCTCAACTCCGGCACGCGTTGGTGGATAGCATGATTCTTCTGCATAGCCTTCAATCCGGTCAAGAAGCATTAAGTTAGGACCGAGCAGAAGGTTGAAGAGAAAGGGGAAAGGGAGTGCGGAATCCAAGCTTACACCATAGACTTGGTAGCTGATCGAATAGCTTTCAGCTTGGCTAGCTACTCGTGGCACTCTATGTCGGCCAGTAAGCATAAGCTCTTGGACAAATTGACGACTAGCAGAAGGTTGCTTTCGGCGACCACAAAGTCAATGGTGGTCACAGCGCGGCCTTTGAAAGCTAAGGCTGGTGCCACACTAGTAGGAAAGAAGGGTTATCTCGGCCCAGCAAGCGGACTTGTACCTCGACTGCCGAACAACAACGATTGGAGGATGAGACTGCGCTTTTAGAAGCCAAGCTGCATGACTCGCAACCTAACCAGGGAAGCTTTCAAATCCTATAGAGGTCATCACTCTCCCTGCAAGAATCAAGTAAGCGTGCCCTACTTTACCGAGTGAGGAGAGAATGGATCCCCGGTTTAAGAATGGTGGAATCATCTATAGTGACGAAGATAGTCTAGCGAGGCTGCTCAGATAGTGGTTGTTCGGTAGGGATCTCAGTGGAGGGTTATTCTGTGATCAGAGTTTGCACAACTCTCCTCTTTGCCATTTTCTGCTCTTCGGTTAGGGGGACTAGGTTGATTTGAGGGAGGCTTGGGTCTGGTTCTAAAGAAGACTCCAAAAGAAAGTCGATCACCTTACTCTTTCATTTACTGCTATATTGGTAAGTCGCTTGGAAGTGCAGGAGCTCAGACTAGTCCCTATGCCAGTATCATAGCGTGGCACGAAGTGCGTCTTCATTGGCGTAGGGATAGTTCTCCTTGAGCAAGTTCAAATCTGCAAAAAGAGCAAGTGTTGAAAGTAGAAAAAGGATGCGACCAAGCTATTCTTACCAGTTGTGCCTTTGTTCCAATTTATGTTACAGCCTAGTATCTGGGCTTCTTGGTCCTTAAAATTTCTAGAAACCCAGAGAAAATCGTCATCATGCAGGTCTTTGTCCGGCGTTCGTTTGACGAGTTTCTCTCGGCCTCTTTTTACTTTGAGATAGTATACCCACCCATCGTCATTTTGATTGAGCAAGTACTGGTGGAAGATCTCAGCTAACCCAAGATGGAGACCGAGAAGGCGGTTGAGCTCGACAATGCCATTTACTATCCTATAGGTATTGGTAGACAATTGTTTGGGGTAGAGCTTGGTTTGCCTTTGGAATTCGCAGATGAGTGGTTGAACGGGAAACCGTAGCCCACCATCTACGATAGAAAGCACGGTAAAAGAGACGAAGCCTGGCTTGTCCCAAGGTACTGTATCCAGCTCGGCCAGAGAGAGGTATACGTCATCAGGAATGTTGTACTCCCTTCGAAATTCGGCTATGGCGCCCGACGAGCTAACCATAAAGTGGTATTTGCCCATGGTCCTAGGTTATACTAAGGTTTGCTCGGCTGGATAGCTTGACCTTGATTTAGCTGCTCGGTTGAGCAGTGTCGCCAAGGGGCTACGTAAAAATAGATGTCTGGCCAACCTAGTCAAGTCTGCCAAGTGACAAATAAAAGGTGTTATGCCTAAGTGCTGATTGAGATGGTCAAACCTGTCAACCTTTTTTGGTCGAAATACCCAACTCGATCACAGAATGCAAAAAGGAGTTAGTCAAATCTACCAACCTTCTTTGGCCGGGATAACTATCTTGGTTAAAGAGTACAAAATGTTGGTTACACCTGTTAACCTTCTTTGGCCGAGATAACTATCTCAGTCAAAGAGTGCAAAAATCTATTGGTCAAATTGCCAACTTTCTTTGGCCGAGATAACCAACTCGATCAAAGAGTGCAAAAATCTGTTGGTCAAACCTGCCAACTTTCTTTGGCCAAGATAACCAACTTGGATAAAGAGTGTAAAAGTTTGTTGGTCAAACCTGCCAACCTTCTTTGATCGAGATAACCATCTCGGTCAAAGAGTCCAAAAAGAAGTTGGTCAAACCTGCTAATCTTTTTTGGCCGAGATAATTAACTCGGACAAAGAGTGCAAAAATTTGTTGATTAAACTTGCCAACCTTCTTTGGCCGAGATAACCATCTCAGTCAAAGAGTGCAAAAATCTGTTGGTCAAAGCTGCCAACCTTTTTTGGCTGAGATAACCAACTCAGATAAAGAGTGCAAAAATTTGTCTGTCAAACCTGCCAACCTTCTTTGGCAGAGATAACCAAATCGGACAAAGAGTGCAAAAAGGAGTTGGTTAAACTTGCCAACCCACTTTGCCCCCCAGTTGTGCAAAGATTTTCAAAATTGGTCAAACCTACCAACCCACTTTGCCCCCAATTGTGTAAAGATTTTTCAAAATTGTAATCAAAGGATAGCGCAATTCAACTTGCCCCGTGATCCATAGAGTGCGGACTCTATCTCATCATACTTGACCAAATAGCGGTCTTTATCTGTGCTCTATAGATAACCAAAATTTGGCACAATACATAACAAAATATCTTCATGTGCGAAGTAATAATGCATAAAATCCGTACTCCGTAGATAAAAATCCACTATAATGATTGATCTTCCATATCTTCATGATCGAAATAATAGTATAGAAACTTCGTGCTATAATAAAATATCTCCATGCATAAAAATCCATGTATTCTCAAAATTTAATCAAGAACATGTTTGTTAACACAAAATTTATTCATATCGATTTACGCTGAGCCCATCACATGGATTATGAATTTGAATTCAATATTCTATTAATTTCTTGAAATTGATCACAGGGAGTCCTTTTAGAACCTTATTCCACGTGCAAGTATAGAAAAGTTGCATAACCAATTTAATTTTTGCAACTTATCTGTTCATCTGTTGTGAAGCTAATAATTGCAAATTTATAGGGCTCCACTCCAATCTTTGTTGTTCAGAAAGGATGACTTTCATCTTGAATTAGAGTACCAAGCTAGGTCTTCGAGTTGTTGAACATGTGATTAGCCTTTCTTAGCAGGACTAAAATTCGTAGTTTTCATTCAATTGTTTATACAAGTACCCATGTAAAAGAAGCATATAAAGAAAATAATGCAATAGTCTGATGTTATCCCACAAATATCAATTCCATTAAAAGAACTGTAGTGGGCACCAAGCTGATGTAGTGAGCACCAAGCCGATATAATCTACTCTGGTACCATGAATGCAAAAGCCTTGTGTAACCAAACTCTTATAATTGACAAAAGATTTGATTTGATATTCACGTGGCCCTAGCGGGCCCTTGTTGCTCATAAATTACAGTATGGAGCAAATGATTTCTCCTCGGTATCATAAGTAAATTGATTACTAATATTCAGCAAAATAAACGCAGGGCTTCTCTCTAAATGCGGACGCATGATATGATGATCTTCTCTTTGTTTGTTTCAGCCTATGATGACCGGCTACGTAAAACCGCCTCATTCCTCTTTGATTTATGTTGGGTTTACTCTTGTTAGAGTGTCGAGTTTAACTTGAAGTCTTGTCAACTATTTGGGTTTGTTGTTTTTGGGAACTTTTCTTAAAATCCTCGTCCTTATTTATTCTGGTGTCAAGTTTCATATGTTTCGGGAGGTGTGGGATTAAATCCGGGAGTTTTTCGTTCAGTTGGTAAAATTTCAAACTGGGAGGCAGGGTTGCACGTGTGGGGGCTCGGGCCGCACGTGTAGAAAGCAAGGGTGGTCTGGGTGCAATATTGAAATAATTACACGTGAAGCAACAGGTACGGGGAAGGGAAGGTCGTATGTGCGGGGGTGAAGGCCGCACGTGCGGTGGAAGCGTGCCGCACGTGTGGCGAAAGGGGCACACGTGTGGAAGTCTGCTGAGTCTGAAAATCAGCCTTTTTATTTCTTCTTAGGCTGAGTGTATATCACTTTTTCATCATCCCTCTCTCTCTAAAAACACTTTTCTCACCTTCCTCTCTACAATTCCTACACCAAACTAGATTAAATCGTTGATTTCTCCAAATCCATTAACATTTTGACCCTAGTTCCTTTATCAAAGTTAAAGAACTCTTTGAGGGTTATGTTGTGTGCGGTGGAGATCGAGTTTTAACACCATTGATTTTTGGCCTTTTTTTCTCTTTTCCTTCAAGAACTTGAGGTTATATATACATTTTTACAAAGTAAGTTGTTATTGGGACTCTTTCTTGTTGTGATTAAACTTAGATTTGACTTATGTGTTGTGAATGATTTTAAAAGTGAGTTTCCATAATGTTTTTCTAAAAAGGCCTTGTTATTTTGTTGTAAAGGAGTACTATCTTGAAATAACTTCTTTCAAAATGAAGAGAAAACCTAGTTATGGAAACTCTAGAAATTTGGAAATTTTTTAGAAAATGTAATGATGTTATGAAATTGATATTTGAACAATAATGTGACAAATGTTTACATATGGAGCTCCATGGTACATAAGAATTAGTTGGCTTTGAAGTTGTTGTTCATCAAAATGTTGATATAGTCATGAAATGACAAAGTTGATGAAAATGCATGAAATGTGGAATGTTGTTGGTCCTCGATAGTGATTGATGAGTATATATGTTTATCTTGTGAAATTTCATTAGAAAGAGAAATGGGAATTGTGACCACAATGGGAAAAATTTTGTGGACAAATTTAAAATGGAAGGATATTGCTATGAATTATTATTTGTTGCATTGACATTTCAATTCATTTGGTTATTACGAGTTTTGAATGGAGAATTGAAATTTTTTCCATTAAAAAGAGAAAGGTTTGTGAATTGAGGTTCCATTGAAGTGTTTGGGGTAAATACGTTGGTAAGTCCGGATAGGGGGTGTAGAGAAAATTGATTAAGTTGGCCTGAGTGTCCAGGGTGAAAGACCGAAAACACGCGTGGATGAGGTACCATGTGCCTTCCGGTTAGCTACTGGTAAAGTGGGGGTCTTGGTAATGCTAGTTATGCCAACTTGCAGACACCAACCTAGGGATTACCTAAGTCATATTTACTGCCCCTTGAACTTGATTTAAATTATTGGATTGTTGAAATTTCAAGTTTTCGTTGTGCATGATGGCTTTCAAAAAATGAAGAGGTAACTTTCTTTTAAAAAGCATAGCACGGCATGTGTATTTTATTGTCATGAGACTTGTGTAAATATATATACTTTGTTAAGAAGTTTCTACTGGGCATTGTGCTCACCCTTATGAGATTTTGTGCAGGTAAAGATGTAGTGATTCCGCCAAATTAAGGGTGCGGATGTGTATGTTGAGAACACATGGCTCTTGTTTTGTTGTGATTATATGTTTTGCAAGCCAAGGGCTATATTTTAGTGGGTTCGAGCAACCATTTTGTGTAACCGGGCTTAAGCCTTGGACTTTGTAGCCCTTAAGGGCATTTATTTATTTTGACTGGATGTTTTACATGCTATAAATTCATGTACTAAAGTCATTGAATATATGATTGCATGTGGAACTATTTTGTAAATCTCATATGATTATGTATTCTAGTGTTGGAGATTTACTTCCATTTATTGTACGGACGCTGGTGGATGTATTTGTTGGATATTTTCTTTGGGGCATTACAATTTGGTATCAGAGCTACCGGGTTTGAATACTTGGGGCTCATGGGAAGTGGTTGTTTTGCCACAATGGGTTCATTTCGTTTGATTAGGAGATGTTCCATATTTTGTGGTTATATGATAACATGCTTAAATGACTAGATGGGTATGAGATTGGAATTTTGGGATGTGGTTCGCGTCTATTAAATTCCTTGAGAACTTATTAGAAGGGTACTTGATCAATACTCATTCTATTAAGAACTCTTGGTATTTCGTGGGACGAATTTCATCGTAAAGAATAATTCATATGTGTTTACGTGACTAAGTGCTTATGTGGAATGAAACTAACTTGTTTATATGGTAGAGAAATATATAAAATTGTTGTGGTCGAACATGTGAGACAAGTTGCAAGCACATTTGAGTTTATGTGCTAAATTGTTTACTTTATTCCTTAATTAGGATGTTAGGAAGGGGTCAAGCCTGTGGTGGTAGAGACGAGAGGCACGGTAAGCCTCGTCGAGGTGTACATGAAATACCGATCCATGAGGTTCTGGTGCAAGAAGAAGCGTTCGGCCAAGCTAATGCGGCTGAGCAAGCCGGCCAAGCTAATGTGGTCGAGCAAGTGAGGAAAATAGGGATTCCAGAGCAAGTGGGTCAAGCTGCAATGAGGGCCCTAGCCTGAGAAATGGCAGGGGCTTTGAGAGAATCAATGAATTTGTTGAGGGCGGAAAACCAAGCCCGAGAGAACACTGTAGAGACAAGGGCGAGTTTTCTTACTACAGAGTTTTTACGGGCCAAACCGTATGAATTCCATGGTAGCCCCGAGCCCAAGAAAGCGGATGAGTGGCTCGAACAAACGGTGAAGACATTTGAAATGCTTCACATCGAAGATAGTGAGCTAAGAGTGACTCTGGCGAGTCACTACCTTAAGGGGGATATGGGCCAATGGTGGAAGTATATTAAGGGTATAGTGAAGTCAACATGGGAAGCCTTTGTGGTTGCTTCCAAGACAAGTATCTACCTCCCACTGCTAGGGAGAGATTGAGGCAAGAGTTTCAAGACCTTAAGCAACTTAACCTATTCGTGGCCGAGTTTGAGGTGGCCTTCATTAGTTTGTCTCCGTTTGCACCGGAGTTGGTGGCAACGGAAGAGTGTCATTGCATAGAATTTGAGAAGAGGTTGAGGATTAAAATTTTGTTCAAGGTTGCCGAAAATATGATTCGGAATTATAACTGTCTTGTGGAGGCAGCGGCACATGTAAAGATTACTGTGTAGGCCGAGGAGGAGAGACTTCTGGGTTTGAGGTCTAGGGGCTAGGAGTCACAAGGAGATTTTAGACCTAGCAAGAAGAACAAGGGCACCTTTTCATCCCAATCCCAACCACAGCAGTCTAGATCTACTTTTTCCTTGCTTAGTGCTGGCCCGAGGAAGAATGCATCGGGTAGTTTTTCATGTTTCAAGTGTGGCCAATTGGGTCATAAGGCCTTTTCATGCCCACAGGAGAGAAGAGAGCAGCAAATGTTACCACAACCACCACATAACCGATCTTAGAGTCAGTCTCAGAACAAAGGGCAAAGACTTACTTGTTTTTAGTGTGGTCAATCGGGACATATGAGGAGGGCATGCCCACAATTGGGAAGCGCATTTGGCGCATCAGGGTCAAGGTAGACTTAAAACCACCAGCAGGCTCATTCAGTTTAGACTTCACAAGCTAATCAGGAAGCCGCTTCGGCTCAGTCAGTGCAGTAGGCCTATGCTCCAAAAGATGAGCAGGTTGATCAGAGGCCACAGGGGCGTGTGTATGCTGTTACCATGCTAGAGCAGTTACCGGGATCCTCAATTGTGAGAGGTATTTTCATCATGTGTAATTCTTTGGCTAATGTGTTGATAGATATAGGTGCGTTACATTCATTTACATTTACCGCATTTGCTTCTACATTGGGGTTAGAAGTGGCACGGTTAGCATCTCCGCTCAGAGTAGAGTACCAGTTGGGGGTACGATTGACTTAGATTGAGGATGTCGCGGCTATGAGATAGAGGTTGCTTGGCGCCAACTTCCGTTTGCTTTTGTGTTGCTAGACATTTTAAGTTTTGATGTCATTTTAGGCATGGAGTAGTTATCTTCGTATCGTGTTGTGATTGATTGTTATCGTTAGAGAGTCACAGTGTGCACCTCGAGTGGTGACTGTTTTTATTTTCTGGGGGACCGAGTTGATAAGGTCTTGTCACCAGTTTTTGACCCTCGTAGTAGGAGCGCACTTAGTGGTCTTCTTGTGACTCTCTTGGATAGTGAGAGTGACGGGGCCCATGTTGAATTACCAAGGGTAGTTTGTGAATACCCAGATGTCTTTTTCGAGGATCTTACTAGTTTGCCACCCCACCAGGAGATCGAGTTCTCCATTGACTTAGTGCTTGGCATGGCACCGATTTCCATGGCACCGTATAGATTTGCACCTGCCGAATTGCATGAGTTGAAAATTCAACTCCAAGAACTTTTAGATAAGGGCTTTATTCGCCCCAATATATCACATTGGAGAGCACCGACTATGTTTGCGAAGAAGAAGGATGGGTTGTTGAGGTTATGTATTGATTACCGCAAGTTGAATCGAGTTATCGTTAAGAACAAATATCCTTTACCCAAAATAAATGATTTATTTAACCAATTTAGAGGGTCTCGCAGCTTCTTGAAGATAGATTTGAGGTCGAGATACTATCAGTTAAGGGTCCGGGAGGAGGACATCCAGAAAATGGCTTTTAGTACGCATTATGGCCACTATGAATTTCTTGTAATGCCTTTCGGTTTGACCAATGCACCTGCTTCCTTTATAGATTTGATGAACTGAATTTTTTGAGAATTCTTGGACCGCTTCGTGGTCGTCTTTGTGAACGACATCTTGATTTATTCAGCCTCTGAGGAGGAACACAAGAACCACTTGCGATTAGTGCTTGAATTGCTGAAGGAGCACCAATTGTATGCCAAATTTGAGAAATGCGAGTTTTGGTTGATTGAGGTGAAGTTTTTGGGGCATGTAGTGCCGAGAAAAGGAGTGACTGTGGACTCTACTAAGATAGATGCCGTACAGGATTGGAAACAACCTAAAAATATTTTTGAGATCCGAAGTTTCTTGGGGTTAGCTGAGTATTATCGCCGTTTTGCAAGGGACTTCTCTAGACTAGTCGCACCTTTTACTAGGTTGACGAGGAAGGGTTTCAAATTTGTGTGGAGCGACGCTTGTAAAAAGTCATTCCAAGAACTTAAGACTAGATTGACCACTTCACCGATTCTGATAATTCCATAAAGAGGCTTGGGTTATACCGTCTATTGTGATGTGCTCTGGGATAGACTTGGTTGTGTCTTAATGCAAGAGGGGAAGGTTGTGGCCTATGGTTCACAACAATTGAAAACTCATGAGAAAAACTACCCCATCCATGATTTAGAGTTAGCGGCGGTAATCTTCGCCTTAAAGATTTGGAGGCATTATTTGTATGGTGAGAAATTTGAGGTTTTTTCTAATCATAAGAGCCTAAAATATTTGTTTTCCCAAAAAGACTTGAATTTACACCAATGGAGATAGATGGAATTTATGGAAGATTATGACTTCGAGTTACACTATCACCCGAGAAAGGCCAATGTAGTGGCCGATGCCTTGAGTCAAAAATCTGTGAGGAGTTTGGCAAGTGTGGCCATTCGAGAATGGGATATGCTAGGCGATGTCGGTAAGTTTGATTTGCAACTGGGTGAGTCCAGCAAGGGTGCTACCTTGTTTACTTTAATTGCTCAACTTACCTTGGTTAGTAAAATCATAGAAGCACAATAGGGGGACCGTGAGGTGGAGTCAATCTGTGATAGAATCTCCAACGGAAAGGAAAATAGGGGTTTGAACATTCACTCGGATCTGAGTGTATATTATCTAGACCGTTTGTTTGTACCAAAATCTTGTAGAAAGGAGGTACTTCAAGAGTTCCATCACTCACGCCTTGCGGTACATCCGAGAGGCACCAAAGTGTATCATGATCTTAGTCGCCAGTTTTGGTGGAGGGGTATGAAGTGGGATATCGCCTTATTTATATCGAAATGCCTTACTTGTCAACAAGTGAAGGCCGAACACCAAAGGCCAGTGGGTTTGCTACAACCCTTACCGATAGCCAAGTGGAAATGGAAGCATGTTACCATGGATTTTGTAGTTGGGCTTCCTAGAACACAGCGAGGCAATGATGCTGTTTGGGTGATTGTTGATAGGTTAACTAAGTCTACACATTTCATTCTGATGCGCACCAGTGACTTAGTTCAGCATTTGGTAGAGTCGTACATTAGAGAAATAGTTCGACTTCATGGGGTCCCTGTAACCATTGTATCAGATAGAGATCCTCATTTTACCACCTGGTTGTGGTAAAGCCTTCAAAAGGCATTGGGAACTAAGTTGACCTTTAGCACCGCTTACTACCCTCAAACCGATGGGCAGTCGGAGCGTACCATCCAGATTTTTGAGGACATGCTTAGAGCTTGCATCATTGATTTCAAAGGGTCTTAGGAGAGACACCTACCATTGATTGAGTTTGCCTATAATAATAGTTATCAAGCTAGCATTGAGATGGCACCATTTGAGGTTTTGTATGGCCGACCTTGTAGATCACCAGTTTGTTGGCCTGAGGTGGGTGATATATCATTGTTGGGTCCAAAAATTGTTAGAGAGACAACCGAGAAAATTGCTCTTATTCGGAAGAGGTTAGCTATGGCTCAAAGCCGACAGAAGAGTTATGCCGATAAGAGGAGACGACCTTTATCTTTTGAAGTTGGTGACCATGTATTTCTTAAAGTCTCACCAAGGCGGGGTTTAATGAGATTTGGTAAGAGTGGTAAATTGTCTCAAAGGTTCATTGGGCCTTTCGAGATATTGGATTGAATTGGGGAAGTGGCATATCAGTTAGCCTTGCCGCTACAACTTTCGGGGGTTCACAACGTGTTTCATGTATCCATGCTTAGAAAGTATGAACCCGACCCTTCTCATGTGCTTGATTAGGTTGATTTGGAGGTAGACGAGAATGCCTCATATGAAGTGCGACTGGTTCAAATCTTAGACACCTGAGAACAAGTGTTGAGAGGAAAGACTATACTGTTGGTAAAGGTGTTATGGAGACACTATGGGGTCGAGGAAATGACTTGGGAACGGGAGGCAGAGGTCTGCTCCAAGTATCCGGATTTGTTTGAAAATGCTTAGTTGTTTTAATTTGTGATATTCCCTAGTGGTTGAGATAAATGCATTACATTGTTAATCATGTTTTATTGTGCATGTTGTTATTTCAAACATGTGATTATTGTGATTATCATAATTATGGTTGGAAAATTTCATGCTTATGTTCATCATGAATCGTTGTTGTTAATATTGTGACTAAGGCACTTGGAAACCATGATGTTAATGGTGAGTTTTGGTTGAGACTAGATATTGTGATTCGAAATGATGTTTAGCATGATTTGATTGCTAGAAATCTTTGCTTGTTTGAGAATTTGATTAAATTTTGAGGATGAAATTTCTTATGGCGGGGAGGTTGTGATGACCGGGAACGTAAAACCGCCTCGTTCTTCTTTGACTTAAGTTGGGTTTACTCTTGTTAAAGTGTCGAGTTTAACTTGAAGTCTTGTCAACTGTTTGGGTTTATTGTTTTTGAAAACTTTTCTCAAAATCCTCGTCCTTACTTATTCTAGTGTCGAGTTTCACATGTTTCAGGAGGCATGGGGTTGGTTCTGGGAGTTTTTCGTTTAGCTGGTAAAATTTCGGACTGGGAGACAGGGTCGCACGTGCAGTGGCTTGGGCCATACGTGAGGAAGAGGAGCCACACGTGCGGGAGGTTAGGCCGCACCGCATGGGTGGTCTGGGTGTAATACTGAAATAATTGCACGTGAATCAGCAAGTGCGGGAAAAGGAGGGCTATACGTGTGGTGGAGGCGTGCCGCACGTGCGGAGAAAGGGGTGCACGTGCGGAAGTCTGCTGAGTTCGAAAATCAACCTTTTTCTTTCTTCTTGGGCTGAGTGTCTATTACTTTTTTAGTATCCCCCTCTCTCTAAAAACACTTTTCTCTCCCTTCTCTCTACATTTTCTACACCAAACTAGATTAAATCCTTAATTTCTCCAAATCCATTAACATTTTGACCTTAGTTCCTTTATCAAAGTTGGAGAACTCTTCGAGGGCTGTGTTGTGTGTGGTGGAGATTGAGTTTCAACATTGTTGATTTTGGGATTTTTTTTCTTTTTTCCTTCAAGAACTTGAGATAGGGATTTTTCTTTGAGTTATATATACATTTTTACAAAGTATATTGTTATTGGGACTCTTTCTTGTGGTGATTGGACTTGGGTTTGACTCATGTGTTGTGAATGATTTTAAAAGTGGGTTTCCATAATGTTTTTCTAAAAGGGCCTTGAGATTTTGGGTTATTTTGTTGTAGAGGAGTACTACCTTGAAATAACTTCTTTCAAAACGAAGAGAAAACCTAGTTATGGAAACCGTAGAAATTTGAAAAATTTTGAGAAAATGTAGTGATGTTATGAAATTGATATTTGAACAATATTGTGACAAATGTTGACATATGAAGCTCCATGGTACATAAGAATTAGTTGGCTTTGAAGTTGTTGTTCATCAAAATGTTAATATAGTCATGAAATGATAAAGTTAATGAAAATGCATGAAATGTGGAATGTTGTTGCTCCTCAATAGTGATTGATGACTATATATGTTTATCTTGTGAAATTTCATTAGAAAGAGAAATGGGAATTGTGACCACAATGGGAAAAATTGTGTGGAAAAATTTAAAATGGAAGGATATTGCTATGTATTGTTATATGTTGCATTGACATTTCAATTCATTTGTTTATTACGAGTTTTGAATGGAGAATTGAAAATTTTTGCATTAAAAAGAGAAAGGTTTGTGAATTGAGGTTCCATTGAAGTGTTTGGGGTAAATACATTGGTAAGTCCGGATAGGGGGTGTAGAGAAGATTGATTAAGTTGGCCTGAATGTCCAGGGTGAAAGATCGAAAACATGAGCGGAGGAGGTACCACGTGCCTTCCGGTTAGCTACTGGTAAAGTGGGGATTTTGATAGTGCTAGCTATGCCTACTTATAGACACCAACTTAGGGATTACCTGTATCATATTTACCACCTCTTGAACTTGATTTAAATTATTAGATTGTTGAAATTTCAAGTTTTTGTTGTGCATGATGGCTTTCAAAAGATGAAGAGGTAGCTTTCTTTAAAAATTATAGCATGGTATGTGCATTTCATTGTCATGAGACTTGTATAAATATATATACTTCGTTAACAAGTTCCTACTGGGCTTTGTGCTCACCCCTATGGGATTTTGTGCAAGTAAAGATGTGGTAATTCCGCTAAATTAAGGGTGCGAATGTGTATGTTGAGAGCACAAGGCTTTATTTTGTTGTGATTATATGTTTTGCAAGCCAAGGGCTATATTTGAGTGGGTTCGAGCAACCATGTTGTGTAACCAGGCTTAAGCCTTGGACTTTGTAGCCCTTAAGGGCATTTATTTATTTTAATTGGATGTTTTACATACTATAGATTCGTGTACTAAAGTCATTGAATATATAATTGCATGTGGAATTATTTTGTAAATCTCGTATGATTATGTATTCCAGTATTGGAGATTTACTTCCATTTATCGTAAGGACGCATTGTGGATGTATTTTATTGGATATTTTCTTTGGGGGTGTTACACAACCATTTCCCATAGACGGTGCCAATTGTACGAGCATAGAATAATCTTCTCGTATAATCCTGTTGACCAAGTTTGCACTCCTCCAAATGTCGTCACTTTGTTACCTGAAAATACACGTAAGCTAGCTAGCGGGTTTGTGCCAGAAACCCCTTTGATGCCTAAGTCAGCAAGTAGACAATAGACACAAAAGTTTTGTGTATTTGTGAGTAAGAATTGCAACGTGTCCATAGGTTCTATCATGAGCCTTTATAGATTCCACTAGGCACATTCCTAGTCGGACTCTAACTCTCCTTAGTAGAGTCCTACTAGGAATCACTCTTCCACAGGATAATGCTTATCCCTAGAACATCCTCATCACTGCAAGCCAAGTGAGATAGCATCACCCTTATGTTCGGCTAAAAGTGTTAGGCTGAGCTTCCGTATCTCTGTTCCTTATTGTCTCAACAGCATGACTGTCCTTAAAACAAATACCTAGGCAATCACCTGTTACCTAGGCCTAAACCCACTGTTTAACCTAACATCCATCCGGTTTAGGACCGAGCTACCCAAGCTCCTCATCGACCCATTGTGCAGCCCAATCTTCACTAATGATGTTGCCTAGCTCGGCCCAATTTGTTCACACAAATTACCCTTTTAGTCACATATCAACCTCCAACATCACAAATCTACACTCCGCTGTCACTAATCTACACTTTATGATCTCCAATCTACTTTTACTGTTATCAATCTACACAACCGCTATATCACCACCGCCTCCTTTGTTGCTGCCACCATCTCTTGTCATTATCATCATCGTTAGCCACCATTTTCCGGCAACCTCATATAGATCTACACCAATCTTGTTGTTTTAAGTGATGAAATTGACTCTAAATAATGGTGATTCTTCAAATCTCCCATATTTTTCTCTCTCTCACTCTTTTCTTTAACTAGATATGTTGCAAATCCGATTCGGATTCATTTTTCTTCCAGTGATAAATTTATTACTCTCTTTCTCACTCTTTTCTTTAACTAGATATGTTGCAAATCCTATTTGGATTCAATTTTTTTTTAGTGATAAATTTATTACTCTCTCTCTCTCTCTCTCTTTTTCTTTTTTCTGTGTATGTAGGGAATGAGATTGCATTCTTGTAAGTGAACATGAGTAAAAATGAGTGAATAAAATTTATCATTTGTAATTTTTTTACAAAATCAATCAATGATAAATCACTATAAGAAATTACACTTTTGGCGACGACGTCAATTTTTCATAACCAAAACTATATTTTTGGTAACACAATGATCAATTTTATTGGTAAAAGTAGACCTTTTCCGTCGCTAAAAAAACATAACATTCACTAGGTGCCAAAATTATTGGTTGGTGCCAAAATTTCAAAAATTTAAGCAACGAGGCTTATTTTTTAGCAACACAATAAGCGTCGTTATTAGTGTGCTTGCTTTTGGTGACAACAAGTTGGCGTGGGCAAAGAGTTAAAGATCTAGCGACGATAACACTATTTGTCGGTAAAAGTTTTGCTGAAATGAGGTGATTTAGTGAGTTGTGTTTTTATTATAACTTTTCAAAGAGTTTTAAATATTCTAATTATTGATTTGTAAAATTAAAGTCACTACCACAAAAACAGTTAAATATCACATTTTGACAAATGAAAATATCTCACTTTTATTGGAAGTGTGATAAAAAAAATTAGATTGATATTTTAATCACACTTGATTTGATTGAGTGTGATAATATTTATTTTTTATGTCACTTTTCAATTAAGTGTCATTATATATATATATATATTTTTTAATCACATATTCAAACTAATGTGTGATTATATATATTTTAAAATTTTTTCTTTTATATAAATTAATATTCTAATATTTCCACACCAAATCATTTGGATCACATCATTTCCTTATCACGTCATTTTAATCTCAACAAACATTTTACATTTTTTCATAAAAAATCAAAAATTAATAATTCCCAAACAATCCCTTGTCACTCAAAATACTTGTCATTTTAACTCATAATTGTTTCTTATTTTCCACACTTCATATTTGCTAGGTATTTATTTATTTAGTTAAAAGGATGTGAGAGTCCCAATCTCCATTGTAAAAAACAACAGCCCTAGCTCTCACTCTCAATTTTTCTCAGAGAGCTCTCTGAAATTCCATGGCTATCCCCGCCTCTCACATTGCGTTGAAGATGGATGATGAAGCTATCGCAGATAACTTCTCTTTTGGGAGCTTTTTCTCTTGAGTTGTGTCTCAGAAGGTGTGCCATCTCTATCTGTATCTCACAAGTGGTGCCCTTTCTATCTAAGTGTAGACACCCCATTTTTGACCGCCCTTAAGACTTGGGTATCACCAATTGATCACCCAATGATGAATTTTACGCTTGTCAAACACTCGATTTCCTCAGCAGGAAGCCTCAGTTTTGAGCCTCAGAAACCTACAAACCTTGCACCATTTATTTTGGACCAAAACAACAGTTTTCCAAGCCTAACCACCCAGGGAACTACAAGCCACTTGGTGGCCAGCCACAAATGAGTGTACAGCCGTCCCCTCAATGGCTGGCTGGCCACTTATGTCAAAAAACCATATCTTTTTGCCAACTGTGCCAGCTATCTCCACAGGTGCATGTACTGCACCAGCTATTTCTATCATGATATTTCGAAGAGCCTAACATATTTTTCTATATATACTTGACCCCCTCTGATAAAATTAGATTAGAAAATTTTGGAGAAGGAAAATTCTTGGAAAAAAATATCTCTTTCTTTTCCTTATAACCTATACACACCTTACCTAGACTTCCTAAACCAGATTTTTAGGGCTCTGTGCTGAGGTTGTTCAACTTAAATATTAGCTCTTAAGGGCGAGAACTTGGTGGTTTGTAACTCAAAGTGTTACTCCTCTTCAAGAGGTATAATTCCTAGCTTCTTTCCCTTATTTATTTACCATCTTTATTTGCTGTTTTTGGATCATTTTTCAACTATTTTTATGGGCTGAAACTTGTGATTAAAAGCTACCCAAGGTAGAAGGGTGGATCACCCTTCTTTGTACCTTGTATTCTAAGCTCTTGCCCTTGTGTTTTCCATCTTTTCATCAACTTTTTTTGAGCTTTTTACCATTGATTTTCAGAGGTTTTCAGAGGCTAAAAATGTGATTTTGAAGTCCTAAAAATGGAGGAGTTAGCCTCCCATCCTCGTGCTTGTTTACTAGCTTAATTTCCTCAATATTGTAGCTAGCTCTTTTAAACTTTTCCATGTGAATTTCAGTGTTATGTTTGACTGTTTTAGGACTGTTTTAGGTTGTTAGTTCCATTTATTCTTTGTATAGCATGCTTCTAGTGTAATGGTCCTCATAGGTTTGGTGTTTTAGGCATTAAACACCAACCTATTTGAGTTAATAGCATTCATTTAGTACTTCCCTGTAACGCCCTCAAAATAAAGTCATAAATCACACATTCATGATACAAGAAAGAGATATCATATTTCATACATCAGAGTGTTAAGTACAAAGTGTTACATGTTAACAACAAAAGTAAATACCCTACGGGTTTACAACTTTCCAAGTCAACACTTAGGTTCAACAAAAGAAGAGTTCTAACTCTTTATACAAAATAAGCCCTTGGCTTGATTCACATGTAATACAAAAAGATGATATCAAAAGATCTTTCGGCCTCTAAGCCTCCCAAGCTACGTCCTTGGAGGTGGCATACCATCTGTACCTGAAAATGATATCCCATAAAGAGTGAGTCAAAGCCCAGTAGAGATATACTAAACCAAATATGAGAAATAACTAAAACATTAGCATTTGATAAATGATTAACACCTGTAAACCAACTTACAATACTTTCCAGTTCCATGACAAATACGTCCATGTTTCATTCTACTTTCCTTTACTTATCCAATTCAAGTTTATAGACATGGCTCATTACCAAAGGCATGACATCTCTCTCATGCCCAAAACAACCCTTTATTTGACATTTCTCTCCATTAGTGGACTTAATCTTCATTTTTGGACTAAAATGACTAATGAATGGAAAGGTAATTAAAAGAGGGAATAAAACTTGGACTAAAAGGTAACAAGATAATAAAGTGGTTTGGGGTTCAATCGGATGTTAATTGGCTCCATTGAGTCTTGAGTTGTTTCATACTTCTTAGTAATGAAAATGGTTCAAGAGTCAATGTCAACCACTTCCCTTGATCAATATCATGATAGGAAGGAGGTTCATGAGTCTTTCTTTGTCATTTATTGAAATTGTATCCCCTGATTCATAAGCTATCACGCAATGAATTTGCATCAATTGATGGCTTGAGAATCGAGCCTACTCCTCCTTTGACCTGTTTGATGATAAGGAGAGGCAAAGTGGATAAACATCCCCTGAAAATGTTGGAAAAATGGTTTTTATATAGGCATATTTTTAGCCCATTTTGGGTGGACCCCAAATGTCTTTTGGGGTGGGTTCGAAGAGGTGAAGTGTTCCTTGCCGCGTGGCAAGTCACACGGTGAAGACAGAATGTCAAAACCATTTATGAGTGAATGGGAAGATGACGTCGTTTTCGGATCTAACATTAATTTTTTAGATAAAATTCTTTTGAATTTTTTCAATAATAATTAGTGTAGAAATTTAATTTAATTCTAAATTCAAATTTTGGATTCCTAAATGGTTTCTTAAAGTTTGTAATTTTAGAATTTAATTTAATTCTAAATTTAAATTTTAGGTTCCTTAAACGTTTCCTAAAATTTGTACCTCTTCATTTATTTATTTATTTATTTAACTATTTCAATAATTTAATATATATATATATATATATATTTAATTAGTTTAATATATATATATATTTGAAATAGTTTAATTAATAAATTTCCTACAATTTTTTCCACCTGGTTTGACTTGGTCTCTAACGGTAAACAATTTGAAAAAGAAAGTGTTTTGTCTCTAAGGGATTTTCTTTTTGCATTGTTTAAATGTTTTCAAACCAAGTGGCGCCTGTTGAACCATTGTTTATACCTTTTCGGGTATATTGTTTTTGCCTTTAAATACACATTTGTTCCAGCAATTTAGGCCCCCGAAAAAATCAGTCTGATTTTGGTCTTTGGTTGTCCTAAATTCTGCATTTTTTCATTATTCTTCATATTAGTTTTAGTATAAATTTCAGAGAGTTAGAACACAGGTTTGGTTCGCCGAACAAATTGTTTGGAGTACTACTACAATTTGTGAAGATCATTGTATCCTAGGAGATAGACGCCACTCAACCGTAAGTACCGTAGCGGGGCGAATCTGTCTTAAGGACAGAGTGTTACACACTTGACTTGGTCTTAATTTTGATTCGGTTCAATAAATAAATCCGGTATGTTATTTATTTATTTTGTTTGAGTTTATTTCAAGTTTTTTTTTATATACACAGAAGATTGTTCCAACAGAAAATACTCTGTTTGTGCTCTGTTTCATGTCTGTTGCAGCAGGGCAGTACCAAACATTAGTGGCCGGCCGGCCACCTTTACTGTATGGCTGACCACTTCTTCTGGCCGACCGACCACCTTTTTCAGCCTGGCAGTATTATTTTTCCTACAGAACAGAGCAGAGAATGAGGTGAAAAACAGTGCACTCTTTTGACTGCACAACAAAAGTATTCTGGCAGCAGAACAGAGAACATTTTCGGGTGGAAATCCGCGTGCATGCATGGGTCATTCCTCACTTCTCGAGGCCCGTTACAATTGTGTTCACTAGCATCGTGTTGCAATTAATTAGCTAGTTAGAATAGCAGCTTAATTTATGTTGTAAATAGTTGTGTCGTAGTTAATTAATTAGTTTGAATAGCTAGTTAGTTCTTGTGTTGTACTTAATAATTAGTTAGTGTAGTTAATTCATTTTTGGTGTTGTAATAATTAGTATTAGGACATTCATTCGGACTCTCATGCGTGAAGGCAAACTTGTAATAATGTGCATATCTTCCAACCCCACGCATTTTTTCCTTTTATTTACTCGCTTATGATGGATAGCATAGAGTATCATGTTTTAATTAGCATTTTCCATAACTTGCATTCATTCGTCTTGCATACATTGGGCTCGGCACATCATTCTAATTTTGTGGTTATTTTACATTCTTCATTTGAATACGTGCTTAACTGCATGTTATCAAATTAGTCCACATGCCATGCTAGTAGTCAGGCCTAGTAGTTGCATCTTCGCATGTATTGCATTAGTTATCTTGTCTCGTTAGGATCATGCATTTTTTCTAAACTCTTTTGTTTCTTTTGGCTTGTCTTGGAGTACTAGGTGAGCATTTATTGCTTTAGTATATTGCATGAGTGTTAGTGTTGTCATATCAAGCATGATTACCATGAGACTAAGTGCTTACTTGATCTATCTCTTGAATGCCTGTGGATAAAGGCTAATTGCTCAAATTGGGGTAATTTGATGAACGTATATATGAGATCATTTTTTCAAGTGGAACATATTCAAAACACTTTTCAAAACATATATAAATCAAAGTATTCCAACTTTTTCAAATTAGTCTATACTTGTGTGCGTCACATAGTAAATTAGCCAAATAAATCAGAATAAGAGCATACAATGTAAATAAGAGTTACATCATGATTAGTAGAAACCGATCTTTAATCGAGCGAGTGGGGTGCTCAATTCATCACATTCCTCTCTCATACCTAAGCTCCCGAGTTGAGACACTTTGGGTATGTTTGGTTTGGCTTTGTAGAGTGATTTTGGAAAAAAATTTCTAAAAACTTGTTTGGTTTGTAATTTTTCCAAAATAATTTTCAAAATCACTTTGTCTCTCTTACACATCAATCAATCACTTTTTCTCTCTCCTCTCTCATTCTCAATCACTTTTTCTCTCACAGACATCTACTCAATTACAACAAAATATCAAATCATTCCAAGCTCTCAAACTTCAAAACTACTTTCAAAATATACAACCAAACAAACCAAAAAAATTTCTAAACTCTCTCCCCAAAACAACTTTTAAAAATTACTTTCCCAAAACCAAATCAAACATATCCTTTAGTGATAATGAATAAGTGGCCTTTGGCACAAGTCTTTGGTTTCCTAAATTTTTCAAAAATATTTAGGTGGCAACTCTGTAATCTAGCAAAGCAGTCCATTTTTTGGCATTTTGATTCAAAGTCGATTTTCTAAAAGAATTGCCGGACTTGGACTCATTTGTGTTTATCTATTTCACATTGCACTTGTGAAATCAGATTCAGAACCACAGAAGTCCGAATTGTAGGGCTATCGTATCCGAAAGGAGCACGAAAAGCAAGCTACACTAAGATCCAAATCTGATTTTCATTTTTGATTTGATTTGCTTTTGTATTTGATTTTCGTTTTTGGTTTGATTGACATTTGTATTTGATTTTAATTTTTCATAAAGTTTGAATTTGAAGGGTTCATGCCCTAGCTCTATAGAATTGCCTTTGTATTGATTGAGCTATTGATTGTCTTGTTTTGATTCAGATATTGATTCAATTTTGGGATTGGCAGTGATTAAGAAAAAGTCGACAAACAACAACGCGATGGCGAACAATTCATCACTGATCTATTCTGGTTCTCCCTAAATCTCTCTGTTGTAGGGTTTTGACTTGATCTTCCTTCACATTTTAAGTTAAGTTTTTCTCTGTTGCATATATGTATCCATAGACTCGTGTCTCTGTGTTTATAAAGATGGTCAAATTTATGATTGATTAATGATTGATTTCAGTTTGTTAAAGTGATTAGAGAGATTGTAAGCCATGGGCTCCTATTCTGTTTTCATGTTATGGTTTATTGTTTCGGGTTTAATTTTGTTCAAGGTATGGTAAGTTAGATTGTAATTTGTTTGATTTGTGGGTTTTTTGTTGTTGTTGTTGTTTTTTGTAGTGCATGGCAAGGTTGGCTTTACTAGTGCTTGGGATTTTGCAATTTCAAGTTATTGATTTTTTTTTTCCCTCCTGGGATTTTGTAGGATTTTAGTGGCTACACATTACCACTCACAATTGCCATTGTTTTGTCTGGTCAGTACGAGGATGATCTGGACTTTTGTGATGATATTGTGTACATTGATCAAGGTGGGAATAATTGCTCTACAATAAACGTCAAGTACAGGATCAAGTAATGTTACGTGCTAATTTGGGATTGAAGGTTTATATCTATGAGTTCTTATTATTTGGTTGTTTTTCATCTTGTTTGTTGTGTTTTGTGTTGATGTTTATTAGGCCATATGCTATTTGTAATTTCTTCCAACTAAATGTGCTGTGAACAGATTCTATTTCTTTTGTTCCTTTATAACTTACCTTTAATTGTATTAGAGACCTTGCACTCTTGGAAATTTGGCAAGACAAACCTGGAGAAAATATTTTCCATCTTGGAAATAAGTTCGTTTGGATTATACTTCAACGTTGTAATTGCTTGGAACTTTGAACCTTTACTTAAAAATTATTAGGATTTGTTAAAGAGAAATTTTGTTTCATATAACTTATCATAGTTGGTAGAACTCTAATTCTGATGCATTTGTTATTTCTAAAATAACTTGCGTGAAATTTCCTGGTAGATCTTTAAGAAAAAACATGCTAGGGATGAGATAAGAGAAAATAGAGTAAGATTGTAGCGACCCTAATTTTCTTTCATTATTTATTATTATGATTATTATTATCTTATTTTATTTTTGACTTTATTAATTGTGTAGTTACATGAGAATTTAATGTGATATTTAATTAATTTAATGTGTTATTTAATTAATCGATATATTTATATATTTCTATTCGATATAGAAAAAAGAGGTATTATATATATATATATTTAATCTTATATTTATATATATTATAATTATGTTGTATTATATAATATAATATATTATAATAGTTATTAAGTTAGAATAGGATTAGGAATCAATCAAAAGAAAAGAAAAGAAAAGAAAGAGAGGTGTGGTAGCAAAGAAAAAGCCACAGAAAGAGAGCGAGAGATCAAGAAAAAGAGCGGTCTAGCGGCTGTGTATGTGAAAGAGAAAGGAGAGGAAGAAAAGAGTTAGGGTTTTACTTTGGTGGCTCCATTAATTTTTTTAAGTGATTCTTTGATCTTCAAAAAAATAATTGTGAGTACAAAATTCTCTTCTCTTGATTTATGTTTAATTCGTTATTTTTATTTATTTATTTATTTTTATTTATTTGATGTTAGTTTGATTGTGTTTTTACATAAAGATGATAGATTGATTTTAATTATTTTAATTAGTGGTGTATATAAGGTTTAGGATTTTTAGATGATTGATTGATTTTAATTATTTTGATTAGTTGTGTATGCAAGGCTTAGGGTTTTTATATGGATTTATTTTATGGTTGTAATCACACTCGTGGTTATATGAAATTAAAATTAATTAAGAACCCATAGATAAATTCCTTATACTCCACCATAACTCCATGGATTGTTGTTTTATTTGAGTGTTGGTGAGAAAGAGTGTAAAAAAAAATAAAAAAATAAAAAAAGTGAGGATTATGAGATTTATTTGAATGCCTTAGGTTTGGCATTATTATGTTTATTCTTATGAGTGAGATGTTGTGTATATATATATATATATTGTTGCCTCGTTCTCATGAGTAGACGAGTGCTTTGATTTACGCGCGTACGTATATGCTAACCATCTGGGAAGTGTTGGTCAAACTCGGGACGATATCCCCGTGCAAGTTTGGCTTCAGAGCAGTGTTAGGTATACGGGAGGCACATGGGATATATGTGTAGGCCGGAAGTGGAGGGCCGAAATGGTGGAGTTAAGGTACAAAGAATTTAATTATGAGTTTATGGTTATAATGTGTATTGTGTTGATTTGTACAGGTTGAAAAATAGTAAACGACCTTGATAAATTATGAAATTTGAGCAGAGGCATGTATACGTGATTCTAGACAACTTTTGTGTTTTAACTTTTTATTAAAAAAATCGATTAGAACTTATAATCGGATGATCTTGATTATAGTAGTTTTAATTCATTTTGGCAATGAAGACTTTAGATGTTGTTTTAACCCACGAAACAAGCTCATTTTTATTGGTTTCACGTAAACGTAAGTAAAACATTATTCTGCACACTTTTCGTGTTTTGAATTTTTCCGAAAAAAATCATCTTAGGATAGTTTCTGTTCGTTTTCAGTTTCAGATTTTTCAGTTGCAATTCGTCTAGGTTCTTCTATCAAGTTTTTTTCTCAATCTGTTTCGTTTTTACTATATTTGTTCAAGTTGTTTTTTAGAAAATTTGATTCTTTACAACTTTTGTTCTTTGAGTTTTGGTCAATTCGAATTATTTAAGCATGAAACGGTGTATTATTATACTTCTTTAGCAATTACTTATGATTAAATTATACTAACTTTATTTTGTAGGATGGTGGGTCTTACTAACTTTTTATGTAGGGCTGACCCACCATATTTTTATTTCTATTTTATTTATTTTATATTCAATTTATATTTCGTTGTGTATGGTTAAGAAACTAAATGCCACCGTATTTCGAGAAACTATCCATTCGTCTCGGTGCGGATGAAACTACTTGTCTTGTCCCGTAACAAGAATTAAATATATTTTTGTTTGTGTCTGGTAGACACGTGGGTGTTAAATCTTGTACTCATACCAGTATACCTATATACTGACCCGTTTTGTCTCTTGGCAACTCGGGTGCGTTCTGTTTGAGTACGGCTGAGCTTCCTTTGCAGGATTAGTTGAGGCTATGGTGGTGACAAGGAATAACTATGATCATAGGACATGTCCTTTAGACTTCTTTTATTTTTTTAAACTTAGGGTTGATATTAGTTTATGTATTTATTATTTTTTTTATGACTTTAGTATTAGAATAATTTGGCATGGTTTGTAACCGTACTTTATTTAAGTTGTTTTGACTAGTTGTTGCTACCTTAATATGGAGGTATTGGTTAGTTATGAGATTATGGTGGATGGTTTGGTTGGCGTTTAGGTTTTTTTTTTTTTTTTTTCACCCCTAGGATTTGGATGATAGAATATTGATTGGGATTTAGTCTTAATTTAATATTTAATTATCCAAATTTTGGGGCGTGACAGTTTGGTATCAAAGCTCTAGGTTACCCTAGACTTGTGAGAGTTTAGGTGATCATCGGATTATGGAAACATGGGTTAGCTAGTTTAGTTTGGTGGTTGAGTTTATTCTAAATATTTATGAACAAATTCTTTTTGTGTGTTTTACTTGAAGGTGATGGCTGGAAGGTACCTTTAATTTTTTTTTAAGAACCCATTAGAGTACTTTTTGATATTGGGGCCTCTCATTCTTTTATATCTAAACACTTTGTAGAAAGAGAACGTATTATAACTACCTCGTTGTCTAGACCTATTCGTGTTGAGACCCTTTTAGGAGGGGCAGTTACTCTTTATGAGATGTGTAAAGATTTTAATATTGACTTTGTGGGTAGAGTCTTGCATGCAGACTTAATTGTTTTAGGGTTTGAGGGGTTTACAATTATTTTGGGTATGGATTGGCTGCGAAATTACTTTATGACTCTGGATTGTGTTGGAAGGTCTGTAATTATAGATATTCCCGGTATGCCACGGCTTACCCACACTTCTAGCGATGGAGAAAAGTCGGTGATGACGAGTTTTCTGTACTCGATAGAAATCCCTAAGCAGGATATTAGTGAGGTAAATGTGGTGCGTGAGTTTGAGAATGTATTTCAAGAGATACTTGGACCTCCACCTCGACGGGTAGTAGAATTTCGCATTGACCTAGTACCGGGAACTGCACCGATTTCTAAGGCGGCATATAGAATGGAGCCTAAGGAGCTTGTGGAGATGAAAAAGCAGCTGGAAGAGATGCTTCAGAAAGGGTTCATTCGTTCAAGTAACTCCCCGTGGAGAGCACCTGTGATCTTTGTCTCCAAGAAAGATGGCACTCTCCGTATATGCATAGATTACAAAGAGCTAAACAATGTGACTATCAAGAACAAGTATCCGCTATCTAGAATTGATGACTTGTTTGATCAGTTGAAGAGGGCAGCCATGTTCTCTCAGTTTGATCTCAGAACGGGTTACCATCAAATGGGTGTGCCAGAGGAAAGTATACCGCTTACTGCTTTTCGAACTTGGTATGGTTTGTGCGAATTTCTTGTAATGCCTTTTGGTTTGACAAATGCTCCTACCTATTTCATGGACTTGATGAACAGAATTTTTCAACCGTATCTAGATAAGTTTGTGATTATCTTCATAGATAATATCCTAGTGTATTCTAAGAATGAGGAGGAATACATAGAACATTTGAAAGTCGTGTTGCAGACTTTAAGAGAGCAGCAGTTATACGCTAAGTTCAGTAAGTGTCACTTTTGAGAGAAAGAAGTTCGATTTTTAGGGCATGTTGTGTCTAATCAGGGAATAGAGGTAGATCCTGATAAAGTTGTTGCGATCAAAGAATGGAAGTAGCCTACGAACCCTACAGAGATGAGAAGTTTTTTAGGACTAGCTAGTTATTACAGGAGATTTATAGAGAAGTTTTCCACTATTGCAGTACCCATGACTAAGTTGACCCGCAAGAATGTGAAGTTTGTATGGACAGATGATTGTGAGAAAGCTTTCCAAGAGTTAAAGCAGCGGTTGACTACAGCACCGATGTTAACTATACCAGTACAAGGGGAAAAATTAGTAGTGTTTATTGATGCAAGTGGAACTGGGTTGGGATGTGTGTTGATGCAGCATCAAAAGGTTGTATCATATGCTTCTCGATAGTTAAAACCTCATGAGAGACGATACCCTACTCATGACTTAGAGTTGGCAACAGTTGTTTTCGCGTTGAAAGTGTGGCGACACTACTTGTTTGGGGAGCACTTTGAGTTGTACACAGATCACAAGAGCCTCAAATATCTCTTTTCTCAAAAAGAGTTGAACATGAGGCAACAGAGGTGGGTTGAATTCGTTAGTAGTTATGATTTTGAGATCCTTTACCACCCGGGGAAAGGAAATGTGGTCACTAATGCACTTAGTCGACAACATGGGATTATAGCTTCTTTGATGATTTAAGAATGGAAGTCATTGGAGTTAATTTCGATACATGATATTCAACCAATAGAGAGTGCTGAGAGGGCATACATTGATAGTTTGACCATGCAGCCGATGTTATTGGGTAAAGTTCGTTAGATGCAGAATTTAGATGGGCTTCTCGTCAGCAGGCTTGATGACCTTGTAGTGGATTTGATCGATGATTGTCCTACTGATTGGTCTGTGGACTCAGATGGGGGATTGCAATTCAATGGCAGGTTGTGTGTACCTAACATTGTTGAATTGAGGAAAGAGATTATGGATGATGTTCCCGATATACCATTTACCTTGGTAGGACTAAAATGTATCATGACCTGAAGAGGACGTTTTGGTGGGAAGGTATGAAGAAAGACGTAAAAGAGTATGTTTCTCAATGTTATGTATGTCAACGGGTTAAAGCAGAACACCAACGACCGTTTGGACTTTTGCAGCCTCTTGAGATTCATACTTGGAAATGGGAGTACATTTCTATGAACTTCGTGGATGGATTGTCGCGGTCTAAGCAAGGCAATGAATCTATTTGGGTGATAGTGGATCGACTCACCAAGTCTGCTCATTTTATTCCTATCAGTGTTTACCGAACTACGGATAAACTAGCTAGGCTGTATATTCAGGAGGTGCGACTTCATGGCGCACTAGTTTTTATAGTTTCGGATCGTGATCCGTTATTTGTGGCAGAGTTTTGGGAGAGTTTTCAACATACTTTGGGTGCTAGGTTAGACTTAAGCTCGGCTTATCATCCTCTAACGGATGGACAAACTGAGCGGGTAAATCAGATCTTCGAGGATATGTTGAGAGCTTGTGTCCTCGATCTTGGTGGTAGTTGGGAAGAACACTTGTCATTGGTGGAGTTTGCTTATAATAATAGCTATCACTCCAGTATCGGGATGGCACCTTTTGAGGCTTTGTATGGGAGGCCATGTCGATCACCTGCTTGTTGGATGGAGGTAGGAGATGCGCCATTGTTAGGGCCAGAGTTGGTGAGAGAGACCATGGAGAAAGTAAACATTATTTGGGAACGTATTAAGACTGCATAGAGTCGTCAGAAGAGTTACGCTGATAGAAAACATAAGCGGGCTGAGTTGAATGTTGGAGATTTTGTGTTTTTGAAGGTCTCGCCGATGAAGGGTATCATGCGGTTCGGAAATAAGGGAAAGTTGGCACCTAAATTTGTGGGACCATATGAGATCACTGAGAGGATTGGTAATGTGGTTTACAAATTAGCTCTACCACCTGCTTTAGCTATGATTCACAATGTGTTCCATGTATCTTTATTGCGGAAGTGTGTACAAGACCCTTCCCAAGTAGTATCACTAGAAGTGTTGGAGATTAATGATGATCTCACGTATGTAGTGCGACCGATTACTATTTTAGATTGGGATGTAAAGCAGTTGTGGCACAAGAAAGTGAACTTGGTGAAAGTGCAATAGAGCGAAGATGAGAACAATATTACCTGAGAGTTAAAAGAGAAAGTTCGACGTATGCACCCAGAACTTTTTGCTTAGCACTCTCTTCTATTGAATCTCGGGACGAGATTTTTTTGAGGTGTATATATTGTAACGATCCTAATTTTCTTAAGTCATTATTTATTATTATTATTATTATCTTATTTTATTTTTGACTTTATTAATTGTGTGGTTACATGAGAATTTAATGTGATATTTAATTAATTTAATGTGTTATTTAATTAATCTATATATTTATATTCGTCATAAAAAAAAAGAGGTGTTATATATATATATATATATATTTAATCTTATATTTATATTTATATATATTATAATTATGTTGTATTATATAATATAGTATATTATAATAGTTATTAAGTTAGAATAGGATTAGGAATCAATCAAAAGAAAAGAAAAGAAAGAGAGGTGTGGCAGCAAAGAAAAAGCCACGGAAGAGAGAGAGAAATCAAGAAAAAGAGTGGTCTAGCGGCTGTGTATGTGAAAGAGAAAGGAGAGGAAGAAAAGAGTTAGGGTTTTATTACGGAAGAGAGAGAGAGAGAGAAATCAAGAAAAAGAGTGGTCTAGCGGCTGTGTATGTGAAAGAGAAAGGAGAGGAAGAAAAGAGTTAGGGTTTTATTTTGGTGGCTCCATTAATTCTCTTAAGTGATTCTTTGATCTTCAAAAACATAATTGTGAGTACAAAACCTACTTTCCTTGATTTATGTTTAATTCGTTGTTTTTATTTATTTATTTATTTATTTATTTATTTATTTATTTATTTTTATTTGATGTTAGTTTGATTGTGTTTTTACATAAAGATGATAGATTAATTTTAATTATTTTGATTAGTGGTGTATGTAATGTTTAGGATTTTTAGATGATTGATTGATTTTAATTATTTTGATCAATTGTGTATGTAAGGCTTAGGGTTTTTTAGATGATTGATTGATTTTAATTATTTTGATTAGTTGTGTATGCAAGGTTTAGGATTTTGATATGGATTTATTTTATAGTTGTAATCACACTCGTGGTTATATGAAATTAAAATTAATTAAGAATCCATAGATAAATTCCTTATACTCTCCCATGACTCCATGGATTGTTGTTTTATTTGAGTATTGGTGAGAAAGAGTGTAAAAAAAAAATTAAAAAATAAAATAAAGTGAGGATTATGAGATTTGTTTGAATGCCTTAGGCTTGGCATTGTTATGTTTATTCTCATGAGTGAGATGTTGTGTATATATATATTGTTGCCTCGTTCTCATGAGTAGACGAGTGCTTTGATTTACGCACGTACGTATATGCTAACCATCCGGGAAGTGTGGGTCAAACTCAGGACGATATCCCCATACAAGTTTGGCTTCAGAGCGGTGTTAGGTATACGAGAGGCACATGGGATATATGTGTAGGCCGGAAGTGGAGGGTCGAAGTGGTGGAATTAAGGTACAAAGAATTTAATTATGAGTTTATGGTTATAGTGTGTATTGTATTGATTTGTACAGGTTGAAAAATAGTAAACGACCTCGATAAATTATGAAATCTGAGAAGAGGCATGTATACGTGATTCTAGACAACTTTTGTGTTTTAACTTTTTATTAAAAAGATCGATTAAAATTTATAATCGGATGATCTTGATTATAGTATTTTTAATTCATTTTGGCAATGAAGACTTTAGATGTTGTTTTAACCCATGAAACAAGCTCATTTTTATTGGTTTCGCATAAACTTAAGTAAAACATTATTCTACACACTTTTCGTGTTTTGAACTTTTCCGAAAAAAATCATCTTAGGACAGGTTCTGTTCGTTTTCAGTTTCAGATTTTTCAGTTAAAATCCGTCTAGGTTCTTCTATCAAGTTTTTTTCTCAATCTGTTCAGTTTCTACTATATTCGTTTGCGTAATCTTTTAGGAAATTTGATTCTGTACAACTTTTGTTTTTTGAGTTTTGGTCAATTCAAATTATTTAAGTATGAAACGGTGTATTTTTATACTTCTTGAGCAAATTACTTATGATTAAATTATACTAACTTTATTTTGCAGGATGGTGGGTCTTACTAACATTTTATGTAGGGCTAACCCACATATTTTTATTTATATTTTGTTTATTTTATATTCAATTTTTATTTCGTTGTGTACGGGCAAGAAACTAAATGCTACCGTATATCGAGAAACTACCCATTCGTCCCGGTGTGGATGGAACTACTTGTCTTGTCCCGTAATAAGAATTAAATGTATTTTGTTTGTGTCTAGTAGACACGTGGGTGTTAAATCTTATACTCATACTAGCATACTTGTATATTGACCTGTTTTGTCTTTTGGCAACTCGGGTGCGTTCTGTTTGAGCGCAACCGAGCTTCCTTTGCAGAATTAGTTGAGGCTATGATGGTGACAAGAAATAACTATGATCGTAGTGTTGGAAAAATGGTTCAATATAGGTATATTTTTTAGCCCAATTTTGAGTGGGCCCCAAACGTCTTTTGGGGTGGGTCCGAAGAGGTGAAGTGTTTGGGAGTGGGTCCGAAGAAGTGAAGTGTTCTTTGCCGCGTGGCAAGTCACACGGTAAAGACGGAACATCAAAACCATTTTTGAGTGAATGTGAAGTTGACGTTGTTTTCGGGTCTAACATTAATTTTTTAGATAAAATTTATTTAAATTTTTTCAATAAAAATTATTGTGGGATTTTAATTTAATCTAAATTCAAATTTTAGATTCCTAAGTGGTTTCCTAAAGTTTGTACTTCTTCCTTTATTAATTAAACTATTCAAATAGTTTAATATATATATATTCCAAATAGTTTTATAAAATTTTTCCACCTTTAGCATTTTTGATTAAACTATTCAAATAGTTTAATAATAAAATTTATCCCAACAGTTCCTTTGACTGTTCCACCAATGGTACTTTTTTTAAATCAATTTGAAAAAATGTTCAAGCAACGGACATATCACTATTTGAATAGTGCGTGCACCTGTTCAAATTTTGTACACCTTTTTATTTCTTTTTGGAACCTGTTCGGGGCTGAGAATTTTGCCTATAAATATAGCCTTGATTCCAGCAGTCTAGGCATACGAAAAATCAGTCTGAAATTATTGTCTCATTGCTGTCCAGATTTTATTGTGTGCATTTTTCTTCATTCTAGTTTTAGGAAAAAACAAAGAGAGTATAGAACACAAGGTTTGATTCGCCGTACAAATTTGTTTGGTGTGCTACAACAATTTTGTGAAGATCATTGTATCCTGAGAGATAGACGCCACTCAACTGTAAGCATCGTAGCGGGCGAATCTGTCTTAAGGACAGAGTGTCACACACTCGACTTGATCGTTTATTTTTAATTCGGTTCGATAAATAAATTCGGTATGTTATTTATTTATTTTGTTTGAATTAGTTTCAATTTATTTTATTTACACAGAAAATTGTTCCAACATGTAGGACATGTCGTTTAGACTTCTTTTGTTTTCTTGAGCTTAGGCTTGATATTAGTTTATATATATATATATATATTTTTTTTTTTATGACTTTAGTATTTGAATAATTTGGCATGGTTTGTAATCGTACTTTATTTAAGTTGTTTTGACTAGTTGTTGCTACCTTAATGTTGAGGTATTGGTTAGTTATGAGATTATGGTAGATGGTTTGGTTGGCGTTTAGTTTTTTTTTTTTTTTTTTCACCCCTAGGACTTGAATGATGAAATATTGATTGGGGTTTAGTCCTAATTTAATATTTAATTGTCCAAATTTTGGGGTGCGACAAAGATGATTGGTTAGTTGGTCATATTGCACCACAGTGGCCCGGTGAGACTAGTGCTACACTACTCTAGTGCAATATGATGCAAGCCAAAGCTTGTAAAAGCATGAGGTGAAGGCCCCAATCAATTTCATGATTTTGTTTCTTGTGAACGTAGGGTAAGGCAGTGAACTTGTTCCAACCTGCTAATGAATTCTTACCTATGATCGATAAGGTGGGCCAATATGTTTTTTTTTAGTACTAGTCTATGATATTTTGTGCTGACTTTGTAAGTTTTAATTTCTTTTTATAATATAAAAACATTATGATTTGCCCTTACTTGATCAAATTTATAGGTCCCTTGTTGAGACTACTAAGTCGATTAAAGGAGCAAAAGTGGAGAACAATAAGTTTTGTGTCTCTATACATTACCATAATGTGGATGAGAAGGTAGGGGTTGTTCTAAGCACCATAAGTTGAATTAGCTATTTCAGTGGCACTTTTGTTTCACCAACTATAGTTCTTTTATTTATGTGGTTTCTTGAAAATTTTCAATATTGGAAAACAATTGCACAATATGTCCAAGAAACACTAAAGGACTCTCCTCGTCTACGATTGACACATGGACAGAAAGTTTGCAGATCGATCCAATTTAAAATTTTATTGCTCTTGGCTCATTTTGTTTCCCCAATGCTGCTAATTTTTCCCATTTTTTCTGTGTTTCAGGTTTTAGAGGTTCGACCTGTGCTTGATTGGTATAAGGGTAAAGCTGTCAAGTTCTTACATGAATCCCTGGGTGAGTAAATTTTTGGCCTTTGCTATTAAATAGTTCTCTCTTTGTTGGTTGTGAAAATTAATTTTGTTTTCTTGTAATAATCGAATTACGAATTAAATTGATATAGGCTTAAGTAATTCTGATGATGTGCTCCCAATTTATGTTGGAGATGATTGTTCTGATGAAGATGCATTTAAGGTAATACTTGATTAACCCTAAATAATATAATCAATTTGATTGTCTAAAAATACATAATTTTTCATTTTCTTTTAGAACATGTAACAAACCAAGATAATCGACTACTTGATAGGTTTTGAGGGACGGAAATTTTGGTTTTGGTTCTAACTCTTGCATTTGATCATGACTGTGAATTCATCTCAAATGTCAAACACTAGTTTCTTTTTATGTTATTTGATGTGAATTATCTTATTTTTACTTATCAAAATAATTGAACTTTATTTTGTAGATTGATTTAGCAATGTTTGGTGGTGAACTATTGTGCCAAGTACAACTAATTTATTGTTTATTTTTCTCTTGTTATGTTAAGAAATTATTAGAAATTCTTTTTCCCCCTGTGTAACTGCTGCCGCTTGGGATATTTTTCTTTTTGTCAATGCTTTAACTCAATTCTATTGAGATTTCTTCATGCATTTCCCTTAAATCTCAGTCCTCTAAAATTGCAAGTTTAAATTTTCATGACAATATTAATAATAAAAAAGATTATTTTTCTTTCTTGAATATAGGTTGTTGAAGATGGAGATTATGATCTTGCTCGAGTGCTAATTGGAAATGAGAAGAGGCTTGTTCACATGTATTTGCATATTGTCATTGGTGATGCTATAGTTGCATTAAACACATCGTTCCAATTAGGATTGACTTGATTTTATTTATTTTGTACTTAGTTTAACTTTAGGTATTGTTGTACATAAACTTAAATTTTGGATTGTAAGAACATGTGGGCTATTGTTGTTATCATAAATAGAATTTATTTATATATTTGGATGTCAATGAATTAAGTGTGGATATTATTTAATAATTTTTTATTAGAAAGTAATTTGTTATTTGTGATGGTAATTTTTGCTATCCCAAATAACAAATTAAATTTTTTTTATAAAACAATTAGATGTTTTGCCGACGCAATCAAGTTGTCGCCAAAAGTATCAATTTTACCGATGCAAATTTGAGTTGGCAAACGCAATGGTAAATTGGCGACGATAGTTGAAGGCTTTTGCCCACAAAGATGTTTGTCGCTAAAGACATACTTTTGGCGATGCAATGCATTTTTCATCGGTAAAAACTTTTCCTAAAACACTTTTGGCGACAGGTAACCGATGAAGCTCTACGGGTCGACAGAGCTCTTTGTTGACAATTTCTGCCTTTTTGTTGTGTTGCCAAAACTATTTTTTGTTGTAGTGAATTTATTACTGATAAATTATGAGTAATTTTATTAGTGATTTTTTCAGTGATAAATTTATCATTGAATGCATTTTTGATTAATTTATTAGATTAGTCTTTGTTACTTTTTATGTGTATATGTTTATGTGTGGTTGTATTTCTGTGAATGAATAAGTAGATAAGTAAATGATAGTGAGTTAATGTGTGTATAGAGTTACTGGCAATAGTAATGTGATTTTTATTTTTGTTGAATAAAATCTAAAAAGTGCACTTAGAGTTGCTGGCAGTAGTAATGTGATGTTTATTTTTGTTGAATAAAAATCTAAAAAAATGTTGCTGAAAATTATTACCGAAGGTGGTCGTTGGTGTCAGAGATGGTCGCCGGTGCTCGAGGTGGTCACCAAAAACTATCATCGGAGATAATTGGCGACGGCCGAAGGTGGTCTTTAGCAGGAGAAGATGTAGTCATGGCAATGTGAATAAGATGAAAAAGATGAGTAGGGGACATTTTTTAGAGATATCGATAGGTGAAAAATAAGATAAGACTATAAGTAAATAAGGATGGTTAACAGGACCGGCCCGTAAATGCCCCTATGTAATAAAAGAAAATTGTTATCATTATTAGATCAAATTAATTTTTTTCTATAAATAATAGACATTAAGGATTATACAAAAGAACGATTTGAATCATCGAAAAAAGAGATGTAATGGACTCCACAAAGCTCAACCCATTCAAAAATATTATTACAATAAAAAAATTATCCAAAAACATCATTGGCCCTGTTTAGTAGAGCTGTGGGAAAGTACTTATAGGCCTTGTTTGGTAGAGCTGTGGGAAAGTACTTATAGCTTATATCTTAACAGTTTATAGCTTATAACTATTTCCATAAGCTGATTTCTGACTTATAAATTAAACTTCTTCTGCCCCACTCAAAGAATAAGCTGATTTCTGACTTATAAAAAATTATAAGCTGCATTGTTAAGTTAAACCAAATACATCAAAATAGCTTAAATTAAGCTGAAAGCTGAAATAAGCTGAAAAAAAGCTATACCAAACAGGGCCATAGTTTATGTCTAAACAGCTTATAACTTATAACTATGAACATAAACTGATTTCTGACTTATAAATTAAGCATCTCCTGCCTCATTCAAAGAATAAGCTGATTTCTGACTTCCAAAAAGCTATAAGCTATAAGCTATAAACTAAACCAAACATATCAAAATAGCTTAAATTAAGCTGAAAGCTGAAATAAGCAACTTTTAAGCTACACCAAACAGGCATATTGTATTGCTTCAATTTTTTTTAAACTATAAATTTTATAATATAATAATGCAATCTCAACCATACATCACTGTTCTAGACAAATTTCATGACAAATTTTCTAATTGGGAGAGGCTTCTCTCCAGTTCTCATCTGGATTGGAGAGAATTGTTTGGGCTTACAAAGTCCATGACAAATCTCGTTTTGGTAATTTGAATCGTTCATTTTATAGGATCATTCTTTTATATTATTCATAAAAAAAATTTAGATCGATATAATATTAGTAGTTCCTTCATTTTATCGCATTTGTATCCAAAAAATAAATGATCTAGTTTTAAACACATCAATCGTTAATTTTTTTTAGAGACAAATTCTCTAAAATGAAAGGAATAAAAAAATATTAAATCAACATAATTTTTTTTATAAATAATAAATACATAATCAGACAAAATAAATAATTTAAATTATAAGAACAAAATCCTAATAAGCCTCACCGACTCTAACAATCCCATCCAATCTAAATTTCGGAGAGAAATGAATCCCTTTCCAATCCACTAGCTTTATTAGTGATAAAATAATTGCTCTCGTGCTGTCCAAATGGGGTATATTTTCTTTGCTTCTTGTTCAAGCCAAATAAATCAACTACCCCTTTACTTTTCAACGCCTTTGCTTAGAATTTTTATACTAACAAAAATAAAAATAAATATATAAATAAATTATATTGACCTATTATAAAATTTTAAGAAATACAACAAATCTTATAATTTTAACTTAATTATCTCGATTTTGTTTTTATAATTTGATCTATTCATTTTATTAATTTTTGGTGTAAATTATTCATAAAAAATAAAATTAATTTGATAATCATAATTATATAATTGTATTATATTTATCTTCAAAAAAAAATAAACTATAATTGTAATTTTGAAAATATAATTTTTTAAAAAAATAATATATATAAAAGATTAATAACATAAATAATTTAAATTATCAAAACAAGCATTTAAATCCACAAGGGCCAATAGAAGCCTTTCTAAGAGCATCTCCAACGCTGACTCAGATTTTTCACCAAATCTGAGTCAAAAATGACCAATTTCATCAAATTTGATACCACTCACTCCAACGGTGCATCAAATTCTGTATCAAATCCCGTGGGTCAACCGGTTGGTCGACCGGGAAGCATAAATATTTTTTTTTTTAGAACTCTATGTTTCAACGCTATGTTTTTTAGAATATTTCAATGATAAAATAATTGCAGCTGCTTTATTTGTATAGCATTGCTAACTTTCTCCATAGAATATTTCAAATCCCGTGTCAAAGATGTTTGGTGGTTTCACTGAAGATGTATTGTGCAATCAAATGAATCAGATGCATATCTCAACAATTGCAGCTTTCTTTAATTTGATTGGTGAGGAAGATGTTTGGGTCGGCAATCAGATGAGGAAGATGTTTGAATTTGTGCATATCTCGGTGAGGAAGATGATTTCTTTAATTAAGCAATCAAATGAATCTGTGCACATCTCAGCAATCAGCTTTTATTTGGGTCGACTGGTTATATATATATTTTTTTTTACCTGTTTGAACCTTTTTTGACCGGTTTGAACCTATCTATTTCAAATGAATTCGGTCGACCGGTTGGTCAACCGGCCGGGCAACCGGTTGGTCGACCGGGTCCTCCCTCCAACGGTCACCAACAGTGTTTTGGTGAAATCAATATCTTCGTGTCAGTTTGATGAATTATTTGATGAAATCTCAATCTAATATTCATTTGGTGCAACCGTTGAAGCTGTGAACAGTAACTTTTTCATCAAAATTTAAATTTGATATTACTTTTAGTGAACCGTTAGAAATGGTTTAAAACGCTCAAACTCGGGACTTTATATTTAAAAATGATTAAATCTAAATATTATAACAATACTCAATTGTTAAATCCAAAAATAACTCATTTGACACGTCGACTAGACAAGCTGTAGGGACATTCCAGTTCCTGTTTCCACTTCGACGTGACAAAGGAAGATGAAGGGTATGTTTTGGGCAGTATGTTCAATGATTATGAGAAAATTGTAAATCAATCACCTTGTTTGATTTTAATTAATTTTTTAAAAATTGATTTTGTGATTTTTAGTAAATTTTTTTAATATTTTAAGTAATTTTTTTTTTTTACTTTCTAGGTGTACATAACTTAGGTGCACTTAAAAAGTAAAATATTTGTAAAAAAATATTTTAAAATTTTAATAAATATATAAGAATATAAAAATACTGAATTTATATATTTTTTTAAATATTTTTGTATTTAATGAATTTTTAAAATATTTCTTCCATAAATATTATAATTTTTAAGTGTATCTAGGTTAGGTGTATCTAAAAAATAAAAATAAAAATTCTTAAGATATTAAAAAAATTTACTAAATATATATATGAAAAATAAAAAATTCAATTTTTTGAAAAGTGAGTTCAATTTTTTGAAACCAAAAATATTTACAAATTTATGAAAAATTTTATGACTTTAATTATTAAAAGTTAAAGTTTACTCTTGATTTGTATTTTTTTTTTTTTTTAACTTACACTGAAGTACAATTTCTCCAAAGACTATTTACCCTTTTTTTTATTTTGATAATTGTGTCACGTTAATTCATTAATTTCTTCTTATAGTTTTTAATATCAAAAATTAATAAGGAATATATTTGACTTTGATTTTTTATTATTAATTTTTAATTTACAAAAAAAAAAAAAAAAAAAAAACTATACAAAAGATGGAGAAGAAAAGTCTACTCTACAAACGTACAAAGTGAGAGATAGCGAGAGAAATAACAATAGTAATTTAATATAAATAATTTATATATATATATAATGTTATGTTAATATGTGATGCTTTTTATTGAATAATGCTAATGCAGACAAAAAAAAAAATTATAATTTTTTTTATACATAATGGACTTTTTTAATTTTTAATTTCTAATCAAAATAATTATAATTATGATTCATAATTACAAGGGAAAGACTAGTATATGCAACTTATAATAAAAGAAAAAATATAACTAAACACCATATGAGGCATAACCAAAGAACTTATGAGTCGTAACTAAAGAAAAAAAATTGATTATAATTAAAGAATAAAATGATATAACTAAAAATACATATGATACTCTTTTCAAGAAGTGTGTATAGTAAAATTTTCCTAATTACAAACATGTTATAATCACATCATTTTGAATGTATTTTATGTATAATATTTATACATGAATCACTTCTTTTTAATTTAAGCTATAACAATGGGTAATACTATGCAAGTTATGATATTTGTGGTTTTGATTACTACAAATATCATAATTCAATTTGATAAAAATTATAATTATAAAAAAAAATTATAATCAAATGTCACTTAAGGCATAATCAAAGAGTTCTTAAATTATAACAAATATAATGTCATAACTAACATTCCAATAAATTATAATCAAATACCATAAAGATATATTAGTGGTGTCATTATGTATAAAATTTGGAAAATAATATAAAAACTCAATTTTTGGATCTAATGATGTATCAATAATATATCAATAATATAATTAATTGAAAATTAAAAAAATATGAAAAAAATATTACTTTTAATATTTTAATGAATTACCATATTGAATTTGAAAAATTAATTTAATTTAATTTTTTTGTCTTAAATAACAATACTCAAAAAAAAAATTCAAAATTTCAATAACAATCCCGCATAAATATCTATTATATCTCCTCCCCACTTTGATTTTCGCTCTACAATGCTCCATACGAGGGTGTATGTATCTGAGTCCGGATCCTCTGCCACGTTTTCCTGCGATGGATCCTGTGGTGCTCCAAAACGACGTCATTTTAAAGCAAAACTTCAAAAAAAAAAAGAGCATAGAAGAGAAAGCGGGGAAGCTCCAAAAACAAACTCAACATTTCGAAGCTCAGAAGAACATTCAAATCAACAAACTCAACATTTCGAAGCTCCGAAAACAAGTCCCGAATGTTTCCAAAAACCCATTTGAATGCAAATCAAACACCTTCAGTTACTAAAGATTCTTGATTCCAATGGGAAACCCACTTGTAAAATTGTTTGATGACAAATTGAGATAATTCCAATGGGTTCGTAAAACTGATTTCCCGATAGATCTTAACGCTATAAAGTAGTCATCGAACCCATTGAAGGAATGAACCCGTTGATATCGAACCCGTTGATATCGAACCCGTTGCTCTAAAGTAGTCATCGAACCAATTGATATCGAGAATCCCTAGTGGATCTTTGAGAATCCCTTTTTTGAACTCAAGAAGTGATCAGACTTCGTTGGAGGAAGAACAAGAAACAGGAATGAGAGAGAAGAGAAGAAAGAGGAAGAAAAAGAAGAAGAAGAGAGAGAAAGTACGGGAGAGTGAGATTCATGGTGAGAAGAACGCTATAAATCACTCATTTTGATGAAGAGATTGAATGTTTGAAATCATCTTGCTCTTCCTGTTCTTTTCTTTCTTTTCCTCAGTGCTACTTCTCCTATTTTCTTTTCTCTGGTTCTATATTTTTTTTTTACTTTTTTTTTTATTGAAGTTTTGTCCCAAAATGACGTTGTTTTGGGGCACCGCAGGATCCGAAAAACACGAAAGAGAATCCAGACTCGTATGTATCTATCTCTGCTGGCGACATAGATTAGTGTGTTTTCCGGCCAAACTCTTTTTATCTTATAATAATATTAAGGTTCACCAAAAAAAACAAAAAACAAAAAAATCATAAAAAAATTTATGAAAGATTCTAAAATCTTAAATTATATATGTAATAAAATATCACACATAAATTTTTACAAAATATTTGATGATATTTTTATTTTGATCCCTAATATAAAGACAGAGAAGCGTGTTTCCCGCCAAAACCACAAAAACCTCTCTCTCTCTCTCTCTCTCTCTCTCCATATTTATTTTACTACCTTTGACTACTCTGTCCGTCAACTTCTCACTTCTTTACTCTCCTTGTCTCTTCTCATCTCTTCCTCTCTCTCCTCCTCTGATCTCTCTCTGAAAGATGTCTGCTAATCCGGTAACGAAATTCTCAGAGCGTCCCGGCGACTTCCCGACCACTTTCCGGTGGAAAGTTGTTCGGATTATACTCGCCGACCCCGACGCCACCGACAACTCCAGCGACGACGACGATGATGCCAAAGTTGTAAAGAGGCATGTCAAAGAGATCCACTTCAACCAATCGATTCACTCAGTACCCAAGCCACAGCAAAGAAAGAGGAGAAAGCTACGGAGCTTTGGGTCGCCGGAATCTGACACACCTCGCCGGAAAAAGTTCAGAGGCGTGCGTCAGAGGCCTTGGGGTCGATGGGCTGCGGAGATCCGAGACCCGGCCCGGAAAAAGCGGGTCTGGCTCGGGACTTTCGACACGCCTGAGGAAGCCGCCAAAGTCTACGACAGAGCCGCCGTTAACTTAAAGGGTCCTGACGCCGTTACGAACTTTCCTAAGGTAGATGTAACGGAGGCGGTGGTTGACGACGTTAAGAAAGACGGTGAAGGGTTGCAGAAGGTCGAAGCGTCGTCGCCGAAGTCAGTTCTCTGTTACGGGGAGTTAACGCCGTTCGACGGATTCAGTTACGGTGACGTTGACGTTTTCGGATTTGACATCGACTTGCCGTTATGTTTGCCGCATCTGTCGGGGTTCGAGAATTACTACGGCGAGGATGATCTCGGCGAGTTTGACTTTGAGTTTGCCGATTTCCTGGTTGAAGGCCGATGATGAATGACACCCTGTCTGAAGAGTGGGGTCGCTATGTGATTAGTGTTTAAACAAAAAAATTGTTAAAATTATGAAAAATATTAAGCACGCATAATTATTATTGTAGAGTTAGATACAACTCCCTGCATAGACACATTAAATACATAAGTGGCATTGTGTTTTTGAGATTGAATCCTATTCATGTGAAAAAGTTGTAACATTGTATTTTGAAATTCATGATACAATGCTTTTTAATGTAAGATTTTACTAATGGGTGTACTTATATTAAAATTTTAAAATATTATGCATTTTGTATAAAAATATGTACAATAGAAAACAGAATCATTTTACTATGTATTCGAAAAGAAAAATGTTTTGGGGACCTTAATTTTTGTGGTTCAAATGATTTAAAATTGTCAAAACGACATCGTTTTGGCAATTTTGATTTGTTTTGTACTCAAAACGACGTCGTTTTAGTAAATTCGAGCCATTTGAGCCACAAAAATTAGGACCTTCTACCATTGTTGATTCGAAAAATACCTCTTACCAACGTCTATAAATATATTCAAAAAATATTTCACTACAATCACCGTTTTCATTTAGAAAATATTCTGTAACACATGAGTGTTGCATATTAACATGAGTTTAGCCAATTTTATATAACAATTGATATTTTGTAATGTGAGAGATTTTTAGAGATTGGTATTAGTTATTTATTATTTGGTGATTATTATTGTTAAGAAATTCTTAAGTATAATTATTTTTCTTTTACTTTTATACATGAATGGCTTTTATGCGCATTTATTAATGTATGTCTTATCATTTTGTGTAGAGTGAAAAAATAAGATAAAAAAATATAAATATATGTAGTATTACTCTTATTATTATTATTATTATTATTATTATTATATTTTTTTATAAGATAATTTTTAAATGTGTAAGTTTATATCATATATACTTGCTTAAATTTTCATAAATATACGTAAATTATCTTACAAAATTACTAAGTTAAATATGTGTGGATGTACTGTGCTTGCTAGATAGTGACTGGCAGTGGCTACCATCGAAAACAACCGTGCTGGGGACCCCAGTGGGGGGTGACCCCCAGCACCCCTAGTCCACGTGGAGGGCTGCAAATGGCAGATATATTGTTTTGACCAATCAGACCCCACTGGGAGTCCTGGGGGTCACTCCTAGTGAGAGTCTGATGCATTTCTCCATCGAAAAAGTGAAGATGTTTGAGAATTTCTTGTATTATATTTAAGTATAAAAAATTATTTATTATAAATAAGAAACATAAAATAAAATAATATAAACATTAGGGAAAATTATGATGACTATTTGAGGTTTGAAGAAAAATATATTAAAGTCTTACGAGTTTAACATAATTACACTAGACTTCTTAAGGTTTAATTTCACATAACACTTAGCCTATTTTTACTCTAAATTTCAAGGGAGATTAGTATAAATTATTTCCAAAAAAAAAAAAAAAAAATCATAACACAATGGGGCTCACTTTTAATAAATATAATAAAGAAATAACAAATAAGTTGATTTGGCAACTAGTTAAAAGTTATAAGTGTTTTGAATTTTTTGTCTTTATAATTTTTTAAAAAAATTTGTGTCAAAAAAAATATTTTTCTAACACGTCAATTTAATTTTTTTTAAAATACTAAAAGAAGTCAGAAAGTCAACTTATTTTGTCTTTTTCTTTTTGTTTTTAGTAAATTTTTTTTTTTTGTTACATTTTTGTTCAATTAGCCGAGTAGAACTTAAAAGTTTAACTTTTAAATTTTTTTTTACAAAAATCACTAAAAAAAAATTTTTAAAAAAAAACAACAAAAAAATTACAAAAATATCAATTCCAAGCACCCACATGATTTTATTAGACTGATTCAAAATTTTAAAATTTTATAATTCAATTAATTGTACATATAATTAGATTATTATAAATTAAAAGTTGATAATAAGATGTAAAGTTAATTTATATTAAATATTTATATTTCATAAATTATATTAAATATTTATATTTCATAAATTATAAACAAAAACTACATCAAATAATTTGATATTAGGGTATTAAAAAAATTTTGACATTATAAACAAAAATTATATCAAATAATTTAATAAAAATGAAGTGGGTTAAAAGTCACTTTCCAACTTTTAACCCAATTTTCTCTCTCCCAAAAAAGTCAAAAAGAACCAAAAAAATAATTTTTAACCATTTTTTCAAAACACTCCAAAATAAAATAAATTATAAGCAACTCACGTGAGTTGCACGAAATACCCATGACAAACAACACTCAGCATGCGCAGTGACTTTGGTCGGTACTTGTCACTTAGCGGCGGAGTGCCTCCGGGTGGACGAATTACCACCGGAATCTCTTCTTTCTGTTGCAGGTCGTTCGGGTTTAATCTATTCTGTTAGTGTTCTCCAGTTGAGTGCTTGATTGGCAGTGTTGTCGGAAATTGACATACACAATTTGGTGTCGTCTGTGGGAACGAAAGAAGAATAGATGGCCAACGACGGACAGAAAGAGAAGATTGGGGATAACACTCCTACTGGGAGTGGGAGACCTATTGACCTTGACGTCGAAGAAGACAGCTGCAACGAAGAGACTCGTGATAAGAATCACAAAGGAAAGAATGTCGGGCAGGAGGGCGGCGTACCGAAGAAATCGGACCGAAGCGGGTATTATAACGAGGACGACCTCCAGGTATGGAAAGACAGATGCCTGCAAAGGGACGACGAGATAAAGGGAATGGCGGACAAATTGGCAGACTTGTAAACAGTCGTCAATTTCATGATGCCGAACAACATCATGCAGCCACCGTTCTCGCTACAAGATACGCCGATTCCAGCGGCCAAGGAAGGTGCCCAGAAAGGGGGGCAGAAAATGGTTCCTGCAGTCCCTCAGCATGACGAGACCAAGAGACATTCTCACTGGCCTTCGTAGGGGGTCGGACATGGAGAATCCCAGAAGGCACGTCGAACAAAAGAAACCTGCACCAAAGAACATCGGGATGTTCAAGAGAAGGAACTCTGTTTCGACATGACTAGTGGAGGGAGGTCCAAAAGGACTCACAACAATACTAGAAATAGTGCACCAAAGAAGCTGAAATCCGGAGATTGCCGGGCTCTTGGACGAACCAAAAAGGATCTGGGAGATCACCTACAGAGGAAGCAACAAGATGCCGAGGTAACCTCCTCGGTCAAGCCGAGAACACCGTTCTCGGAAGAATTAGACAAAGTTGAGGTCCCGAAGAGATTTAGTATGCTGAGTTTCCAAATATACGATGGGAAGTCGGACCCCAACTTTCACGTCGGATTATACTTGAACGCGATGGCATTATACTCTGGGAACGAGTTGTTGCTCTGCAAAGTGTTCCCCTCATCATTCGGGGAAACTACATTGGACTGGTTTCACAAGTTGCCAAAAGGAACTGTGAAAACCTGATAAGGTCTGGCCGAGATTTTTGTAGCCAGGTTCGTGACAAACAAGCTACAGCCATTGAGGGTGAACGCCCTAATGGCCCTGAAGATCGGCGAGAATGAAAGCCGTAGGGCCTATGCCAAAAGGTATTATGAGGTATTCAACCGCATACTAGGATGCAACCAAGAAGTGGTGGTCATATCGTTTAAAAACGGCTTGAAGGATGACTGCCTGTTTCGAAAATCATTGGCAAAGACATTGCTGAAAAGCATGGAGGAACTGATGGCCAGGATAGAAAAGTATGCCAGAGCCGAGGAAGACACGCCGGGGACAAATGCGTCCAAACAAGAGAGGAGAAATGGTTCGCCGAAGCAAAGCCGAGATAATACTGGACACGAGAAGACAAGAGCTTAGCCCAAGTGAGCAGATCCCAGATTTCAGATCTAGAATCCCAGATCCCAGAAGACAAGATCTCGGCTTAGATGATTAAGTCTGAGAAGAGAAGAACTTGGCCTAAGTTAAAGAATTTTTTCCACGCCATGCAGGGGACAGATCCCCTGCCCGTAGAGCAATATCAAGGTCAAAGCCACGTACCTAATAAGAGCCCAAGTGGAACTTAAATTCACATTATGGGGCAAAGGGCTGAAGAATGATACTTGGGAGTTGGAATTTCACAAGCTAAGATTGGTTTAACACTTGTTGAAACTTGAGAAAAGTTTACAAATTGAAATTAAACCGAGATGATGTTTAACACTTGTTAAAACTTGAGAAAAGTTTACAAGTTGAAGTTAAACCGAAATGATGTTTAACACTTGTTGAAACTTGAGAAAAGTTTACAAGTTGAAGTTAAACCGAGATGATGTTTAACACTTGTTGAAACTTGAGAAAAGTTTACAAGTTGCAGTTAAACCGAGATCATGTCTAACACTTGTTGAAACTTGAGAAAAGTTTACAAGTTGCGGTTAACCGAGGTTATGTTAAAAGAAGATTGGTTTAAACACTTGTTGAAATTTTAAGAAAAATTTTCAAGTTAAGCCAAGGTTATGTTGAAAGAAATATCTACATACTTGCCGAGATTACCATATTGCCAAAACTTGGAAGAAATTTGAAGACAGAAGTCTTGCTAAGAGTAAAGTATCGAGTTGTGAATAACACTTATGAAAATATTGTAAAATATTTTCAAGTGTTAAGCTGAGGCTGAAGTAAACCGATTAGTGGATACAACCGAGGTGTTACACCCCGAAGAGATTGCACAATTAAAGTGTTTTTTGAAGACATGCAAATTATTTTAAGTATAGAATCGTACAAGAGTCAAAAGAAGACACATACAACCACGTTGAAAGAAGAAATTAAAGAATGCATTCAGAAAAGGAAAGAAGACACTGCGGCCTAACATTGAAGAATGATTGTTTAGATTACAAAAAGGCCGGTGTGAAGTACGCCGGTGTCAGACAATGGTAGTGAGCAAAGAAGTGCAACGAAAGCCTCACCGAAGAGAGAGAGTGAAAATTGATTGTAGAAAGCTTCGCAAAAACAACAATGAAGGATTTGAGAGAGAAAATTTTGATTTTGATCAAAAACATGAAAAATGGCAATTATGGTGCCTTGGACGACGTGCTTATCAGACGGCGCACGCAAAAATAATGCGACTTGATGGTGTATATCAGATCCGGTCTAGTAAGGAAAAGACACGTGGTGAAAACGGTTGAAATACTGCGCGTACCAGCTCATACGCATGTTGGAACTCTTGGAGTTCTTGATTCAATGAAGCAAATACCTCGGCTAGGAGGACGATTTCGGTTAAGAAACTTGAATGAACTAGGTCGTTGGTTCTAAAGCATTTATGAAAGCAAACTATAGGTCTTGGTCATATTGAGCCGACGAGTTCTGACTTCGGCAATAGATGATGAAGCGAGCTTAGCCGACGTGCTAAATGGAAGAAATAATATAGGTTCCATCACCTCAGGATGCCGAGATAATAGAACCTAGGGGGCAGTTGTGGGGACATAATTTTTGAATAACAAACACGTGACCGAGGTGACACCGAAGTGTCAGCCGGGTGTCACGTGTCCTAGTCATGATGCCGAAATGATCTCGACTAGGCCGAGGTTATCTGCAAGGATACCGGAATTTGAGATAAGCGGATAAGGGATAACAGTCCTAGAAAGGGAGAAGACTTCAGTTTGGGTAAAGACAAGACTCTTAGAGAGCTTATCCTAATCCTACTGGGAGTCCAAGATTAGTAGTAATCCTGAGTCTATTAGAGCTAGGCTTCTATTGGGACTAGGATTGTGTGGACTATAAAAGTAAGGTACCCCCATGAGTCTAAGGTATGTCTTTTATGCTTTGTCTAGTGAGTTAAGCACTATTGATTATCTTTGAGAGATATTTTACTGACTTGATCGTCAGAGTGCCCCCGGGTGGACGAACCATCGCCGGAATCTCTTCTTTCTGTTGCAAGTCGTTCGGGCTTAATCTATTCTGCCAGTGTTCTCCAGCTGAGTGTTTGATTGGCAGTGTGGTCAGAAATTGACACACACACCCATGACGAACAACACTCAGCATGCACAGTGACTTTGGTCGATACTTGTCACTTACCGGCGGCAATGCCCCACCAAATGATTGAAATCATTATTATTATTATTATTATTATTATTATTATTTTTGCAGGAGGGGGTTGTTTTGAAGTTTTTATTTTCAATCACCAAAAATAAAGTATAATCCGAATGATTTGAGCCTAAGGGTTGTGCCATCTGGCAAGATCTTGGAGGCATAAGTCCTGAGGTCTAAGATTTTTTTTTTTTTTTTTTTTTGAGTTAGTCACTTGAATGACAGTATATATGATTGAATCTCTGTTTATGTGCGAGTCCGTGACTTAACTATTACATGGTTGAGTGATCATACTGTGTAACAACCATCTCATGGTAATCTCTGGAGCCTCAGCTCGTTAGGGTCTAACTCTAGAAATTACCCCTCTGTGGTTAAACCTTTTTTAATCTGAATGATATGATATATGTGTTATTGATCAATAAAAAATTATAGAACTTAATAAAAGTTAAAAAGTTTTGTATTTCACTAATATTATTTGGTTTTAATTATAAATTAAAATTACCCATTAAAAAAATAAAGATTCTAGAGAGAGAGGGGGCGCAGAGCCTCTTTCTCTAAGAGATTTTCGGCCATGCTTCGACGGTTCTTCGGTGACATTTCGGTGACTCTTTTTACACTTTTAAAGTGTAGATCTACACTCTTATAATATAGATCTTCAGTTTTATAGTGCAGATCTGGATGTTTTATGTCCGAAATAGGAGTTTGGAGAGTTTTCTCCTCCAATTTGGCATAAACTTTTAGATTTTCAACACTCATAATAGTTTTCTCCTCTCTCAACCCTTTTTCATACCATTGTGGGTGTCATTCCTTCTCCAGCGGCAGTGGTGGCGGAGTTGGGCAGCGGTGACCAGGATGACGTCAACGGGATGGCGAGCTTTCAAGCAGATCTTGTTTTTTAGACCACATCTTTGAACAGATCGGTAATTTTCTTTGGATCGTAACTATTTTTTTGGCGGATTTATTTTTGTTGTTGTTTGTGTTTGTTTGTTTTTGTTTTTGTTTTTGTTTTGTTGTTTGGTTAGAATGATCCTTTGGGGCCTTATGTACTGTTATTATCTTTTATTAATATAATGTTTCTCATGTTCTAAAAAAAGAAAAATGCTCATTGAATAATAAAAAAAAAAATAATATCGTTACATTTAATATTTAATCATCAATCACACCCATTTACTGTAGAGTTTGGATCTTGTAAAGCAATTTTTTTATAATGATTTTAAAGTAATTTTTTAAATGATTGAAATTTAATTTTATAATAATTAAAAGTTAAAAGTATAATAATCATAAAAAAATTATTCATTCTAAAAAAGATATTTTAGAGAATCTGAACTCTTCGATACGTCCTTTTCAAGATTAGTGGCATTGGATAATTAACAATTCTAGAACCACAGATTGGGTCTTTGAATTGTCAAACGAGGATCACACTACTTATTTCCATTGTTGGAATAGTTTTACATTTGTTTGTATTGTTATGCTTACCTTTTCCCTTCAGTAATTCCATGCTAACCACATTACGTTATGAGTTCAATGTTTCAAAACAAATTTATATGATGCTCTAATTTAATAATTATTACTTTAAATAGTAGAGTACGTTACTTTTGCCTTGATATTTTGAAAGACAACGTAAAATATATCAATTAATAAATGATAGTATACAATAATATTTTAAGAGTTTCAAATATATCAATTATTATCTTGTATTTAAGTTTCGTTTGGTAATAAGTTAATTTAGTAAAAAAATTATTTATAAAAATCAAGAAGTAATATAAAAACGCGAAAGATTCATTGCCATTCCCTATATTTTTTACACATTTTTTTATAAAAAATTAAAAAAACATATTCCCAAACATTGTGGAATATCTAATAAGGGCTGAGATAAGATTTTATTTTAGGATGGGCAAAAACTGTATATAAAAATTTAGACCAACAGTGTGGACTATTTATATTAAATAATCGCATTATAAATCTTTCAATTGAGAAACTATAACTTTTTCAATTGGGAAATTTTCTTCACATTATCATTATGCTTAAATTTTCTTCACATGTTTTTTTTTTTATAGTCTTTTCAACGAAATGGGTTTATATTTAAAAAAATAAATGATAAATATTTTTTGAAATATAAATAAATGGTAAATATAATTTAAAATATAAAATTGTATACAAATGTAATTTGATAAAAGGGTTATTGATATCCGATCAATTTAATTTTGAAAAATGTCTCGTATCTCAAATTTTGTGGTTCAAAAGTGGCTCAAATGGCCAAAACGATGTACTCAAAACGATGTCGTTTTGGCCATTTGAGCTACTTTTAAGTCACAAAATTTGAGCTACGTAGCATTATCGTTTAATTTTTTATAAGTATATTTTACTTGATATATCCTAAAAAGTGAACGGTACAAATTATTGAGATAGGTCCCGAAATAAGGCTCATTAATCGCCCAATATTGGCTACTGTGCAGAGAGCAACCACTCCAATTCCATCATTAGATAATTGAAAATGTTTATGACCCCCCTTTGAGGATGACCCCCACCACCCCAAAGTGATCTTAGTCCTCTATGTATGTGTGGAGTTCACATCATGAGTGGTTCAGATTTATAGAGGTCTTGTGGGAATGAGAGTCTCAATCATTAGAGAATGCATAGTAATTCTGTGAATCTAAAAAAAAAAAACCAAAAAATCTCTACTGAAAGTGGTCCCCATTTTTGGGAGAAATATTAAGGAAATCATACTTTTATATACCTTGTTAAGCATTTTCTAATACATGTTATATATTTTTATAATAAATATTACGTAATTTTTTAGTAAAATTACAACAATCTATGATTCATAAATAAAGTTATATATTTTGTGATAATGTTAAATATTTCTTTATGAAAATAATTTTAAACCACAAAAATGTTATACTTCCATAAAAATCTATAACTATGTTTTTAAATTATAATTTTATTTGTTATTTTTTTCATACAAAGACTTTTCTCATGACTCAAATCCGGACCACATGGAGCCTCTACAAAAGCAAACTTCAATTTTGTAAAAGTTGCCTAACTTCTAGTCTCCCCATAATCTATGATAGCTCAAAAGAAAACATTTATGTATCTTCCAAAACAAAGAGTAACTTAACCTTCTCGAATTTTCCATTTTATTTTTGGCATGGTCCCCATGCATACATATGCATCATATACACAACAAATCGCGTTTGTATTTAATGTTTTTATATATAATAGAAGGGAAAAGTTAGGGATTATGAAATTTTTTTTATGAAAATGATCATGAAAAATTTATGATCCCTGGATTACCTTGATTAGTGTGTGGTGTTTTATTTTTAGTGTAATCCAAGAGTCACAAAACTTTCATGATTATTTTCATGAAAAGCTTTTCATGATACCTAGTATTGCTGATAATAGAATTGGAACATGGATTTGATCGAAAGTCAACCGACATTGGTATTTTAGCAACAAAATTTATGTCGAAATGATCAGACGAAGATTCAAAGGAAAGTAAGCCTTCGTTTGGGACGTAGATTGGCTTTTTAGCTTTATAACTATTTTAGTCTTGAGCTAAAAAATTTTGTATGGGATGAATTTTTTGATTTTTTTGCCTTTTGTGAGAGAAAAAATGAAATAATTATAATTTGAATGTGACATTTTGTCTTATTGATTTTTTAACCCATTTTATCTTTTTGTGATTAAAATAGTCCCAACCCAACCCAACCCAACCCAACCCAACCCTTCATGCCAAAGGAGACCTTGGCCAAAATGAAGGTAAAAAGAGCCCACCTTGGCCTCTTTTGGAAAGCTATTTACAAGCTAAAAGTCAATTTTTAATTCATTTTGAGTCATATTATCTTTTATATTTTTACAAATTTTTTTTAAAAAAAATTAAAAAATTAACTTTTAATCATTTTTTCAAAATAGGCTCGGGTCTTTGCTTATGCGTAGCACTACGGTGGGAATTGACTGTTACTACCCAAAATTACAATATTAATAAATAATAATAATAATAATAATACTAATAATAATGTCCCCACAATAAATGAAAAATGTTAAGTCACAAACCACTCCGGACGGTGCTTGGTGACTGGAGCCTGGAGATTTACTTTTATGATTTGATAATCAAAATTATATGAATTTGAGTATTTAAGAAAGCCGCAAGAAAAAATTATTGCCTATTAATCTCAAGCCACGAGTCCTTTGTAGTGTTTTTCTGGTTAGTCTGTACAATATTTATTCAAGTTATACTTTATGAAATAAAAATAATTTAAATAATTTTTAAAAAGTGATGTCTCAAAATTGGGAAGAAATACTATTAACCTCTGTTTTTAAATATTTTTAACTCGAGATAAACTACTACACCATATAAGCCATATACCTCATGCTTGTCTAGAGAAAGTATCTAAATATTTCTGATGTTTCCAAACATGTATTTGTTGGCTTTTTGGCTTTTCGAAGGGTATATTTGTAAATGCAAGCGTGCCAGCAAGGATCAATCAGTCCTTACAGAAATTATAATTGCCAATCAATTATCAGGCGACTATGTTTTAGTTCTTTCAAATTTCAACGAAGAGGACTTTTACTGGTGGCTTGACTTTAGGAGAAATTAAGAGAAATAACAATTAATATGAAGAACAATTGAAGTATTTCATTAACATAAACACTTACAATAGTCCAAACTCAGCCTTGAGGAAGTTTACAGCAACAATCTACTTGAATCTACTTGAGGACTACTCCTATGAATTGAAGTACAATGCAGGTATTTAAAGGACAAGTATTTAAAGTACAGGAAAGGTAAAACTTGAAAGGAAAATAGGAAGTAAAACTGGTTTATATGATCTGAGTCTGGGGGCTCTTTTCTGGGAACTTCCTTGCTATTTATACTTGTTAGAGATGACCTTCGAACTGTACTTCGAACCGTCGAACTGCTCCTCCATGATCGCTGATCATGTTACCTTAGAAATAGTTCCACTATGCCATCACTTGCAGTTGGACTTCCCTCATGTTTTTGAATTTGAATATAGGTAACCGTTGAAGCCACGTCACCTTGTATCTCATTCCTGATCTAGTGCTACTCAGACCACTTGAGAACCAATATTTATTGCCACGTGTATGATTGAGATTTAAGATTAAAATCATCTTCCAATAATACCCTCATTCTGCCACGTGTCGAATTGTAATTGGCTTTTACAAAATATGTAGCCAACATTACCCCCCGCACTAATATACCCAATACTTGGAAATATTAGTGAATCAAAACTTTTCCTCGCTTTTTGGAACGTGCATAGAATCTATTTTCAGGAAACACAACCGTCACCTATTTTGGCGATCATTTGCATTAACTCTTAACTTTGTTGGACGTTCCAATACCTTCAGCATTCGAACGGATTATGACTCAATCACCTTCTCACTCTATTGATCGAGCATACGAAGAGTCATTGAGTAATGTTGTTTTCCCTCGAAAGAATCTCCATGCATTTATTAGCCACCTTTACCCGCCTTTCTATATTCAGGTCATGGAGGCTTTCGCAGATTATCAACCTTTGGACTACGAACACATTGCCCTCAATCCTTTGGTTTACAAACTCATTGATACAAAAAGTTCTTCCTCTAAACTTCCCTCGCATTTTGAACGAACAACTCTCAAGCCTTTGCTTCAACAAATTGCAAATATGGAATTGGGAAATTCTTCTTCACAACCTTCTGCTTGGGATGAAGCTACAACTTCTTCATCTTCAGGGGTTTCTGGATGGACGAACTGGTCTGCACCTGAGTCCTGGGACTTGAGGGAGCGGATCAATCATCATTTTATTGAGTTCACTGACCCTTTAGATTTTCCTTCCTACGCTCGAAGCTCGGTGGTTTATCCTTATGTGCCCATCGACCTTCGACGTAGTTTAGAGGAGAATTTGCTTGTGGCTTGGTATACATCCTCCATTCCCACAAGGATAATGCACCCTGCCCGGTGCTTGGAAGAATCACAAGGATATACCCCTTCATTTTTAGCCAAGAAAGCGCAGATTTGCTCTTCCGACTGGCTTGATTATATTAATGCCTTTGTTCCTCCCATCCCTATGTCATCTCCCCTAACTGAAGCATCCACTTCTTCTTCTCCATCTTCCAAATAGAAGCATCCACACCTTCTCCATCCTCTGGACTAGAGGCATCCACACCTTCTCCATCCTCTGGGCTAGAGGCATCCGCACCTTCTCTTTCTTCTGAAGCAGAACCATCTACTCCTTCTCCTCCCCCCACTCCTTCTTGGACAGAGGAATTAAAGCTTGCTCTTCCAATGGACAAAATTTTCCTCCTTACAAACCTCCATCTTCCCCAACTCCATTTGAGCGAAAGAAGCCCAACTTCGCAGCTTTTTCTCACCTACCCTTCAATGTTCTTGAAGATGACATTCCTCTCAAGAACTTTCGATGGGCTTGTGATATTCTCGACTAGGGCCATATCCTTAATCCTATCGCCCAAGCGTAACTTCACATGTTCTGGATCAACTTCAGATTCTCCATTGGCATCGAAATTCCAAAGTCACCATTCAATCTTTGGATCAACTTTCATCTCTTCAATTCATGCTCAATACGGCGTAAAACTTCATTGAAGACTTTGATGACTTCAAGAATAAAGATTCTGCATATTGGGATGATTTAGTTATAGATGAGTTGGAACAAAAATTGAGGGAGGAGGTTTTCGAAGCAAAGGCTGAAGAGCTCTATTACGAAGTGAGAGCACATCAACTCATGCAGCCAACTTTGGAGGAGATGGAAGACATAATAAAGAAAGAACAAATATTCATTGATCATTGTTGGATGAAATTCCATGATCTTGTAATTTATTCTATTCCTTAGTTTTATGAACTTGAATTTGTACCTAAATAAGATTACTTAATGTAATTGTCTTGGCTCTAATGAAAGCAAAGTCCTCTGTACTTGACATTGTTTGACTCTGTCTCCTCTTAGCCAACTTATAGCCTTAAATTAAATAATCTCATCCTTTGAATTTGGACTCACTTATTTTCAATGAAACACTAAAGAAACCAATATGTCTTTTTCCAATTTATGGAACAAAATTTGACAATTTTGGTTAATATTATCTCAAATCAATGCTTCGAAGTTAACAACCTTACTTTTCAAAGCTAATCATAACCAACAACCAATATGTCTTTTTCCAATTTATGGAGCAGAATTTGACAATTTTGGTTAATATTATCTCAAATCAATGCTTCGAAGTTAACAACCTTACTTTTCAAAGCTAATCATAACCAACATATGATTATAGTTAATATAGTCAGTCATTTTTAAATTGACCATTCTGCCTTTGAAAAGCATCTTATGCTGTCTTAATTCAATGGACAATTTTTCTTGCAAAAACCAACGATTGGTTTTGATATTCTTTGCATCTTAGTGTCTTCAAACATGTAGTATGCTTGGCGGATTCAGATTTCAAGCCGTTTTATTTGATTTCTTGGAGCCAAAATTGGCTTCAAGCCAAATATCTTTCTTCGTCGACGTCAACATTCGAATGTGTCCTTCCCTCCAAAACTATCAATATTTGGAAGAGTCTCCTCATATTCGTACTTTTAGTACTTAACGATTTATAATATATTTTTCGGACATGAAACCTTTAAAGGCCCCTTTGCTTTATATTCAAATCACTTGCTCTTTTGACTCGCAAACCCCATCGATCTCTGTTAAACCCTCTTCCTTATTGCCCATTATCAATGGATCCTTCCTCACTAAAAGTATTTATCGGCGATCGTACGTCCTACTATGGCTTTGAAGCGATGTATCGATGAAGAAATCACCAAACTATCATCCGTGAGTCAAGCCACATAGATGGACGTCTTTTCGCCTCGTCATAGCAATAAACAGAATACGCCCTGGCCCTATTTTTTCGGGAAGCTCCTGCTCAACTCGCAGCCCTATATCCTCGCTTGGAGGACCATTTCCTTCTTTACGAAGCAGGGCTTGATTGGGGAAACTGGAGGGTGAATCGTCCTCACCGTTGCTGGCCGACAATGAGGACTGAATGGGAAGAATGGTATGACAGAGTTGTACCTGCGAGAGAAGATGACCTGCAAGAGCTCTGTATTCTCGATGCCCTTCGTCTTTCCAGGTTCATTATTCCTGAAGACCCTTTCTTGATACCTGCTGCCTTATGTTTCTGGAATATGTCTTTTAATTTCTTCCAATTTCGGTGCGGCATGATGGCCCCCACCGTTCTTGATATTTGCCATCTCTTAGGGCTTTCCCTCTATGGTTCTCCATTTACTCCCAACTACCCAGACCTTCCTATTAAGTTCTCTCTTCCATCCTTAAGTTCCTCTTATAGTGACTTCGTAAAGTCTGAAAATAAAAAGGAAGGTCCTGTGAAGGACAGAGAGCTATTTTCCTTTATTTTATATTGGTTATGCAAATTCCTCTTTTGCACCTCATCTCAGAGAATTATGCCTGAGTTTGTTTCTCTTGCGAAGGCACTTGTCTTGAAAAAACATATAGCTCTTGCTCCTTATCTTTTAGGTCATGTCTACAGAGTCTGCTCCCAATTTTGTGAGAAACCTCTTGATGCTAACCAAGGAGGTCCCCTCTGGGTGCTTCAACTTTGACTCTTCGCCTATTTCACTGACCTACACCCCAAATGTTTAAAATTCCTTGTTCAGGATCCTAGTACTTATGGGGAAAAGTATGCTAGGATTGCCCTTTACTCTGCTTCCTTCGCTTACTACTTTACCTTCTTTTATCAACTCCCCATTTCTCCATCTGCCTCCTTCTTCTGTCCTTTTGAAGCCAATAAAGGACCAACTTGGCTGCAAGCTTTCCTAGCTGATAAAGAATGCTCCACTTCTCCTCATAAAGATATGTGGGCCTCTATACTACTACCAAGGGAATTGTTCATTGGTAGTTTAAACCCTCGAGCCTACAAATGCATATCTGAGGTGTACTGCCCTTCTCAATTTGCCAGACAATTTGGACTCACTCAAGAGATACCAGTTCCTCTTTGCGATCTCGAATGTCCATCTTATCGTCAGAGATTTGAAAATATCCAAATCTAGACTAGAGACTAATCCTCAAACTCTTGAAAGAGTCAATGAGTTCCAATTTATCCCTTTCTCCCGTATGGCTCGATCTTGAAAAGATTCCAGAATCGTGGACAATAATATGGAAGTACGCCTATCTCGAACATCCACATGACTTCTTTGGTAGGATTAGGAGTGCCTTCAAGGCTAAGCCGACATCTAAGGACATTCCTCCTCTTCACGAGGTCGCCACGACTAATCCTACAACTTCATCCTCCACTAGAGTTACTAGAGTCGCTCAAGAAGGGTAAATATTTTCAGACTTCTCCTTTTCCTTTCTTTTGAATCTTTTGATCCTTCCCTTTACACTTTTGTTCTTTGGTGCAGGGCCCTGACACGAAGAATCTCCCAAGAGGGCTGAAACTTTAGTCGTTTCTAAAAAGAAACAACAACAACAAAAACAAAAAAGGAAGCTGATCCTCCCTCTTGAGGAATCCGAATCCTTGGGAGAAGAAGAGATTGAACAAGAGCCAGAAGTGCCCTTGCAGAGAACAAAGAGACAAAAGGTAGTTGCCTCCCTTCCTGATACAACTGGGCATCCTTCTTTCGAAGCACCCACTATAGTAATGGAGAAAGCACTTACCTCAAACATCCGAAACCCAAGTTGAGGAGAGGAGATTGAAAAAGAACCAAGAGCATCACTACCAAGGAGGAAGAGAAAGAAGATGACTGCTTTCGGCCGACTTGGTAGAAGATCCGTTCATGAAGCCGCCAAGAGAACAAGAACATTCTAAAGCAATAATCGTTTTGAGAGGGTTGAAGAAACGGCAAAGAATAGCTTCGAGAGATGAAGTCATTGCCGCTGACAAGCATAAAGAGAAATCGTCAAGACAACAAATTGTTGAACATTATTCTCTTCAGAGTTCTCCCACCAAGACGGCATTTCAAACAAGTAATTTCTTTCATACTTCGCTGCTTTTTCCTTCACGACTTTAAATATTTGACGTTTAACATTGCTTTACATTTCTTCCTCTTACAACAACAGTTACTGCATTCATCTTTCCAGCTAGGCCTCCTTTGTCTTCAGTTGAAGTTGACCAGATGCAACATGTGAAAACTATCCAAACCATGCTCCCACCCTCCAAGCCTATATTCGGCACATTTTCTTTGAGTCCAAGCATCCCTGCATCTCTTTTCCTTGGCTTAGAGCCATTTCTTCCTTTTTTGGCCTTTGATCTACCTCAGTCTACTTTTTCTTCGAGCCTTACTATTTCTCATTTCTCCACAGAAATTCCAACTGCTATTCCAATCCCGAGGGCAGTTGATTCTTCCACAGAGGGTGTTGGTGGTTCCCCAATTCATGGTTTATCATCTATGCCTACTTCCAAATCTCTTCACTTGACTCGTTGGTGGCTAAAACCATCGGCCGCCAAAGATGCTCCATCCATTTCTCCAATTCCTATGCAATCCTCTGCCGTCACATCACTTTCTATGCCTCTCATGTCTAGGGATGAGGTAGATATCTTCAAGGAAGACTAGCTAGTCTCTTCGATATACCTTCTACCTCTCCATCACTTAGTAATCGGTGAGCCATTAATCTTGGCTAACTCTCATCGAAATTTTGAGAGTCCTCCTTCTAGCGAGAAGCTTCATGCACCTTCAATGAACTTAGACACATGTTTGGAATCATATTTCCTTTTCGAGGCTCCCTTTCGAGGCTCTACAAAGACCTATTATCAGGAATGGATTTCTTCAGTGCTGTAATATTGCTGAGCAATCCAATATGAATGCCTCAAATCATCTATCCCAGGCTGCAACTACTATTGACTTCTATATCAATATTTGTCATGCTGCCAACACTGCCAATGAAAAATTGGCCAGGATCGATGTTTTGTTTCGAGTGCATACCGAAATATCGATCTCAAGGAACAACACTTTTCTCGCCTCTCGGTTTCAAACTCAATTCTTGAGAAGAAAGCTCAACTTGAGGAGGAATTAGTCTGCGATGAATCGGCCTTGGTTCGAAGCGGACACCAAATTACAAATCACCAACCAAGAGTGGTGATCGAAAAGAAGACATGATCGCAGTTATTCAATTGCTTCCATCACTTAGTAGTAGGAAATCAACTGCAAAAACAATTGAAACATTGTAATGATTTTTGGGCCAATTTGTGGCACCATGTACTTGATTCTTTATAAAAAATCGGGCTCTTATCTATTATCTGAGTATCTTGTGTGTTTGTACATAATGTTTATTTTATTCCTTGTGTTTCCCAAATGGTTGGAAAATAAGGCTTCAAATATCTGCCATTAATCTTTTTGGAATGTACATAGCCATTTAAATTTCTTAAATGGTACGCTCCAAAAGGCAGAACTCTATGAATTTGATATGGTCCTTCCCAGTTAGGTGACCATTTGCCAAACTTATGGCTTTTAATTCCTATTGGGAGTATTGTTTTCCATACCAAGTCACCTTTATCAAAGCCAATATGCTTGACTTTCTTGTTATAATTCTTGGCTGCTTTCTTCTTTTGAAAAAGAATGCTATTTAACGCCAAAATCCTCGCTTCGTCTATGTCTTCTAATTCTAAGCACATGCTTTGATGATATTGCTCAGAGTCTAATTGATCTTGACATCTCACCTTCAGGGATTTAATATTAATTTCCACAGGTAACACTGCATCATGCCCGTATACTAAGGCATAAGGGGTGACTCCTGTGCTCGACCTTGGAGAAGTTCTCAGAAGCCCATAAAACATCCAACAATAGGTTATGCCAATCCCTAGGATTATCTTCCACCATCTTTTGTATTCCTTTTTCAAGGATTTATTGGATGATTCAGCTTGACCATTGGCCTGTGCATAATAGGGAGTGGAATTAATAAGGTTAATCCCAAATTCTGCCACAAAGGATTTCACCATTTTCCCATCAAACACGGTTCCATTATCAACTGTTATGGTTTGTGGAATGCCAAACCTATGGATCAAATCTTTAATGAACCCAATGACCTCTCTGCGGTCTCTGACCTTATATGGCTTGGCTTCGACCCATTTAGTGAAGTAGTCAGTAGCCACTAGAATGAAACAATGATGCTTCGAAGAAGGTGGGTGTATCTTACCCATCATATCCATGGCCCATCCTCTAAATGGCCAAGGCTTCACTACTGCATGTAGGTCAGTTATGGGCACATGTCTTATTGTGCCATGTTTTTGGCATGCTCGCAACCCTTGCATATTCTATGCAATCTTTAAGAATAGTTGGCCAATAATAGGAATGCCTTCAAGCAACCATCTCATCTTTACACCAGTGATGAGCACCACAAATGCTTCGTGAACCTCACCATAGTCATAATGCTTCTTTTGGACCTAAACACTCCAATAATAAGCCATCTCCTCCCTTTTGTATAGAGCATTACCATATATCATGTATTGCATGGATCGCATTTGATTTTCCGCCGCCTTCAAGATGGACCAGCCAAATCTTCGCATTATTGGATGCCTCCAATCCTCGCTCTTGTAAGTCATTATGATTGACTTCAAGATCACATTCCTTTATTCAAAGGTTGTATTAATCTCGATATGTTGTTTCGCTTATATCCCTTTGGGTATTATCCGTTCTCTTGAAGTTCGAAGCTTTTTGAGCCACATCATTGGCTCTATTGTTCAAGAATCTTGGAACATAGGTTACATTTGCTATTTGAAACTGAGAAAGCAAATGTAATGCAACAACATAATATGGTAGGATGCTTATGCTTTGACACTTGAAAATCCCTTTTACTTGGTTAACCACCAATTGAGAGTCCCCAAATATGTCAACTGCATGTACCTGTAATCCAATAAGGATTTCTAGTCCCACTATTAAAGCTTCATATTCAGCCTGGTTATTGGAACAACTAGCTTCATCCACTCTGAAACCATGCGTGGTTTCTACCCCTTGTGGAGACTTAATCACGATACCAATCCCAATTAATCCATTGGCCTTCGATCCATCGAACCACATTTGCCATGGTTCAACACTAGCCATACCAAGTTCCATTACCTCTTGGCTCTCTGTTTGAGATGGATGATCTGCCAGAAAATTGGCTAATACTTGCCCTTTTACTGCTTTTTGAGGGACATATTCTAAATGAAATTCCGATAAGGCTAATATCCATTTGCCAATTCTTCCCCTCAACATAGGCCTAAATAACATGTATTTAACCAAATCTGTGGTTGCAATTACCAAGACAGTTGTAGGTAAAAGATAATATCTTAATTTCATTGCAGCAAAATACAAAGCAAGACACAGCTTTTCAACAGCTGAATATTTACATTCACAAGAATTTAAAAACCTACTAAGGTAGTAAACAGCTTGTTCCTTGCCTTCTTCATTGTCTTGGGCCAAGAAAGCTCCCAATGAATCTTCTTTGCCGCTATGTATAGCTTCAAGGGCTTATTTCGTTTTGGTGGCATCAAGATGGAGGGTTGGCCAAGTAGGCTTTGATACCTTCAAAGCGCTTTGATGCTCTCGCTGTCCACACAAATTCCTCTTCATCTTTCAAATTTTAACAAGGAAGAAAATACTTTAGTTTTCCTGCGGTGTTAGAAATAAACCTTCAAGAAAGTTAACTCGCCCAAGGAACCTTTGTAATTCTTTCTTACTTGATGGAGGCCTAGCTTCAATGATGGCTTTAGCTTTATTCTCGATCAATCAGTATTCCTTTCTTGTGCACTACATAACCCAAGAAATTTCCAGATGATGACACCAAAAGCACATTTAAGAGGGTTGAGTTTCAACTTGAACTTCCTCATTCTTTCGAAGTCGCTTCTAAATAAAGCAAATGCTTCTCCATGGATCGATTTTACTACGATGTCATCAATATAACATTCTAGATACCCTCCAATAAGGTCATGAAAGATGGTGTTCATAGCCCTCTCGACACGTAGCTCCAAAGATTCTTCGCATCAATGGCATCTTAACCCATTCAAGGTGCCAATATTCCTGTGACATCTGAATCTTTGTCTTGTGGATGTCTTCCTCGCAATGCATATTTGATTATAACCAGAGTGGCCATCCATCATTGACAAAACTTGATGCCCCGCTGAACTGGCCCACCAACAGATCCACTATAGGCATAGGATATTCATCTTTAGGAGTTGCTAGATTTAAGTTCTCAAATCGATGCATACCCTCATTTTGCCATTTTTCTTAACTACAGGCACAATATTAGATAGCCATTCAACATACCTGGCTGTCCTAATAAAGTCCGCCTTAAGTAGTCTAAGAATTTCTTCCTTGACCTTCTGAATTACATTTGGACTCATCCTTCTTGGTTTCTGTTTGTATGGCTTGAAATTAGGCTTCAAAGGGAGCCTATGTTCCACCAATGATCTATCCAATCTCGGTAGTTCATTATAGGACCATGCAAAACAATCTTTGTATTTCTTTAAAACAACCAACAACGGTCTCTGTCGAGCATTCAAACAAGTACTTATATAAGTGGGTCACGCACGTAACCTTCCCTAAATTCACTTCTTCTAAGGGTCCTGCCCGAGAATTCATTGAAGCTTTCTCTTTGGTTTCTTCAACCTTTGAAGCAATCTTTTCACTTTGTTCGCCTCTAGGTTCTCTATTTCGACATCTTCGCTTTCTTCCTCATAGACAAAATCTGTCCATAAGGCGTCTTCTTCTTGTATTTCCTGGACTTTTGTTTCAATGTCCAATGCACAATATTTCCCAAAGGTCAATCTTCTGACCTGTTGTTGTTCTTGTTTACAGCCAATTATCATGGATTCTCTCTCTTGTTTCTGTACCTTCTGGACTATTGTTTTTACATCCAATGATGAGAATTTAATCAAAGCCAATGAATTGGCTTCTCGTTCTTCACTTCTTTGCCTACAACCAGGCATCGTTGTCATCTTTCACAATAACCTCTTCATCAGCACTTTCTTGGACTAAGTGCTTCAGATGTGTAACTTCCTCATCAACCGTCACTTCGGCTGAGCCATCAGCTCTCCTCAATATACTGAGTGGAGTTACCCCTTCAATATATAGTTTGGCCTCTGCAAAGTCTGCACAGGCTATGAAAGGTTGAGGATCTGCATCAATCTCCTCTGTCTCTCCATTGCCCAGAGCCATCATGATCTTCTGATGCAAAGAGGAAGGTACACACTTGTTGGTGTGAATCCAGTCCCTTCCAAGTAAGGCATTATATTTAGCATTGCTGTCGATCACGAAGAATGTCATACAATCCTCGGTTCCCACACTCAAATTAGTAGGCGTAATACCTTGGGCCATCTGCTTATTTCCAAAGAAAGCCAAAGAATGGTTGTACTGGTTGGGATCAACTCGATTCTTCTTCCCTAATTTCTTCAAAGAAGATTTGACTGAATAAATTAACCGCCACCCCATTGTCTACTAGGACTCGGTTAATCAGATTCCATCAAAGAAAGCCTTAATATACAAAGGCTTGACATGTTGGTCATGGAATTGAGGGTATTCAAAAGGATATGAGAGGTTGATGCTCACCTCCTCCTCGCCAAGACTCAACTTCCATAGAAATAGCCATTTCAGAGCATCCTGCACCATGCTCACTTGTGATTCCTCACTAGAAACAGAATTGGATCCATGTCTTGGTCCTCCGATCCTCAAATGAAATTCATGAGGTAGTATATGTACCATGTTGATCGACATGGGAATGAGCCAAACCGGATGGTTGTACCTTCTTCCCTCTTGGCTACCTTGCTCGGTGTCTTCAAGCCGTCCTCCATGTCGCATTCTCGGTATTTCATTGATAATCGATCCTTCAAGGATCCTTATCAACTAAGCTTCGATGAAATGTTTGTTCACCATGAAGGCTTCAACATTTCCTCTTCGCCATTTTTCTTCTTCGCTCATGCCAATCTTCTTCTATTTCACTATCACTTTCCATCGAGCCTTCTCCATCCCGCCAAATCGACTTCTCTCTGGCCTTTAGTTCAGAATGAACTTGGGCCAATTGTTCTCTGCTACAAACCACTTTACTTTGTAGCGTCGGTTTTGGAACATGGTCTGACTTCAAAGCTTTCTTTTCTTCTGTCTTGACATGTGAAGAACTCTCTTCACTCTCTTTCAAATCTTGCTGGTACTGGGTGTACCTGCGCTGAATTTTCCTCCTTTGTGATCTGAAATAACCGAACCATATTTGGCTCCTTTGTCTTTGGGTGCTTCAAAGAATACCCGTTGTTTGGGGCCACCAAAGGAGGCTTGACGATTCTGCCTGTGTTTCCAACATCTCTCCTGACAGGCAATTCCCGAGGTTTGTTTTGCATTACAAACCAATCTGAACCTGTGTACCCAAGAGCTATCGATTCAGATGTTGAACCACCCTCTTCCACCTTCGAAGCGATCTTCAAAACTGGCCGTGGAGGTAAATGCTTGGTTCTGGTCTCATGTTTCGAGCTTGATTCTAGCCTTTGTTTGAGATGGCCATTTTCGCTCTGTGAGGTTGATCTGGGGCCAATCTCGCTTTAGTCCCATAATCAACTCCTCTCTAATCTTCTTTCGTAATGTTTGCTCTCCATTCTATAGTAGTTAAGTGGCCTAGACTCATACAAGGGCCTTTTACCCTTAGCATTTGTTCTCCAACCGCAGCTCAACCACCATCGGTCGCCGCTTATCACTAGCCTGCACGGCCTTTTGTTGTAAGCGTTGGTCAATCTAGTACGCCTCTGAACATTCTTATAGTATTGCTTCCCATCAATTGGAAGCCCCTTCAACCATTTGTAGCTTAGTCTACACCTTGGACACATTCTTTGCATTACAGCTGCTTCCAAAGAATCGTCAATATTTCTTCATCGTAATGTTCTTCCGATATGAGAGACTCATCCAACAACCGTAGATTTCGGTCTCTTTCTTGGCGGTGACCGGTTGGCAATATGCATTTGTACATTGACCTCTTCCAATTCCTCGCAGAGATAGATTCAAAGTTTGGAACAACCACATTAGCCGCTTTCTCCAACTTCGAAACGGGTTATCACAATTCCCATGGCTTTCTCCGCTTTTGGTGGAACTTTAGACTTCCTTTCCTGACGGTTTGCTCTTGGATCCCGCTCAAAAATAATGCGCTTTTAGTTGAGTGAGACCAAGAATTATGCCATTTACAAAGATACTTTTCCTTTAAGTTCATCAAGAGAAGGCGCTTTACTCCTTTTGGTAACTTAAGGAAATTGGTCGCAAGCAAATGATCGAAAATGTCATCTCGCTTTTGTTAAATCGAAAGAATACTTTCGTGAAAGTCTTTTTTTTAAACTGCTAGTCGATAGTCGTATCCTTATGAATTAATGCTTCACAGACATGTTCTTTGCCCACAATCTCTGCATCAATCTCATAATTGGGATCTCAGAGTATGTCTTATATGAAGCATTGTTTCGATCTTGTTCTTCCTCTAGTAATGCTTCATATCGAGACACCTTATAGGTTAATTCGACCAAATCCTCGAATTCGCTTGAGTCAAACTTCTTCAAGCTTTGAACTCTAAACCGCTTTTGAGCCAATCGCATAAATTTCGCTCGAAGGATGACTCTACATTTATTTCGAGCCCTTTTAAATCTTGCAATGAATTGAGTAGCCTTTTCTTCAGGCCTTTGACTCAATCTTGCCAAATCTGCCATGGATACCTCTGGCTCCGATTGGAAAAATTGGGCATGAAATGCCTCTTCCATCTATTGCCAAGTTTGAATGGAGCCAGGTGTAAGATTGATATACCATACAAACGCTCCCCCAGTTAGAGAGTTTGGAAATAATCTCAATTTTATGTAGTCATGATTAGCGAATTCACCACACTGAAAATGAATCGAGCAATATGTTTCATCATGATTGATTTCCAATTCCGTAGAATAAGGTGAAATCAGGTATTCTGAACCCTCTTGGGTATTCATGTACTCTATCTACCCACTCTGGGTATGGTTTTCTGTATACAGGAGTCTGGACCCCCGAGCCATTGGTCCACATATCTCCCTAACAATATCAGCAATTTGGTCCCTAGGGACCATATTTTGGGCTTGCTGAACCACTACTGGAGGAGCAAACACAGGGTTTGGTGGACAAACTTGTGCCTGTGGTCCTCTTGGTCCATACAATGGTACATTTGGGACTGGTTGCCCCTGTGGTGCAGGTTGCTGTTGGGGGTATGGATAACCCCTTTGAGCCTGTCCTGCGAAAGGACCTGTGAAAGGTGTTGGAATAGGCATTGTGTCCCTTCCATTTGTAGGCAAACCTTCCAACCCCCCAGGTATAAATTCGAATAAGGGATTATTATAACCCCGGTGCCGTGTATGGCTTCAACATGGGATTTGCCACCATTCTTATGCCGCTTTTGTACTTGGCCAGGTCTGCCAACTGGTGTGGCTTCACTGTTGAATACTGAGGCATTTTGGCCTACTACAGGCCTTGAAATGGGTTCATACCAAGACTGAGGCGATGGTCTTTCATAGTTCTGAGTACTAGTCTGACCATTAGTTTGTCCATTAACTTGCATAGGTTGTTTTTCTCTAGCCAATCTTTGCTGAGGGACATTTAAAATTTCCTCTGTATGTCTTGTATTTGTTGGTTGGTGATTGTTCATTCGATCCAAAAAGGATGTTGCCCACCTTTCCATTGTGTTCATTAGTTGTTGTCCCATAGCATCTACCAAGCCATCCCATGGATTTGTTGGCTGAGAAGATGGAACGGTTGATGGCCCAATTCCTTGGTTTCGTCCAATATTATGAACATATGGTTCTTGTCTGTAAATCGGTCTGTTCGACCAAAGGTTCTGATAACATAGGAGTCTCCACAGGATGTGTTACCACATTCTCCTCTGGATTAGGTATTTCTACCTCTCCTTCTACGCCTTCTTCCAAGCGTTCATTTTCTCCTTGTCGTCTTCGTCTAGCCATTTTAATTAGTCCTGGCGTGCCAAAAATATATGTTGGCTTTTTGGCTTTTCGAAGGGTATATTTGTAAATGCGAGCGTGCCAGCAAGGATCAATCAGTCCTTACAGAAATTATAATTGCCAATCAATTATCAGGCGACTATGTTTTAGTTCTTTCAGCCTCAATGAAGAGGACTTTTACTGGTAGCTTGACTTTAGGAGAAATTAAGAGAAACAACAATTAATATGAAGAACAATTGAAGTATTTCATTAACATAAACACTTACAATAGTCCAAACTCAGCCTTGAGGAAGTTTACAGCAACAATCTACTTGAATCTACTTGAGGACTACTCCTATGAATTGAAGTACAATGCGTATTTAAAGGAGTATTTAAAGTACAGAAAGGTAAAACTTGAAAGGAAAATAGGAAGTAAAACCGGTTTATATGATCCGAGTCCGGGGCTCTTTTCCGGGAACTTCCTTGCTATTTATACTTGTTAGAGACGACCTTGAACTGCATTTCAACCGTCGAATCGCTTCCTCCATGATCGCCGATCATGTTACCTTAGAAATAGTTCCACTATGCCATCACTTGCAGTTAGACCTCCCTTCTGTTTTTTGAATTTGAATATAGGTAACCGTTGAAGCCACGTCACCTTGTATCTCATTCCTGATCTAGTGCTACTCAGACCACTTGAGAACCAATATTTATTGCCACGTGTATGATTGAGATTTAAGATTAAAATCATCTTCCAATAATACCCTCATTCTGCCACGTGTCGAATTGTAATTGGCTTTTACAAAATATGTAGCCAACAGTATTGTTGGGCTTATCTAAACCCCTTATCCAACTCTCAGCGAGTAAAACCTTTTATTTTTAGGACATTATAGTTTGCTCATGGATCAAATTCAAGTTCTACCCAATTTGAATTTGCTAAAGATTACTTTTTTGTTTTTTTCCTCATTATGTTGTGTTTGATTGAGGGATTTAAGGAGGAATTTAAAAAGAGAAATGAAAAAGATAGGTGAAATGTGAAAAAAATATACCTACATTTCACATAATTTCACACACATTTTCTCTTTCCTTTTCCAAATTCCTCCTTAAATCCCTCAACCAAACACAACATTAAGGAGACAACAGAATAAGTGTTCTCATATGTGTAGTATAAAATAATATTTTAAAATCACCAAATAATATGAGTGTGAATTTATTTCCCATTGGTCAATTTCACATTTTGTGTGGGATTCTATTGATTCAACTAATGAAGGAATATACTTTGTTCAGTGAACAAATTCACACTCGTAACACACCTATGTTTTTGTTCGTCAAGGAGAAGAGCCTCAAACTACTAAGCATTTTGGTGGCCGGAGACGTCAAAGAAAATTGGAGTGATTTAAAAAACAGACGAGATTTCCAATTAAACAAAAAAAAAAAGAAGACGAGATTCTCACCATCGGAATACCCAATTGGATGGTTTAATCTGAGTCATTGTGGGTCTATTCCTGGCTAAGCTCACTAATCTAAATTATTTATTTTATGATTTATTACACTTTTTATTTTTAAATTATCGTTAAATTTAGCAGTAATGTTAAAAATTTTAAAAATTTAATCAAATTTTTTATCAAATGTCTCACATGGTGGGTCTCACACCCATATGAGACATTTGGTAGAACAATCAATTAGAATTATGAATAAAATCTGGCATATAATACTTAATAAAGGCAAGCACGTACCCATTGTAGAAGATAAGTAAGAAAATATTATAAATAATTACCCTTATCCTTATAAAAGAAATTCAATGTATGGATCGACGCTCACTTTTTAAAGAGAGAATAAAAAATTTAAGATTTTTTTAAAGTAAAATTTTAATTAGATAGAGTTTTTTTTTATTAATTTATAATATTTATGGGCTTATAATTTATTAGGCAAACTTTACTTTACCCATTTGTGGTTTGGGCCATGTGTGGTTTACCTTCTTGATATTTAGAAATGATCACATAATCTCCACGTGGTTTGTAAACTAAAACGCACCATTAAAAATTCCGTCCAACTTAACAGTAAGTGTAAAAACATGACAAATATAAGGAGATTATATACTAATTTTCAAAGTTTAAAGAGATAAATTGCACATGAAATAATGCACAAGGGTTAAAGTGTACTTTGCCTCCTAAACAAATGATGAAAATACAAGAGTATTTTATTATTTTTCATTAAATCATTAATGGATTTAACAGTGCATTTCAGTCCACAAAACCATAAGGAGGTTATTTGGTCATTTCCAAATGTTAAGGAAGTAAACCGCACATGGCCCAAATCACTAGAGATAAAATAAAGTTTGCCCTAATTGATTTTTAATCATTTTGCAGACTAAATAAGTTTGAATTAAATATTTTAGAGACTTAATAGATTCAATCGATAGTTTAGAAACTAAATAGACAATTTGGTGATAATTTAGAGGTATAAAGTTTAATAAACCCTTTTTTATAAGGTCTTTCGAGGAGATCATGCATACCAAAAATTAAATCGATTGTACATCAGGATTCATTCATCGCATTAGATTTGTTTGAGAAATAATTAATGGACAACTTGATTTTGAAAGTTGTCTGTGAATTATTCCAAATAAATGTGATTTGATCAAGTGACTCCTAATGTTCGATCGATCTAATTTTTTGTATGCATGATCTCTTTGAATTTTCTTCGAAAGGTCTTATAAAGTAAACAATTTGAATAATCGAGACGGGTCCAAAATGAGTCCACATTGGACAGACTAGACCGTCTAATTAAAATATGGACAAATTACAAATAAATCTCTTGAGGGTTATTTAAAATATAGATTACTTCTTATAGTTCTGAAAATTACAAATACGTATCTCGTTATAATTTTTGTTTAACAGAATTAACAGAAAAATGAAATTTTTAAATACCCTCCTATACAACAATAAAATTACATTAATTGTTAATTGAAATATATTTCTAATATCGTTAAAAATTGTTAATTACTTGATAATTTATTAATAAAAAATGGGTAAACTATTATGCAATTAGAAAGGGCGGGATGTAATTTCCAGATCTATAGAGGGCAATTTATATTTTAAGTAAATCTCAAACAATATATTTGTAATTGGAATTAGGGTTGTTGTGCTATGCAATTAGAAAGGGCGGGATGTAATTTCCAGATCTATAGAGGGCAATTTATATTTTAAGTAAATCTCAAACAATATATTTGTAATTGGAATTAGGGTTGTTGTGCCATTAGGCACAACAGTCTGCTGTTAGGGCCTTTGGTGGCTTGTCCCGAGTTTATTTTTATGATTCAAACAGTTCATATTGTAAGATTTATCGAGTAGATCATCCATACAAAAAGAATAATTATATACATATTAACAATTTTACTAAAAATGCAAGAACCAAATGTAATTGGTTGTAAAAAAAAAAAAAAAAGTAATGAATATCCAATAGTATTTAGACATATATATTTTTAATATGATTGTTAGTAAGAATTTAAGTAGATGTAGCATTACTCATACAAAAATAGATTTATTGAATATTTATAACTCCATGATAAGATTATATTTGCTTTTAATAAAACTAGTAATAACCCGTGCAATGCACGGGTGTATAAGCTTTAAAATTAATAGGTTAAAAATAGGATTGCAAAACATATGATGTGTTATAGTTATAAGTTTAATATTATCCGTACTGATTGTCTTTTATTATTTAAAAGTAATAACTAAAAATATAAAAAGTAATTCAATTAAACAAACAAATAAATAAAAAATAACTGCAGTAAAACATCAACAAGTATCATATAATTAAGAACTATGTTTTGCTATGATAAAAATAATATTCAACTGCCAACCCACAAACAAAACAAAATAAAATAAAAAAAACTCAATTATTCAAGTTTCTTATTAAAAAATTAAATTTGATATCAAATGTAAAAGAGCAAAATTAAATATCACACAAAAACATATAAACTATGTGAACCCATCACCAAAATATCCTCGAAAGATAAAATTTTAAGCAAAATAATATAGTAGATACTCAATGGCTAAGTTAAATTGCGACACCCGAATGTTTTAAACTTAACATTTCAATAAATAAAACTCAGAAATTAAAAATAAATAAATAAATAATAATAATAATGAATAAATATATATATATATATATATATACATGTAATGACAAGAATAATAACTAAACAAATAATAATAAATAAAGGCATAATAAATTGGGAATTTGATTATTAAAGAAATACGTTATGAAACACTATACGTTAAATATTTTAGTAAGTGATAAGTGGTGATTTACAGTTGAGTAGTGAGGTTTTTAGACGTGAACCTAACTTATGGTCATATATAATTTTAGGAGTCATCAAATTACCAAAGAGATAGTAACCCTTTAAATCCATAATTCAAGTCTCAAAACATTTGTATAGGATAACGGTTAAAAGGGATAAACAATCTGGATTAGGATAAGAGTTAAAGTAAATGGTCAAAGTAAAAGGGGTAATTTAGTAGGGGATTGAGAGTGCCGCCACGTATACAACATTTGCTTGGGCGTCACACCTTGATTAAGGCTTTGTTTGGCATAACCTATATAATCCATCTTTTTATCTTTTTTCCATCACATCACCTCTCTACTTTTCTGCACATCTTTTCGTAAAAAGACAAAAAGTGCACTTTTTTAGAACACCTCAAATCAACCCTAAATATAAATAGGGAAGTGAAGTGTGTCGGTGTAGCACAGAAACAAAGTGAACGTAAGGAGCGTAACGAGGCAAGTGAGGCTCGGAAGTGCGAGGAAGTAGGGATAAATTTGTATTAGAGGCGAGTTATATTATACCTTGAGGTAGTATAATATGTTTTAAAATTGTCTTGAGTTACCCATATATATTTTACGTATATTTTGACTTACCAAAATCTGTTTTATAAAATTTATGTTTTTTAGCATATTAATAAAAAGTTATATTTTATAAAAGTTTCAGTTACGTGGTTTTATTTTTAAACCCTATTTATTTAAAAGTGAAATCCATGGATATGTTTGTTTTACTTTAAAAAATATTTGGCTATGACCTTATATAAAAATATGTTTTGTGAATACCACCACGGGAGTCCCATGCCTTGGGAGACTTAAATAATCATCGGCTAGTGATTGACCACTTTGTGATCTAGTATTTATCATGGATCCATTGACCAATGTAGTGCTTGTCACTTAGTGATGTACCATGATTATAGTGATTATTTCAGTTTCTGGCACTTAATTAATTTGTGTATTTAACTTAACTCAATTTATAATGTTTTAGCTTAAATAAATATCCATGGCCATTTTGTGCCTTTCATAGTATAATATTTCTCACTCTGCTATGTGCTTATAGCTGTTACCCCTTTCAGGTGACGAGGTTTAGCAGGATCAAGATGGAAAATGAATCGCTATGTTATTTTGTTTTCTATCTTTTATTATTAGACTCTTGTAATACAATGTAGTTCAAGTAAATTATGTTTTATTTCCTTTTAAATAAACAGTTGGTACCCAGTCATTTATTTTAATTTATTTAATTTATCCGTTTGCGTTGTGACTACAGAATTATCCGAATTATTTTATTTTTATCTTATTACGACGCTGAGCCTTTGGGTACCGGGTTTGGGTCGTGACATAAATTACTCTGAAAATCTCAAATAGGAAAGAGTTTTTTAGTTTGGTGGGAAAGTGATTATGAAAATGATACACATAAATAATTTTTTTACAGTTTTTTTTTTTTTTTGGTGCAATTTTGGTACATAATGTTCAACGTTGATGCAATAAAAAGAAATTTAAAAACTCTTTAACCGTCAAGTTTGGTATTATATTTATGATGTCACCTACAAAAAAATTAAAATCTAGACAAAAAAATACAAATGTGTAGAGCATTTCAGCCATACCTATAACAATATAAAATTATAAATATAGAGAAAGAGAGAGGGGGAAAGAGAAAGAGAAAGAGAAAGAGTAACATAATAGTTTTGTATGTATTTATAATCAATTGAAATATAATTATTTATATAGAAGGAAAGAGATGTGAAATTGGATAGATAAATATAAATTATCTTTATTATATATTCAAATTCAAATTTAAATTATCTTTATTTTGAATTTTGTTGATAGATATAGATCATCTTTATATAGATTTTCAATTCAAATATTTTTGAATTTTGCGATAGCATTCTTTTTCTTTTTTTTTTTTTTTTCTTCTTCTTCTTGATAGGTTTGTATTCGGATAACTATTATTCTAAGAGCATATATTATTAAATTATTAAAAAATAATTTTTATTTTAAATGGAAGTGATGGGAGAGGAATGAGTTTGAAATGTAAGTGCTATGTAATTTTTAAAAATTTTAGGAAATTAAAAAATAGAGATTTGAAAGCCTTAGAACACACCCACTACATTTGCTTATATATATAGTATAGATAGATAGTATAGATAAACAGTTGCCATGATTTTCAAACTTTTTTTAAAAACAACAAAGACATGATCATAGGACTCTCAAATTAACTTAATTTTTTATATAAATAATATACTAGTATATCACCCGTACTATGCACGAGATTAAATTTTAAAAAAATATATCATTAATAGTTATGTCAAAAATATTTTTAAATTGTTAGCATAAAATATATGTAATTTTAAAAGAAAATATTGATATTGCATAATTAAAGTAATAAAAATAAGAATTTATTACATTTGTTCGAAATTCACTGAATAAGTAAAACAAAAAATAACTAAAATCTAAATTGTTGTGGGCCTTCCATTAACATTTCTGTATTGTCAACATGATAGTTAGTATTATAATTAATGAACAATACATATATTATGTATTTATAAAATGTTATAAAATAAAAATGTTATACTTACATGTTTTTTTTTTTTTACTTTTTGAAAGGTATAAACATTCTTCAGGCCAATCTATAAACAAAGGTCACGCACGGTGCACAATCTAGTTGACGTGACATTATTGGTACATGTATGATAAATGCATAGGCACGGTCTTGGCATGACGCAATATAATCTTTAATCATTCTAACGCCATTATCCTATAAAATTTTGAAATTATAACTTTGTGTTTGAAAAAGTAAGAATAATTTATTTATAATAAATTTTATAATTTACTACCCTTGATCTCATATTCTTCAAATATGATGGTTGACATCGAAAAATAAACTCTGCCCATTTATCTTGAACAGTGAGATTTATTGAACCAGTGCTGTCTTTAACCACAAGGTTAACATTGTATCTTATCAACCAAAAAAAAAAGGACACTTGTTAAAGGAAATATTGTACCTAATAAAAAATTAAAACACTTATTAAGTTTGAATTATTATTGTACATATTAAAAAATTAAATTATAAACAAAAGGAGATAACTTCAATCATATAAATCACAATTTTTTTAATGCTATCTAACTACAATCATATTTTTCTGATAATAAAAAAAATAACTTTTAAAAAAGAACCATTAAAATAGTAAATAAAAAGATTATTTAGAACCATTGAACAAACTACAATCACATTTTTTTTTTATGAATATTTATGTTTATCTTACTTCAATCATATTAAAAAGATCAAATTATAAACAAAAAAAAGATAACTTCAATCATACAAATTACAATTTTTTTTAATGCTATCTAACTGCAATCATATTTTTCTCATAATAAAAAAAATAATTGAAAAAAAGAACCATTAAAATAGTAAATAAAAAGATTATTTAGAAGCATTAAATAAACTACAATCACATTTTTCTTTTTGTGAGTGTTTATGTTTATCTAACTTCAATCATATTAAAAAATCAAATTATAAACAAAATGAGATAATTTCAATCATACAAATCACATTTTTTTTTAATGCTATCTAATTACAATTACATTTTTCTCATAATATAAAAAAAATAATTGAAAAAAAGAACCATTAAAATAGTAAATAAAAAGATTATTTAGAAGTATTGAACAAACTACAATCACATTTTTCTTTTTGTGAGTGTTTATATTTATCTAACTTCAATCATATTAAAAAAATAAAATTATAAACAAAAGAAGATAATTTCAATCATATAAATCGCAATTTTTAATGCTATCTAACTACACGTATTTTTCTCATAATAAAAAAATAATAATTGAAAAAAAGAACCATTAAAATAGTAAATAAAAATATTATTTAGAGCCGTTGAACAAACTACAATCACATTTTTCTTTTTGTGAGTTAATTTTAATCATATTAAAAAATCAAATTATAAACAAAAGGAGATAACTTCAATCATACAAATCACAATTTTTTTTAATTCTATATAACTACAATGACATTTTTCTCATAATAAAAAAAAATAATGAAAAAAATAACCATTAAAATAGTAAATAAAAAAGATTATTTAGAACCATTGAACAAACTACAATCACATTTTTCTTTTTGTGAGTGTTTATGTTTATCTAACTTCAATCATATTAAAAAATAAAATTATAAACAAAAGGAGATAATTTCAATCATACAAATCACAATTTTTTTAATATTATCTAATCATCATCAATAATTAAAAAATCAATGACAAATTAAGTCAATTGATAATTAAAAAACACAATAATTTATTTTTCAAAAAACATAGTAAGTTAAAAAGATCAATTACAATTTTTTTTTTTTGTCAAAATACAATCTAATCATCATCAATAATTGGTATATTATGTGACCCTAATGAGTACAATCCATTTTGTTTATCAAAATACACAAGTGAATTGACAGTTAAAAAAACACAATAATATTTTTTCAAAAAATACAGTGAGTTAAAAAAATCAATTAATTTTTTTTTTCAAAATACAATCTAATCAATAATTGGTACTTTAAAAATCAAATAAAAAAAATCAAATCAAATCATAAATATTTTTATATTATCTAACTACAATCATATTTTTTTCATAAATAATTGTAAAGAAAAACCATTAAAATAATAAATAAAAGATTAAATCACATTAAAAAAAAGAACCATTGAACAAACTACAATCACATCATATTTTTCCATAATAAAATAAATAAATAAATGAAAAAAGAAAACCATTGACTAACTTCAATCACATTAAAAAAAAGAACCATTGAACTAACTACAATCACATTTTTTTCTTTGTGAGTGTTTATGTTTATCTAATTTCAATCATATTAAAAGTAAAATTAAAATAGTAAATAAAAAGATTAAATAACATTACAAAAAAAATCATTGAACTAACTACAACAATCATATTAAAAAAAAGAGCCATTGAACAAAGTATAATCATATCACATTTTTCCCATAATAAAATAAATAAATGAAAAAAAAGAACTATTAAACTAACTACAATCACATTAAAAAAAACCATTGAACTAATTACAATCAAATCACATTTTTCACATAATAAACTAAATAAATAAAACTATTAAACTAATTACAATCACATTAAAAAAAAGAATCATTCAACTAATTATAATCAAATTTTTCTCTTTGTGAGGGTTTATATTTATCTAACTTCAATTATATTAAAAAATTAAATTATAATTTTTTATTCGCTAGACAAATCACAAATATTTTTATGCGCTATCTAACTACAATATTTTTTTTGATCAGCCTATCTAACTACAATATTAAAACAGTAAACAAAAGGAAAAGTCAAGAAGAATAAAACAAAAAGAAGACTTACTGTTTGCATACGTGGTCACTAAAGTTGAAAGTGTAAAAGTGAGAAGTCAAGAAGGAGAAAATAAAAAAGAAACTCACTGTTTGCAATAAGTATGTGAAAAGTTAAAAAGAGTGTATGTATTGAAGAAGTTAAAAAGACTTGAAAGAATTTAATAAGTGTTAAGGATTTTTTTTCAAAAAAAATTTAAAAAATTAAGAAATTAATGTTAAGATATTGGAACTCCCACAAAACTTGTGGGTTAGAGATAGATACGAATAAATAGATAGATATAAATATAGATATTTATATTTTTTTAAAATTTTTTTTAATACACGAATTATTTGTTTTGAAAAAGGTACTGTAGTAATTATGAGAGAAGTCAAAAAGTTATGTGGGTTGAAAGAAATTAATAAATGCTGAGGTTAATTTTTTTTTTAAAAACAAAAAATTAAAAAATTAGAATTGGCATATTGAAGCTCCCACAGGGCTTGGAGGTTAAAATCCCCTTTTGTATAAATTAGTGTGTAGAAGAAGATTAGGAGTGTGAGTTGTACGGCTGTCCTATCTGCGCAGGTTGAATATATGCTAAGAATTAACTGTCTACTTTTCAGGCATTGCACTGGACGGTGCTATTCAGCTCATGGGGGCCATCACGGGTCCTGTTTTGATAATCTGAATTGTGCAATGTGTAGAACTCGTCGAGCACTATATGGCTGAAAAAAATCACGTTGATCGGATATCGATAGCTATCTGATCAGATTTGTTTTTTTTCAGCCATTAACTATAACACCATCCATTTTTTTATACAAAACTGATTTGATCATGTATTTATCGATATCCGATCAATGAGATTTTTTACAAATATATAGTATTTGACGAGTTCTACACATTCAACAGTTCAGATTATCAAAACTGGACCCGTGATGAGCCCCCACGAGCCAAACAATAGTGTATTAAAATTGCACCTCAACTGTGCAATTTTTCTTAAAAAACGCATCACATATCTGAAAGGGTCAGATTGATGAGTTGTAATTTTGTGTGTAAAATTAATTTTTTAATATTTTTTTTTAGTGAATAGTGATAATTTTTTAACTTTTTTAGTAACTTTTTAACTTTTCGACTTTTTTTAAACTTGTCAAACCAACCCTTATTCTTTTTTTATAATTTAAACCGTTCATATTGTAAGATTTGTTGAATAGATCATCCACGTAAAAAATCAAATTAATTGAAAATCTTTAGTTTTGTAACATGAACACATTTGTTTTAAAAAAAAATAACGGTTGACATTATCTTAATAATTTTTGTAAAACAATTTGAATCTGATAATGAGATTACAGATTTTTGATTAATTTAATTTTTTGTATGAATAATATACTTGATGAATTCTACAATATAAACAATTTAAATTATCAAATAAGGTTAAAAAAAAAACTTTCACAAACTCATAGCAGATTGCTGCTGTGATCACAACGGCATCCCTAGGTCCGACCAAACATTTACGAAAATAACAAAGCCAAGCAGTCTATTTAATTTTAATTTTTTAAAAATTAAATTTTTTATTTGTCATATATTTTTTATTTTTAATAAATATTTTTAAAATTTTAAATAATTTTTTATTTTTTAAATATACCTTATTTAGATGTACGTAAAAATTAAAATATTTATAAAAAAATATTTAAAAAAATCAATAGACATAGAAGAATATGAAAAATGTACTGAATTTTTATAATTTTTTTTTTCATATTTTGGTTATTTAGTGAATTTTTTAAATATTTTTGTGGGGATATATTTTCTGAGTACCAACACGTGGCCGAGGTGACACCGAAGTGTCAGCAGAGTTCCCCACGTGTTATGGTAGTTGTGCCGAGGTTATCTCGGCTAGGCCGAGGATACCTCCGAAGATATCGGAATCCGAGATAAGCGGATAAAGGACAAGAGTCCTAGAATGAAGAGGAAGCTCAAACCTGGATGTGGACAAGAGTCCAAGGTTGGGGGAAGACTTCAGTTTGGGGTAAAGATAAACTCTTAGGGAGTATGTCTTAATTCCACTGAGAGTCCTAGATTAGCAGGAGTCCTAAGTCCATTAGGACCGGGTTCTGTTGGGACTAGGATTGGATTGGCTATAAAGAGAGGCACCCCATGGGTCTAAGGTATGTTTTTATGCTCAAGCTAGTGAGTTAAGTACTTGATTATCCTTGAGAGATATCTTGACTTGATCGTCGAGTACCCCGGGTGGTGAAACCACCGGAGTCTTTTCCTTCGTGCGAGGTTACAAGGAGCCGTCTACTGCTGTGTTCTTCTGTTGAATCACTAAGGAGGCGGTGTGATCGGAAATTCACTCACACAATTTGGCGCCGTCTGTGGGAAAGAAAGAAGAGTAGATGGCTAATAACGCAGCGAAGGAAAATATTGGGGCGACACTCCATCCAGGGAGTGAAAGACTGTCGATCCTAACGTGGAAGGAGGCGACCACACGAAGAAACTCGTGATCGAGAATCACTTGAGAAAAACGTCGGCCGGGGCGGCGACACATCAAAGAAAGCGAACGAGCAAGTACTACACGAGGATGACCTCCGGACACGGAAGACGGATGTCGAGGAGGGATGAAGAAGTAAAGGAGATGGCACATAAAATGGTGACCTTCAATCGGTCGTCAACTTTATGATCGAGAATAATGTCATCTGACGCCATACCATTGCAGGACACACCAATGCCGACAAGAACGCCCAAAGAAGGGACGGAAAGAAGTCCCCGAAGCCCCTCGAGATACGAGGAAGGCGGAAGGCACTCTCACCGACCATCCGTGGAGGTCGGCCGAGAAGAGCCGAGAGAGAAGAGTCCCGAAGGACACATCGTGAGAAGGATCGAGACCCCAAAGAACATCGGCATGTTCCGGCGGGTGTTGTGTTTTGATCGTCTGCGGAGAAGGATCAAAAAGGGGCCACCATGAGGCCGAGTAGTCGCCAAAAGGTGAAGTCCATTGACAATGGCCGAGGAGAAGTAAAGAGGACTTGAGACTACCTCAAGAGGAAAGCAGGAGAATCTTTGGGCCAAGTAACCTCCCGATTAAGCGAGGACTCCATTCTCGGTGGAATTGGACAAATTCGTGGCACCAAAAAGATTGACATCTTGAGGTTCGGATATATGATGGTAAGTCAGACCCTAACTTCCATGTTGGATTATTTTTGAATTCAATGGCGTTGTACAGTGGGAACGAGCCGTTGCTCTGCAAAGTGTTCCCCTCATCCTTTGGGGAGATTGCATCAGATTGGTTCCACAAACTACCGAAGGGCGTAAAGAAGCTGGGAAGGCTGGCGAGATATTTGTGGCGTGTTCATAACAAACAAAGCGCAACCTTTGAGGGTGGATGCATTGATGGCCACGAAGATCGGCAAAGATGAGAGCCTCGAGCCTCATAAGCGGTACTATGAGGTGTTCAATCGAATACGAGTGCAACCAGGAGGTGGCGGTCGTCTCTTTCAGAAACGGCCTAAGGATGACCGTCCTTCGGAAGTCATTAGCAAAAACCCCGCCAAGAGTATGGAAGAGCTCATGGCGAGGATTGAGAAGTATGCACGAGCCGAGGAGGATACCTCGGGGAACAAGGAGACAAAAAACGAGAAAAAGCGAAGCGGCCGAGGCAACAATGGACAAAACAAAGCAGAGCGAGTTGAGGACTAAACAAGCGGTGGCAGCGGTGTTTGAATTCCGATCCAAAAGGTCCTTGACCAAATTCGAAATCGGCCCTACTTGAGCGCAAAGCACAAGGAGAATTCATGGGGAGAAACCTCGGTGGCGTTGTGCCTACCATAATGAGCGAGCCACCAACTCGGGGTTGCAGGCCCTTAAAGCACACTTAGAAGATCTGGTGAGACAAGGCCATTTAAGAGATCTTGTGGATGAGGCCGAACGAGGGAAGAACGAGCACGGTTGCCTCAAGCACCAGCCCGCCCCAACCAAAGCGGTGGACCTCGGGTGGTTAACGTGATCCACTCAAAGGTGAGCAAGCGACATCTGAGGGGAGGCAGAGGTGAAACATCTGCGGCATGTCAACGGTCGGATGAAAAGACCTCGGCACGAAGATTGCGAGGACCTATGATAACCTTCACGAAGCCGACCTTGACATGGTTCAGACACCGCACAATGATGCCTGGTAGTATCCCTCCGGGTTGGGGAGTGCGGTGAAACGCATCTTGATTGATCAAAGGCGACTCTGCGACATCATGTATGTCGGATGCTACAAGGAGTTAGGCCTTCACCACGATGACATGGAGCGATCAAAGCGGCCCGATGGTGGCTTCAATGGAACGCCGGCGTGGCCTTTAGGTGCAACAAGCTTGGAGGTACAAGGCGGCACAAAGAAGGTGAGGACGAATTTATTGTGATTGATACGCCGCCTTACAACATCATCTGGGGAGGCCGTGGTTGCATGCAATGGCGATTCCTCCACCTTGCATCAATGCTGCGATTCCCAACAGAACATGGGATTGAAATCGAGGAGATCGATTGCGGGCGAAAAAGCGCTCCATGGCGAGAATGAAGTTAACTGCGGCATTCGAGAACCGGTGAGCGAAGGTTGAAGAAGAGGACATGAAAGTCCTAGATGATGTCGGCAAGGAGCCGAGAAGAGCGAAGAAGCATTGAAGAAAGTCTTCGTCCAAGAGGGTGATGAGGACGCTTCTTTCTTCTCGGCACAGATTAGCGGAGAAGAAGAAAGGAGTTGGAAGCCTTTACGAGAAAAAATATTGAGGTGTTCTGGACACCTTATGAAATGCTGGCATCGACCGAGGTCACATGCCACGCAGACTCAACGCGTTAGTCGGCCAAACTGTAATACAACGAGCAGAGACCGACGTTGATACACGTCGAAGCGATGGAAGAGGAAGTAGCTAGACTTCTAGAGGCGGGGCCATCCGAGAAGCCAATTATCCAACGTGGTTGTCAAATACCGTGGTAGTAAAAAGAAGAATGGCAAGTGGAGGTCTGCGTAGACTTCACAAATTTGAACAAAGCTCGCCCCAAAGACAACTTCCTCTCTGCCAAAGATCGACCGGTTGGTGGACGCCACATCTGGACATGGTAGGATGAGCTTCTTGGGCGCATATAGGGGTATCACCGGATAGCCATGTACCCCGGATGAGGAGAAGACGTTTATTACTCCCAAAGGTCTGTCTTATTCTGAGTCATGCCCTTTGGGTTGAAGAACGCAGAACAACTTACCAAAGGTGGTGACCCGGATGTTCGGACACTTGATTGGCGGAATCGTGGAAGTCTACATCGATGATATGGTCGTGAAGACCAAGGAACCGAAGGATCATCTCACCGACTTAGAAGGTCTTCAACATACTCAAAACATATCGGCTCGACTAAGCGCGCCGAAATCTGCGTTTGGAGTCGGATCCGATAAGTTTTGGGGTACTGGTGACAAGAAGGGGCATTGAAGCCGGCCGGATCAAATCAAGGCCATTCGGAATTCTGAGTCGACATCGGCTAAGCGAGTTCGGATGCTTCTTTGGAAGGGCCGCGACCCTAAACAGTTATAAGCGAAGTTCGGACAAGTGTAAACCTTTTTCAATCTGGTGAAAAAAGGCCAGATTTTTATGGACAGAGGAATGCGAGCCGCTTTGACCGACTGAAGAAGTACCTTACCTCGGCCCGATCCTCTCAACGCCTCAACACGGGAGGAAGGCTGTTCTTATACCTAGCGGTTTGAGCCGCGATGAGTCTTTGTGATTATCCGAGAAGAAAAGGCGAACAAAAGGCGGTTTACTATGTGAGCAAGACCTTGGTAGCCTTGAGAAACAAGGTATCTGCCATTAGAAAAATTAATCTTGGCCTTGGTAATGGCTTCAAGAAGTGAACCACTATTTTCGAGCTCACAAGATAGTGGTTACGAAGCACCCATTAAAATCCTTGTTGCGACAAGGAGACTTGTTGGAAGAATTGCAAGATGGGCCGTTGTTTTGGGCCAATATGACTGGAGTTTAGGCGAGAACCGCAATTAAGGGCCAAGTCTTGGCGACTTTGTGGCCGAGTTCTCACGAATACATCGAACATCGACTCCGTCGGTAGATGAGCGATGCCCGACAAGGAAAGAAAGCCCGGTAGAAAGCCAAAGAACCAAGGAGAAACTCAGACCCTGCAGCATTTACATCGGCAATTCCTTTCAACTTTTTGTTGATGGGAGCTCAAACCGGCAGGGGGCAGGAGCTGGAGTAGTGTTAATTTCCCCCGATGGGGAGATATTGGAAGCGATCAATTATGGGGTTCAAGGCCTCGAACAATGAGGCGGAGTATGAAGCATTGATTGCTGGATTGAAGCTGGCAATAGCAGCAGAGGCAGATGAGGTTAGCCGAGATGACAACAACCACGCCGACGCGTTGGCCAATTTGGCAAGTTCAGTACAAACCGGGAAGACAAGGACAATAATGATTGACTACCTACCAGGCCCGAGCATAGAGCCACCGAACGCAATGCAAGAAGCATTATGTGCGGATTTGGGACCAAAATTTGGATGGATGCAATTGTTGCATTCCTAAAAGAAGGCAAGCCGCCGGAAGATCGGAAGGAAGCACACAAGGTCAGTTGAAGTCGGCAAGATTCGGTCGGCAATGAAGGACATCTGTCTGAAGATCCTTCATGGACCTCTTTTAAGGTCGTACACCCTCTTCAAGTCGAAGACTTTCTGCGTAAATTCATGAAGGAGTTTGTGGAAGCCACGCAGGGCAGATCGTTAGCACATAGGGCCATTACCGGGGTATTGGTGGCCCTATATGCGTAAAGATCTGACCTATGTAAGAAGTGTGAACAATGTCGAGGTTTGCACCATTGATACACCACCATTTCTTGACTTGAATCTGTTTCCGGCCCTTGGCCATTTGCCCAATGGGGCATGGATCTTGTTGGAAAATTGCCCCCAAGCTGGGCAACGAAAGTACCCTCTTGGTGGCTACGGATTACTTCACAAAATGGATAGAAGCGAGCCTCTTGCCAAAATCCGAGATGTGGATGTGAAGAACTTCATCTGGAAAAGCATCATTACGATTTGGGATTCCAAGAGCAATCGTTGCGACAACGGAACACGGTTTGACACAAACTCATCAAGAATTTTTCGCCAAATTCAAGATAAAAATTACTTCTCAACACCAAGCTTTCCCCAAAGTAATGGGCAAGCGAAGCATCAAACAAGGTCATTCTAGATGGAATAAAGAAGAAGTGCAGTACCAAAGGGAAGTGGGTAGACGAATTGCCCAACGTGCTCTGGGCATATCGCACTCTGGGAGAAGATCAACAGGGAATCCCCTTTGCCATGGCTTATGGCACGAGCGATCATTCCATTGGAGATCGGCATCGAGGATCGAGAACACAGGAGTTGAGCGGGTCTAATGATGTGCTCTTAGCGAGATCTGGACCTACTAGAAGAAAGAAGAGAAAAGCAATCGACTTGCAGATACCGACAACGACTTGCCAAAGCTTACAACAAGAAGGTCAATCCAAGGGATTTTCAGGTCAACGACTTAGTCTTAAGAAAAGTGGTCGGCAATAAGAAGGATGCCAGAGAGGGCAAACTTGGCCCAAACTGGGAAGGCCCCTCTGAGAATAATTTGTGTTAGGGAATGGGGCATCTGGCTCGAAGATAATGAGGGCAAAGCATTGCCTAGACCATGGAACACTTGTAATTTAAAGTTTTTCTATCATTAGATATTGTTTGATTTTTTCTTGCCGATATGATAAATAAAATCTTAGCAGAATTTCTCTGAACTTATACAACTTGGCACGATGTTGTTTTTTGAATAATGAGAACCCAAGAGGAACTTAGGTTCACATTGGGGGCAGAGAGAAGACATTAATAATGCTTAGCCGAAGTTAAGCCGAGATAAATTCCTTATCTTTACTTGTTGAAATTTGTAGCAATTTACAAGTTAAAGTTAAGCTGAGATAAATTCCTTATCTTTACTTGTTGAAATTTGTAGCAATTTACAAGTTAAAGTTAAGTTAGATAAATTCTTATCTTTACTTGTTGAAATTTGTAGCAATTTACAAGTTAAAGTTAAGTCGAGATAAATTCCTTATCTTTACTTGTTGAAATTTGTAGCAATTTACAAGTTAAAGTTAAGTGAGATAAATTCATTATCTTTACTTGTTGAAATTTGTAGCAATTTACAAGTTTAAGCTAAGCTGAGATAAATTCCTTATCTTTACTTGTTGGAATTTGTAGCAATTTACAAGTTATAGTTAAGCTGAGATAAATTCCTTATCTTTACTTGTTGAAATTTGTAGCAATTTACAAGTTAAAGTTAAAGTCGAGATAAATTCCTTATCTTTACTTGTTGAAATTTGTAGCAATTTACAAGTTAAAGTTAAGCTGAGATAAATTCCTTATCTTTACTTGTTGAAATTTGTAGCAATTTACAAGTTTAAGTTAAGCCGAGAAGATTCCTTGACCTCGCTTGTTGAAATTTGTAGCAATTTACAAGACAGTCTCTTGCCGAAGTAAAATTTGCAGGTGTAATGCCCGAGGTATGTTACCCGAGGAGATTGTGCAAAAAAGGAAGAATCTGGAAATCATGCAAAATATTCTAAGTATAGAATCATTCAGAAGCAGAAAGAAGAATTAAAAGCCTGAAGCATTCAAGAATAAACAGCTGCATAAATAAGTTGTTTACAAGCGTGAGAGGCACATCGGCCATGAAGGAACAACTTACAAAGAAAAACAAAGTACAAGAAATAGAAGAAAACAAAAAGCGTCAAAGTGTCCTTCTTCAACTTGAGCGAAGGTTGATTTGGAACCTCGGAAGGTTCTGGAAGAACCACCTCGGTGTCTTTGGGTCCACAACCTCTGCATCTTTTTCATAGGAACCCCGTGTTCTTTATTTGCCACGACCTCGGAGTGTTTGTCACCGCAACCTCGGCGTCGATTTCGCTAAGGTTTCATCAACACTTCTCCCAATTAGAAGCATATCGAAGACAAAGTGAGCCGAGCCTTCCTTGGATTGCTTCTCGACTGCTCATCCCCAAGAGGTCCAAATCTGGCCTTGGGAGGATTTGGCCTTCCTCACCAAGGGTTCATCTTTATCTTCATCTTTGTCTTCATCTTCATCTTCATCCTCGGCTTCATATTCAGAATCATCTTGGCTTGGTGTTGGACGAAGTCGGGAAGGAAGACGAGCTCTCGGTCTTTGCGTCATGGCGAAGTCGATCGAAGATCAAGCTTTTTGGTCGAGCATTCCAACCTAGGACGTATCCTTTGTTGCAAGCTTGCTTGACCTGAAGCTTGTAGTCTTCAGCAACGTCTGCCATGCCTTGGTTGTAGGCAACTTCGATTTCAGCCTTTTTTGTGGCCAGAGCATCCCTAAGCTCTTTCTCGGCCTCGGCCTTCTTAGCCTCGGCTTCCTTTTTCTCGGCTTCGGCAACTTCCTTAGCGTTCTGACCACTCGGCCTTTGAAGAGCAAGTGATTGGGCCTTTGTGGCGCCTCGGCTGCTCTTCCGGTTTTTCATCCTCGCTGATCTCTTTTTGGGTCTTTTGAAGGCGACAAACTCCTTCTTTAATTGAGAGAGCTCCTCCTTGTTTCAAATGCCTTCTGAGAGAAGGCGTGGGCATGTTGAACGGCCTGACATTTCATAAAGACAAAGGTTATTACAGAGTGAAAATGATGTTTTACAAGTATGAAGATAAAACAAGATCATTAAAGTTCTGAAGGCTTACTTGGACAGAACGTTGCAACATGAGGGCATAGTTCTCGTATTCACTGACCTTGGAGTTTCTCTCAAGATCACCTTCGATGAGAACAGCCATCTTTGAGTGCCGCCGACGTTAACGCCGAGGCGCTTTCATTGGCATAAAGCGCCTGTCCTCAAGTGTAATTTTGGGCTCCCAGGGAACTTTGGGAACCCTGGATCCCGAGGTTGAAGGCTTTTGCTTTTTCGGTGGACCAGATCCAGAGGGCTGCGTCTCAGCCGACCTCTTCACAGGAGCATAGGTAGTCTTCCTGCTCTCCGCTAGCTGGGAGATTGGCAGGGCATCTTCGGCCTCGGCATCAGCTTCAGCAGCCTTAGCCTTCGGTTGGGCCTTCTTGGTTCTCTTCGGTTTTGGTGGGGGCATAGTTTGAGCTGGCTCATCCTCCATGTCATCTGGCAGGTCGGCCAAGAGATTGAGCACCGTTTTCTTCGGTTTTTCCATTTCAGCTGTTTTGACGAGTCTGCGTCGGCGCTTCTTTTCTTGGACTGGTTCAGACGTGGAAGCAACTTGTTCAGTGGAGGCAGTTGATGAGGAGGTGCTCTTCTTCCCCTGTCTTGGAACGTCGGGCAACTTTGAAGTATATGTGGGGATGAAGTTCAGCACCAAAGGGGCCTTGCGTTTCTCAAGAGGGAGGTCCAAGAGCTTTTTCAGTTCAGGCCTGAGGAAGTAGGACTGACGAAAGTCCTTGGGAGGTCGGTGAACGTCTGCAAAATAGAACAAAACATGAGAAACAGATAAAATATTTTGGAAAATTGAAGAAAAACAGCAGTTAAGTAGTTCGAGATGGGCTCTTACCCTTGCCCTCCTTTTGTTCGTGGGAGAGGAAAAGGTGGACTTCTTCACGGGCCAAATTCGATTCCCAGTGACAATAAGATAATCCTCAAGAGCCCCTTTGTTGGAGTCTGGGAGCTCGGCTACAATCTTATATTCGGTAGACCTCGGCTTGAGGTAATATACAAAACCTTTCTCCTTAAGGTTAAGGGCACTCATGGTGTAACAATACTGGATATCGGCAAGAGTGATTCTAACACCCTCTTGCCGAGCTAAAGCTATTATTCCGATAAGGGTCCTATAGGCATTTATGGTAAGTTGCATGGGGTTGAGGCTGTAGTAGTTAAGGACCTCGCGGAAGAGGATATCAAGAGGGAACCTAAGTCCACACTGGACGAAGGCAACTACAGGGAAAGGCATTTTATCGCCATCAGGCATAATGGAGTCCTCCTCCCGCCTAGTCCGAAATGGACGTCATCTGGAATGGAGAATTCTTGCCTAAAGTGTTCTAGTTTTGTGGGGGTATCCACCCTATGTTTCCACACACCCATGGTCTTTATAAGTGTTTGGCTACAGAAACAGAGTATTCTTAAGGATTTTAAGGACCTCGGCTAAAACCTAAGTACTGATTGTTTCAGTTCTTTCCTAGAGATTGATGGTTCTACAACAAATCCCAAACTTAAATCTCTTAATAAATGAGAATGGAAGGCGAAAAACTGGAAAAGCAGAAAGCAAAAAGAAGTTTGATTCAGAATACAGAAAGTGGAAGGCCAAAAAGCGAAGTGAGATGGTGCAAGTATTCAGATGCAAAATCAAGAAATGATTCAAAAATTACATGACAAAGCAGAACATTAGAAGCGAGAAAAACCAATAACGATCAAAGAAATGGAAAAGAAGGAACAGGGCTTACGAGAAGGATGAAGCGAGATGAGTCTGCCGAGGTCGAGTGACTTAGGCGACAATGACGGCTTGAGCTCCACGAAATGGCAAAGGCGGACCTAATCAGAGCTTGAGCTTAGGGCAATGGAGGATTCGAAAGAAAAAAGCTTCAGAGAGAGAGAACAAGAATTTCAAAATGCAGAGGTGAAGCGAATGAGAGAGAGACAAACGTTTTGTCAAAAGTGAAGCGGCGGCAAAACAGCAATAATGACGCCTAGGGTAACACATGCGCCCAGCATGACGGAAAAAAAACGGCTTGTAGGCGCGTCAACGCACCGGACCAAGAAGAATGAAACGCGTCCTCGAGAATGGTTGAAGATTGGTGTATGACAACCATACACGTAAGGAAGTTGATTTGAATCAAGAGGACATGCCGCCTGGAATGAATGACCTCGGCTAAAAAGTTCTTAGGCCGATGTGCGAGATAAAATTCGAAGATAGGTTCCATCACCTCAGAATGCCGAGGTAATAGAACCTAGGGGGCAGTTGTGGGGATATATTTTCTGAGTACCAACACGTGGCCGAGGTGACACCGAAGTGTCGTGAGTTCCCCACGTGTTATGGTAGTTGTCTTGAGGTTATCTCGGCTGGCCGAGGATACCTCAAGATATCGAATCCGAGATAAGCGGATAAAGGACAAGAGTCCTAGAATGAAGAGGAAGCTCAAACACGGATGTGGACAAGAGTCCAAGGTTGGGGAAGACTTCATTTGGGGTAAAGATAAACTCTTAGGGAGTATGTCTTAATTCCACTGAGAGTCCTAGATTAGCAGGAGTCCTAAGTCCATTAGGACCGGGTTCCTGTTGGGACTAGGATTGGATTGGCTATAAAAGAGAGGCACCCCCATGGGTCTAAGGTATGTTTTTTATGCTCAAGCTAGTGAGTTAAGTACTTGATTATCCTTGAGAGATATACTGACTTGATCGTCGGAGTACCCCCGGGTGGTCGAAACCACCGCCGGAGTCTTTTCCTTCTGTTCAGGTTACAAGGAGCCGTCTACTCTGCCTGTGTTCTTCTGCTGAATCACTAAGGAGGGCAGTGTGATCGGAAATTCACTCACACAATTTTTTACACAAATATTATACTTTTTAAGTGCATTTATATTAGGTATATCTAAAAATTTTAAAAAATTGCTTAAAATATTTAAAAAATCAATGAAAATAAAAAAAATACAAAAAACAAAAAAATTCAATTTTTTAAAAGTGAATCCTGAAATTTTAAACCAAATTCCTAAAAAACCCAAAGTCAAATAAAAAATATTTTAGACCCTAATAAAAAATTTCATAATAATATGAAATAATCTAACATACTCAATTACGTGAAACTCTACTTCATACCCCGTCATTTTAAATATATTCAACACTTTCAAATGTAGATCTTTTAACATTACTCTCCATCAAAACATGATTATAATAATAGGAAGCAGTTCAAATATATGCCTCCAATAATAGGAAGTTGTTTGGGAACGAAGAAGTTAATTTTTAGTTAAAAAAGTTAAAATATCAAAAAATTATTAAATTATTGGTCATTAATTAAAAATATTAAATGGTATATTAATTTTTTCACTCAAAAAGTAATAATATTTTTAATAACTTTCCAAACATGTTAATTTTTTAACTCTTAAAAAAACTAAAAAACTAAAAAATTTAAATAAAAAAATAAACCAAACTGGGACTAAGCCAGCCGCCTTCCACTACGCCCAAAAATAATTAAATAATTCTATATAGTAGTTAGTGGGTATTATTTTTACGAGGGATGGGCCATCCAAATCACCATCAAGCACCTTTCTTACATAAAGTATCGCCAATTGGTGGTGTCTCCCTGCACCCTTTCACTTTCACCTGTGTATATCCACAACCAATTGTCTCTGGGGGGAATGTTTTGTCTTAAATAATTCTTCTTCTCTGTTTTAATAATATTTCAAAAGTCATTAACCCTTAAATTATATCTTTGAGATTTTTTTATTATATATTTCACATAATTCAATAATTATGCAAATTTGACAATGATAGAAATTTTAAATAGGGTAGCTTCTATCCCCATTTTTCTTGTCTTTCTATTCAAAATTTTAAAAAGTCTATCTAAATTAAGTATGGCAAAGAAGTAACTTGAATCAAGAGATTAAAAACAAATAGAAGGAAGTTGTTATGGTACACACTTTCAAAAGTGAATATACCACATGTATTCACAACATTTCATAACAAATATCACAATATATCGTAATTTTTCTCATCAAAATAATTTTTAAAATTTTACATTCCACTTTAAAAATGTATACTTTAGATTTTTATCACAAATTAATATACCTAATACTTGAAATGACACAACATTATATAATGTACCTTTTTAAATGTGTGCATTATAAATTTTTCCAATAATAATGGGAACATATATATATATATATATATATTTGAAAATAGCTTATCTCCAGTTAAAATTTCATTTGGATTAGATAGTTGAGATTTTTGATCGGTAAAAATCATTAAATAAAAAGATTTTGACGGGTAAAAATTATTAAACACTCTTTGAAAAAATTTAATTGGACCATGTTTTCATAAGCTCTTACCAGTAAGAATTTTTTGTTTAATAATTTTTATCAATCAAAAATCTCAATTATTTAATTTAAGTTTAACTTTTAACCAGTGATAAATAAATTTATTTTTATTTTTTTTAGATAGAAATAATGGGAAGCATATAATCATCCTTATCTATTGGGATGTATATGTTGACATCAAGGAAACTAATGAGATATCCATCAAGCATCATCAGCTTGACCTTATCAGAGACCATTTGGCACATAGCTTGTGAGAGAGGGATACGGATTGGGCAAAAAATATGTTCCTTTGAAAAGTCTAATAAATGCGGGTGCCGCTTACTGCAGGCCATGAGTTTAAAAATCTAGTAGTGATGTTTAAATGCCACTCTCACTGTCTCCAAGAGATTCAATACATTTCAATTGAAAAGACATAACTTGATTACGTACCATCGAGGGCATATGAAATATGAAAATAGGCAAATCAGTGTAATTTTATATAAAAAAAAATTATTAATTATTAATTTTTTATGAATATTAATAATTAAAATTATAAATATGTAATTTTTTTTTAAAAAATACCACTAGATGCAATTACCCCTATTAAATACAATAACGTTATTTATCCAAAAAAATTGCCAAAAAGGATTTTGTTAAAAATAAAAAGTATGATTAAAATTTAAAGTAAATTATACTGGTAGTCTTTACGCCTTGTCATTTATATTATTTTGGTTCTTATATTTTTAATTGACTCAATTTTTAAAAAAAAATTGTCTACCAATTTTTTTAGTCAGCAAATGAGATTTTTTCGCGACTAAAAATTATTTAGTCGGCAAAAGCAATTTACAAAAGTATAATTTCTTGTAGTTTTAATTTTGGATCATATATCAACTTGGTCCAATTGATAATGTCATTAAGATTTTTAACAAAAATTATCAATCATTGATTGAAGTTCACTCAATGAGTTGAACAAATTTATAATTTTGTCTTTAAAAGTATGACAAATTATATGCATATTTTTCATAAAAAAATACTTACAATTTTAATAATTAAATAAAATTGAGACAAAATTATAAATTTATAATCAAAATCGAGTCAATTGAAATTACAGTGACCAAAATTATACGAGAATCAAAATACAAAGACTATCAATATAATTTACCAAAGATCTTATGAGACCCAAAGACCCCACATACGTGAGAAATGTGAGAGGAAGACTCAAAAAAAAAAAAATTCAGTCAATTAAAAATTAATGGGGGTGGTGGGGGTCACCCCACTGAAGGTCTAAGTTATTTTTCATAATTTATCTTAAAATTTAATTTGCATATAAGGAGGTTCGTGATGCATAAAATGAAAGGCAGTTGAGTCAAAAATTTATTTTTAAGACTTTTGGAAAAATTGTCCCAAACACTATGCTTTTTGAGCTATAAGAACAATAACAATTTGAAAGTATATATTATCCCTCCTATATTTATATTTATCTATCTTTCCACCTGTTCATGTGTCTATCCATCCACCTATTTTACTATGCTTTCTTTGGAATGTGAATTGGTTTTTTGACTTTTTAATTATTTTAGCATAAGGCTAAAAAGCCTCATTTGTGATGAATTTTTTGACTTTTTTCACTTATGTAAAAAAAAATAAAATGATTATAATTTAGATATGATATTTTGTCGTATTGACTTTTTAGCTTATTTTATCTTTTTGGGACTATTTTAACCCAAAAAATTCATGCCAAACACAGCCTATGTCTGCCTATTTGTCAACTTATTTATCTATCTATTCATGTTATCATCACCAGTTAATGACAGGATTTTTTTTGGCAACGGTGAGTTTTTTCGTAGCAGTATTCGACAATCAACATTGTCCAGTGATTGACAATGGTGTGTGAAATTGTAACAATACCAAATATTTTTAAAAAATGATGTCCTTCAAAATAATTATTTTTACTTCCCACTAATATATTTCATTAGTCATGCCTTTAAAACCAAAACAAAATAATGATTGGACTTAATACTATATATTCATTGAGAGGGGAGATTTCCATCTCATTATGCGAGAAACAAAAAGTAACGCCCAATTCTCGATTACAATGTTGAAAGTACATTGGACAAGAGCGTCGACCGAGCTATTTGTATTGCTCGGTTGACAAGGTCAACCGGTCAACCTGAGGGCCGAGATTAAGGCCGCTTGTGTGGGGCGAGGTCCGCAGTGGAGATTGCAGCCAAGCCGAAGGATTGACGAGACTCGCCACGGATGCGGCTTTGGCCGTATATCCGTCCGAAGCGCTATGCAGTGATCGGGGTTAGAGATGAAAGCGGTTGAGGCGGTATGCCTCACAACCGGTCAATCGCGATGAGCCGGTCTAGGTAGCTCGGCTCTTGCGGTGAGTTCGCTTGGATCCAAGTTACAAGCCGTGAGACGATGCTGGTTGTGTGATGGCAGTTTTCCACAAGTGTTTGGCCGGTCTTGGTACCTCGGTTAAGGGTGCCACCTGGGCCAATGGTGTGAAGTAGAGGACGTCTGCTCCACGAACGCCTCAATACCGTTAGGCAGTTCTGCATGTGTCAGAGGGAGGACAAAACCTTTACACGTGTAAGGTGGTGAGAGGCGCCTTGCCACTGTCGAGGGAAGGACAGTAGTCTTGTAGCATAATCTCAGTCGCCAGCGACCTAGATATAGAGAAGGGAGGGCGAACGTTTCTGGTATGAAAAATTCTCTCTCACAAGCTCTCTCTCTCTTCTCATCATCTTCTTGCTCACTGAACTGACTTGAGCGTCGGAGGGTTTTTCCGGCACACCACCGCCGGGCAGCTCACCGTCCTTGTTTTGCAGAGACAGACGCCGTTAGAAGAAGCTCGACGTTCAAGGCGTACGGAGAGACGTGGATATTTCGCCCCCGTACAATTGGCGCCGTCTGTGGGAAGATTCTTTGATCAACCCTTGTTCCTCGAGCTTTTTCAGCCGTTTCCATGGCCAACAATGAAGAGATTCCGCTGTCCGTCGTCGATGGTGCTACTCCGGAGTTTGTCCGGAGGAGAGACGGCCTCCCCAATGTTCAAGCCATGGCGGGCCTGGAGACTTCTTCGCGAGGAGCGCGCGACAAACGTGGGAGGAGTCCAGATCGTTCGCGGAGTCCAGAGGGCCGCCGTCGCCGGGGGGAGTCCCGTGAGGAGCGTCTGGAGCACAAACTCAAAGATCAAGAAGCCCTCATTCAGAGGATGGCGGCGGAGATGGAGCTCCTGAAGCGTCAAGTGAGGGGGAAGGGTGTTCTTTGGAGAGGGCAACCTCGGTGGCGCACCCCTCCCCGTTCTAGCGATCGCCAGAGGAGGACCCATTCGATCTCAATCACCAGGAATTATGGGGTTGGAGATTCCGACCAGCGAGAAGACAGATCATCACGCGATAGCACCTATCGCCTCGCTGTCATCGACGATACTCTGCCTCCTCTCGTTCGAGGACCTCGGGGGCGTGTTGGAGAGAGCGCGCGTCGGGAAGCTCGGAGGTGCCGCGCTCAGAGGTTGAGTGCTCCAAATTCTGATGAAGAGGTGGCGATGCCAGCGCCCAAAGTGATAGCCAACGCACTGGTGGACAAGGAGCTAGCGAGACTAACAGCCTCTCCATTGTCACCAGAGATCGAGAGCACCCCGCTCCTCACGGATTCCACCAACGAAATTCTGTTGTCAGACGATGGCAAGACGGATCCGTACATGCATGTGAGTCATTACCGGCAAGTAATGGCTGGACACCGACGGGACGACGCCTTGATGTGCCTCATTTTCCCAGCAAGCTTGGGAGAGCTGGGCTTGAAGTGGTTCGAGAGGCTCCCGGAGGGGAGTATCGAGGGGTGGCAGCAGCTGGCGGAAGCCTTCGTTACCAGATTCAAGACAAACACCCGAACTCCGAAGGAGGTAGACCATCTCCTGGGCGTCAAAATGGAATCGGGGAACTCACTGAAGGCATACAATGCAAAGTATTGGGAAACCTACAACGAAATCCTCGACTGCCCCGCCAACCTGGCCATCACTCAATACAAGAGAGGTCTCCCAGTCGGGCATAGGCTGAGAGACTCACTCACGATGCATCAACCAACCACCATGGAGTCTTTGATGCAGCGGATCAACGAACACATCCGCGTAGAAGAGGATGCCGCTTCAGTGACCGAGAAGGATAACCCGGTCGTGGGGGATAGACGAGTAGCGGGGAAGGTTCATTCGGTCGGGCAGGAGGAAAACCGCCCTAGTGACCGATCAAAAGATCGTCGCCGAGAGACCGGGCAAAATAATGGAAACAAAGGCAGCGAGCGGCCGGTGCAACCCGCGGACGATGAAGATGCTAAGAGGAAATTGAAGGCACGAGCAGGATCACTCGGTCTTCAAAATCCCCATCTACCGCATTCTAAGCGAGATCCGTGGAGAGCCCTTTGTCCGCTGGCGACCAAGTTGGGAGTCTTGTGACGTGGCTTTAACCCCAAGTACCGCCGCACCTTCCATGAAGAACGAGGGCACGAGCAGAGGATTGTTTGCCGCTCAAACAACATCTGGAGGAGTTGGTGGCGGCGGGACATCTCGACCAGTACATTGATGGGGGAGTCAAGGCTGCGCCAACCGGTCAAACCGAACCAAACGGAATGGCCGCCTTAGAGGCCCCCCCGCAAGGAGTGATCAATGTCATCCATGGCATCATTGAACCGGCTAGAGTCTGCGAGCTAAGGGGGATGATCAAAAAGGCTGAGCACATGAGGGAAGTGCTCTCTGTTCAACCTGCTGTGAAGAAGGGGAAGGCCGAAGAGAAAGATATCCTCACATTTTCGACGAAAGATTTAGAAAGGATCCAGATGCGCTGCGATGCCTTGGTGGTGACCTGGCGTCAAAGACTTTGAAATCGAAGAATTCTAATCGACCAGGGAAGTTCGGTCGAAATCATGTATTATGACGCATTCAAGCAGATGAAGTTGGAAGACAAAGACTTAGCACCAGCAACGTCCCCTTTGGTCGGCTTCAATTCACAGCCGGAGTGGCCAATTGGGAAGATCATTCTACCGGTCAAAGCGGGGTCGGTTGTAAAGCAAGTGGAGTTCTGGGTGCTCAAGGTTCCGTCGACTTACAACTTGATTTTGGGTCGGGTTGGTTGCACGCCATGCAAGCGGTCGCTTCAACCTTCCACCAAGTCATGCGTTTTCCAGCATCAAATGGGCAAATAGAAGAAGTTTGGGGAGACCAAGTGATGGCGAAACAGTGCTTCGTTGCGGTAAATGGCAGCCGAGCAGCCAAAGGGTTTGTCCAGATGATCGAAGAGCCTGAGGGCAAGGAGGTCCTTGAAGATGTTGGGAGGAATGCCGAGGAAAAATCAGTTGAAGATCTGGTAGAAGTGCGCATTGATGAGAATGATCCAACTAAGTTCTTCCTTTTGGGGTCATCATTGTCCAATGCCGAGCGGTCAGAATATGTCAACTTCTTGGTTTCTAACTTGGAGGCTTTTGCGTGGACGCCTTACGATATGCCTGGCGTCGACCCAAATTTCATTTGCCACCAGTTGAATGTCTTCCCTGATGCACGGCCGGTTATTCAAAGGACACGCCGCTCTGCCTTGCACCATGCTGAGGTGGTGGCAGAAGAGGTAAAGAACTTGCTGGAAGCTGGAGCGATAGAAGAAGTGCACTACCCCCGGTGGATTTCTAATACGGTGGTGGTTCCAAAGAAAAATGGTAAATGGCGAGTCTGGTGGTGGTTTCAACCGCGCATGCCCAAAAGATAGCTTCCCTCTCCCTCGAATCGACCAGTTGGTGGACTTAACCGCTGGCCATCAGAGGTTTAGCTTCTTGGATGCATATCGCGGCTATCATCAGATTGCCATGTACAAGCCGGACAGGGAGGTAACGCGTCTTTACCACCCCGAGGCTTATCTTGCAAGGTCATGCCGTTGGATCAAGAACGCCGGGGCAACCTTCCAGCGGATGGTGACAAAAATGTTCGCTCCTCTCTTGGGCCGCACTATGGAAGCCTACATAGACGATATGGTGGTAAAGAGTAAAGAGAAGCCTCAACATCTTGCCGACCTAGCAGAGATGTTCGCCATACTCAAGCATCACAAGCTTCGCCTGAACGCCTCCAAATGCGCCTTTGGAGTTGGCACTGGGAAGTTCCTGGGTTTTCTGGTCACAAACCGGGGAATTGAGGCCGACCCATCGCAAATTAAAGCCATACAAGAATTGGAGCGCCCTAACTCCACGAAGGACGTTCAACATCTTGCCGGGATGGCAGCCGCGCTGAATAGATTCATCAGCCGGTCTTCGGATCGTTGCAGGCCCTTCTTCAAGACCTTGAAGTCCAAATTCTTCTGGGATGATGAGTGCGACCGTGCGCTGGCCGACTTGAAGGCTTATCTTTCCACGGCGCCTATTCTGGTCACTCCTCAGCCGGGCGAAGAGTTGTTCCTTTATTTGGCTGTTTCTCAACACGCGGTGAGCGCGGTGTTGGTTCGTGCTGAAGGCATCCAGCACCTACCAATCTTCTATGTAAGCAAGACTCTGCTCCCAGCCGAGACGAGGTACCTCCCCTTAGAAAAGTTGGCGTTGGCCCTGATGATGGCGTCAAGAAAGCTAGCGCATTATTTCCATGCCCATACAATAGTTGTATTGACCGAATTTCCACTCAAGGTGCTTTTTGAGAAGGCAGACTTCACAGGGAGAATCCTAAAGTGGGCCGTGGAATTGGGGCAGTATGACATCAAGTTCAGACCGCGCACCGCGATAAAGGCACAAGCACTTGCAGATTTTGTGGCGGAATTTGCCCCGGGAACACACCCTGTTTGCCCGGTTGATTTGGTTGATCGGTTAGCACAACCCATGGTTTTGGCAACAAGTGTTAGCTCGCTCCAGGAAGCAGAGCAAAACACAACCGGTCAATCTAAGGTTGACAGCTCGATGGGAGGTGAGAACAACCAGGATAAGGAAAGAGACCGGATTGAACCGACTAGGGACTTTGATTTGAGAAGTTCACAGAATCCCTCCGATTGTTGGAAGTTGTTCATTGGCGAAATGTGGAAACTCTTCGTTGACGGAGCCTCTAACAGACATGGGGCCGGGCTAGGAGTCGTGCTAACTTCACCAGATGGACTCGTCATAGAGCAAGCAATTACGCTCGGCTTCCCAGCTTCCAACAACGAAGCGGAGTATGAGGCTCTCCTCGCCGGGCTGAGAAGCGCATTGAGAATGAAGGTCACAGCTCTTATGGTGTTCAGCGATTCCAAGCTAGTGGTCAATCAGGTCTCAGGGGAGTATGAGGCCAAGGATGACAGAATGGCCAAGTATCAAGCGTTGGTCCGAGAAGAGATCAAGAAGTTCTCTGCGATCAGAGTCGAACAGATCAACCGCGAAGGAAACAGCACTACGGTGATGAATTGGTGGTCTCGCTTCCACTCGCATAACCTTTCCCAATCCCTTGATGATTGAATTCTTCTGACCAAAGATCGAGGAAGTAGAGGCGGTGAGGTACTTTGCACCGACTTGGGACCCTCTGGATGGACCCCATCATCGCCTTTTGAAAGATCGAACTTTGCGGAAGAAAAGAAGGCGGCCCACAAGATCCGAGCAAAGTCGAGCGGTTTTGGCTCTCACCTTCCTATATACAAAAAAAATCTTTCACGGGGCCATATTTGAAGTGTGTCCACCCCTAAGGTGGAAGCCTTCCTCTATGAAATTCATGAGGGCATTCTTGGCGACCATCTGACGAGATCTCTAGCATACCGAGCAATCTCGCGGGGCTATTGGTGGCCATGCATGCGGACGCAGTAAATATGTTCGCAGTGTGAGAAATGTCGAATTTGCTCACCAGATCCACCATGGCGAGAGAAAGCTCTCTCTCACAAGTCCTTGGCCGTTCGCTTTGGGGATTGGACATTGTTGGACCGCTCCCGGTTGCACCGCAATCGCAAGTTTTCATTGCCGCCACCGACTATTTCACCAAGTGGGTGGAGGCGAGCCACTAGCAACCATCAAGGAGAAGGATGTGAAGAAATTTGTGCGGAAGAATGTGATCACTCGCTTTGGTATTCCCGAGCCTTAATCTCGACAATGGTACTCAATTCGATGGGAAACTCTTTCGGGTTTTGCGAGGAGTTGAAGATTGAGTTCTACAATTGACGCCGCCTATCCCCAATCAAATGGTCAAGCCGAGGCCTCCAACAAGACCATCTGGATGGATTGAAGAAGCGGCTTGAGAAAGCTAAGGGTAAATGGGTTGAAGAGCTCCCTAACGTGTTATGGACATACCGACTACACCGAGGAGATCGAAGGAAACACCTTTCGCCTTAGCCTATGGCATGGAGGTCATTATCCCATCGAAATTGGCATGCCAACCATCCGCTCGAGAGTTTCGGCTGAATCGAACAACGGTTGTGGCATTGGAATTAGACCTTCTTTGAAGAAAGAAGAGGCGTCGCTAATTCACTGGCGGCTTATCGGCCAGAACTCTCCAAAAAATACAACAAGGCAGTGAACCCCAGGTTGTTCAAAATTGGGGATTGGGTCCTGAGGAAGGTGCTTGGCAACACGGTGATCCCTGGTGAAGGAAAGCTTGGCGCAAATTGGGAAGGACCATACAAGGTGGTTGGCCTAGCGGGCAAGGGGGCATACCATCTGGAAGATTTGGACGGCAAGGCAGTCCCCCGACCTTGGAACGCAGCCAACCTTAAGGTCTTTTACTTTTAAGATGTAATTTGCTTAGCTTTCTTAGACCTTTGGCACTACATGTAAAAAGACAGCATTGCCTTTACAATATTTATGTAATGAAAGCTAGTCGCATTGTTGTTGCTATATTACATTGTTGTTTTCTATATTACTTCCCTGTATGGCACTGCACGGTCGTAAGATATGCCAGGGGCAAAAATTGACCCAAGCAAACCGGGCTGTATTCCTCGGAATGGGAGCAGACCGCACAAACACTTGCGCATGGAACAATGCGCATTCGAGCCGAGCTGGTTTTGCTCGCCCGGTGGGAGTGTTGGTGGCATAACCAACCTGGCTGAAGCATTGGCGAATTGCCCAATGCAGGAGCCGAGCTGATTTTGCTCGGCCCATCTAGCACATTGGTGAATTAACCAATGTAGTAGCCGAGCGGACTTTGCTCGGCCACTTAGCATATTGGCGAATTGCCCAACATGGTAAACGCGCTGATTTTGCTCGGTGGGAATGGCAATGTTGGTGTCTTTTCCAGCAATTGCCAGGCCGAGCTGAATTTGCCCGGCCAAAAAGAAGTACTAGCAAATTGAACAAACTACAAATGACATGCAAGTTTTTGCTCGGGCGGATAATTGTTGCTGCAAGACCGAGCGGATTTTGCTCGGCCGGTTCTTAAATGTCTATCTGGGACCAAGAGGAATTGCAAGGTTACTTGAAGACATTGTGTTTGCACGGTTCGGCCGGTCAAGAAGTTGAAAAGAAAGTTTGGAACAAGACATTCAAACATGAAGAAGCCGAACAAAAACAAAAGATGTACGAGCAAAAAGATTGTAATTTCATTGATTAAGGAAAGTCATTACAATTGGGGAGCATAGCTCGGTTACATAGCAAAAAAGGCAAGAAATTGAAGAGATCCTCAATCAAGATCAAGGCCTTGTTCGGTCTCTCCAGCGGGCACCTCGGTATTTGGGGGCGCAAGCTCTTCTAGGCTCTCCTCGGCCTCGGCGTCAGCGCCGCCCAAAGTAACGACCTCCCGGTCTTCTGTTCCGTCCTCGGCGTTCGGGGATTCGCCGGATGGAGTTTGCTCGGTTGACTTCTCCATCTCCTCGGCCAGCTTCTGAGCGGCGATTTCTTCCTCGGCCTCCTGCCGTGCCTCGGCAAGAAGACGATTCTGCTCGGCCTGGGAGTAAGAGAGCATGTAGACCGGGATATGGCGAGGCGGGTTGATGAACATTTCAGAATCCTGGCCAAGGCCAACTTTTTCCTGGCGGCTTTCGGTACTGAAAAAGATGTCCTGGTAACTGACCGGCGCTCATAGGTCCTTTCCCCTTTAAATCCGCGGTCCTCCGCCTCGTCCACCGCTTTGTCCATGGCGTCCTTGTTGGCGTCCCTCGGCTTTTCGGCTTCGGCGAGGTGCGAGCTTTCGCCTTCTTCTCGGCCTTCTTCTTCTCTTCGTTGGCCCGATCGAGTATCTGGAGCAGCTCGTCGCGCTCGCCTTGGACAACCATCTGCTCGGCCTTTAACCTTTCTACCTCGGCCTTGAACACTTTGTTTTCGGTGATGGCGTCACGAAGGCTTTGGCGAAGAGAAGCCATTCGCTCGTGGCAGGTAGTTCTTCCAGGCGACTCGCAAAATAGAACCGATTATCAATATCTCAAAGCCCAGCAGGAAAACCGAACAGAAAGTTCGAGAAAAACTGTTGAATTTACCTGCACGATGGATTCCGCCGCTGAGCGGAGGACCTTCAGGTCGGTCAGCTCATCATACTTCTTCATGTCACCGGGCAAGATCAATCCCCTGGTCAGGTTGAAACCGAGGGAGATATCCTTGTCTCGGCGGCGAAATCTGCGGCGAGCGCTTTCGGCCTTTGTAGGTGAACTCGGCGCCCGAGGGGCGGCGAGGGCCTTGCCTTTGGTTTCTTGGGCAAGTTGTTGCTCGATGCATTCGAGCTCGGTAGACGCCATTTCGGTGGAGTCCTCATCCACAAGGCTCGACCGTGACCTCCTCCTCTGCTTCTTCTTGGGCGGTGGCCGTCTTTCATTGGCGAGCGAGCACCGCCCTTCATTTGTCCTTTGGAGTTGAAGATCCTCCCCGGTTATACGGCGTTGGGGACTCGCCTTCCTCCCCTGATCATTGACTTAATGGCTCGATTTTGGCCATTTCTTGCTCGGCGGTGGTTGGGGACGAGTCGGCCGTGACAAATTTGGATCTGGCTCGGTGTTGGCTCGCAGAAATCGGTGACCTGCCTCTGCGGTGCTTGATAATTATGCGTTTGTTGGCCAGCAAACCGTCGGTGATTCCTCTCCTCGGCGGTATCTTGTGACAACACTCGGATTGCTTCTTGGTTTGGTCGGTTGTAGCGCCACCAAATTCTTACTCAAAAAGAGTCAAGTCTTAGACCGGTGCAATAAAGAGCAATTCAGAGAAGAAAGAAATTATGCACGGTCGGCGGGCTCCTTACGCTCTACGAAATTTTTTCCTAATCTGCCCGGCCAGATGGGTGCCTCTAGGTCTTCAGATGACGGACACCCACAAAAAGTCATCATCGTTTGACTCTTTGTCCGGGTTGCCTTCGATGGGTTTTGCTCGGCCCTTCTTCACTTTAAGGTAGTAGCAAAACCCACCCTTATTGGAACTGAGGCTGTACTGGTGAAAAATCTCCGCGAGGCCGAGATTGAGACCGTGCAGTCGGTTCAGCTCGGCGACGCCATTTATTATTTTATAGGTGTTGTTGGAGACCTGGGTTGGGCAAAGCCCTGTCTGCCTCAAAAATTCGCAGATCAGGGGCTGGACCGGGAAGCGAAGTCCTCCCTCTATTATTGACACCACGGTGAAGGGGCACCGTTCTAGATCTCCCCACGGAGTTTCCCCCTTCTTGCCGAGCTCTATGACTACATCTTCTGGGATTTGGAATTCTTCTCGGAACTCCGCCATTGGCGCGGGCGGGCTAACCCTACAGCGGTATTAGCCCATCTCTCGGCTATATGTACTCTACGGTATCTCGGTCAAAAATGTTGTTATGATTGCTCGGTCTTTGAGCTCTGCATAATGAAAAAAGGGGCAAGGGTTAGCACGGCATATATTGCGCGGCTTGCTATGGAAATAACTCTAAACGGTTCCAAGTCTTTGGCCGACCTCAACCTACCTCGGCCCGTCAGGACGGCTGATTTAGCCTCCTCTTTTGATGATGGTTTCTGCTCGGTCTAGGAGTTTTGACCGGTTGGATTCGAATGGAGGTTTTTGCTCGGTCGAGCCCAGATCAAGGGATTGGCTTTTGATTTCAGGTCGTTAGCCCGGGTAAACCTATCAGCCGATCTATGGTGCATACAGCTCGGTTGTGACCACAGTGCAAAGTCACAAACAGCTTTTTGCTCGGTTTAAACCCTCAAATTGGATCTAAATGAGCGCTTTGCTCGGTTCTGCCCAGTTTTCATGGCGTTCATGGTGTTCTTCCTAAGTTCCTAGCCCTTTCACTCTAACCTATGGAAAAACAGGGGGCACGAGGGCTCCCTCTTCTCCCCATTTTCATTCTCCTAGGGTGTGAAAGACACAGGCAAGACTTAAGCAACAAAAACCAACGAGTAAAGCACAATGGCACACGGAAATGAAGAACATGCTTGAGGAAGCCAAAAATGGCAATGGAATCTGTGAAGGGGATGAAAAGACTTACCAAGGACTCGCGAGAACCACGGGAGCTCAAGCCTGGTCGGCAATGGCAAACAGAGCAAGATCGCTACGCAACGAGAGGCGGTGGCAAAGAAAATGGGCTAAGTTGCGATGCTAGGGTTTTTGGGCTCGAATGGAAGATGGAAAGTGAAAGGGTTAAACCCTTCATTTGGGGTTTAATGATGGAGGAAGAGCTCTAACTTGGCCAGCGTTTGAAATCGAAGTGGCAGCATTGGTATGCGACCCAATAGAGGCGATGACACGCGTAACCTTGGCGGGCGGTGTCGATGCGGTTGTCACGACTTTTGATGGGGACAAGATTGATCATCACCGCCAATTTGGATTGCTCGGCGAAAATGTTCCCAATTCAATCATTGCACGGCAAAGTTACATGAGATAGCTTCGGCTGGCGAGAGCTACTCGATCATAGCTTCGGTCATAAGGTAAACCCAGTCACGATTGCTCGGATGGGTTTAAGGGCAATGAGAGGAGATTTATCTCATTATGCGGCGAACAAAAATAACGCCAGCGTTCATCGATTACAGCTGATACATTGGACAAGAGCGTCGAGCTATTTGTATTGCTTTCGGTTGACAAGGTCAACCGGTCAACCCGAGGCCGAGATTAAGGCGCTATGAAGCGAGGTCCGGCGGGAGATTGCGCAAGCCAAGGATTGGCCAAGACTCTGCCACGGATGCGGCTGGCCGGTATGCCGTTAGCCGTCGGTACGAAAGCGCTTGCGTGTGATCGGGGTTAGAGATGAAAGCGGTTGGGCCGGTATGCCTCACAACCGGCTGATCGCGATGGCGGGTCTAGGTTTCGGCTCTTCAATGAAGTTCGCTTGGATCCAAGTTACAAGCCGCGTGAAGAGATGCGGTTGTGTGATGGCGATTTTCCACAAGTGTTTGGCGGTCTTGGTACCTCGGTTAAGGTGCCACCGGGCCAATGGTGTGAAGAGGCGTCGCTCCACGAACGCCTCAATACCTGTTAAGCGATTCTGCATGTGTCGAGGAGGACAAAACCTTTACGTGTAAGGTGAGAGGCGCGCCTTGCCGCCTGTCGAGGAAGGAGTAGGTAGCGCATAATCTCGGAGTCGCCAGCGGCCTAGATATAGAAGGAGGCGAACGTTTACGGTATGAAAATTCTCTCTCAAGCTCTCTCTCTCGATCATCATCTCCTTGCTCCGAATCGACTTGAGCGTCGGAGGGTTTTTCCGGCACACCACCGCCGGGCAGCTCACCGTCCTTGTTTTGCAGAGACAGACGCCGTTAGAAGAAGCTCGACGTTCAAGGCGTACGGAGAGACGTGGATATTTCGCCCCCGTACATTCATATTTTCAAGTAAAATTCCAATGAGATATAATAAAAAAAACTCTTAAATCATAATAAAAAATAATATTATAATATATAATAATTAACAGCATAATAAATTATAATCAAATATACAAAAATCAGAACTAAAAATGTACCATAAAATTTCCCTGTTAATAATAGTCAATAGAAGGCAGCCATGGTGGGTGGTGGTGTGCCCCACAGCAATGTCTTATTCTAAATTTATGGCCACCACCTTCCCCCTCAATTATCAGCAGTCGATGACAGCTTACGTCACCAAATTAAGCACGCAAACTTGCCCGGGTAATGTCTGTTTCTAAATTTATGGCGACCATCCTTTCCTCTCCATCTCTTTCACATTATATAATTTATTTATTTTGATATTATTAATAATTTTTATAAAAAAAATATTAACAAAGTTTATTTTTAACAAAATAATCAATCTAGTTGCTCACATTTAAAAAAGACAAAAAACATTTAATGTGCAATTCTGATCTTATTCAGTTTAGACTTGGATAGATAATTTTAAGTTACAAGTCAAGTTTAAACCGGTCTATACAACTATTTGCACAACTCAGATCATCCTTATTGTTTATAATTCCAATAATCTTTGTAAATGATATGTTGTTTTACTTATATCTCATACTTTTTACATTTGAAAAGTTATTGAAAGCTCTCCAAACTCAATATATATCTATATATAATAAAATAGAATGGTTTTAAAATTTGTCTTATGTACATTTGTCCTATTAGGATATTTAGACGGTTCAGATCTATTCAAATTATAAAATAACGGTTGAGATATATTTTTCAAAAAATATCCTACATGTACATTTTCTATTTTTCGCTTCTCTTGCTTTTTCCTTTTTTCACCTATCCTTCTATGATCCCATGATCCCACCTCTCTCTTTATTTTTTATTTTCTCCCATTTTTATTTTTTCTCTATTTGTCTTCTTTTTTTTTTTCTCCTTTTGCTCACTTATTTTTATTCATATTATATAGAAAAGTCTGTGATTCAAAAATTAGAAGCCAGATTTTACTATGTGGAGTGAAGACTAAATTAATGAATTTTATAGTTCACAAATTAAATGGATTTGAACAATTAATTATTATTTTTAAATACATTGCATACCTGATAGATTTTATAAATTTAGATCTCATATGAATCTTTAACATCTATATAATAAAGCAGGATGGTTTTTGAATTTGTCCTACTAGGACATTTAGACGGCTTAGATCTATTCAAATTATAAAACAACGGCTGAGATATATTTTCCAAAAAACATCCTACATATGCATTTTTTATTTTCCCACTTCTCTCTCTTACTTTTTCCTTTTCTCACCCATCCTTCCATGATCCGATGATGCCACCTTCCTCTCTATTTTTTTTTTAATGTTCTCCCATTTTTATTTCTCTCTCTATTTGTTTTTTTTATTTTATTTTCTTCTTTTTGTTCATTTATTTTTATTCATATTATAGGGAAAAGTCTACGATCCTAGAATTAGGAGTCAGATTTTACTGTATGTAATGGAGATTAAATTAATGAATTTTATAGTTCACAAATTAAATTAATTAGAACAATTAATTATTATTTTTAAATATATTGAATACCATAGACCTCATAAATTTAAACCTTATATGAATCTTTAACATATTTTAATAAAGTAAGATGGTTTTTGAATTTTCAACATATTTTTGTCCTATTAGGACATTTGGATGACTAAGATCTGTTCAAATTATAAAACAATAGTTGAGATATATTTTCCTAAAAAATATCCTACATATATATTTTCTACTTTCCCGCTTCTCTCTCTCTCTCTTACTTTTTCCTGTTCTTACCCATCCTTCCATGATCCTATGATCCCACATTCCTCTTTCTTTTCTTTTTATTTTTTTATTTTCTTCTTTTTGTTCAATATATTTTACACATATTTTCATATAATGTATGTAGATCTGTAATACACTAGGACATTATGGACATATATACAATTTCCCTATAATTATATAAGCAAAAACAATATTGTATGTATACCCGTGGAAATTGTATGTATGCTAGGCACATCTATTTATCTAGTTATATATTATATAAGCAAAAAGAGTTTTCGTGATAAGTTTTGTGAGAATTCTAAAATTTTATAATAAATTTGTGATTTTATCAAATTAAAAAATAAATTTAAATAGTGTTGAGAATACAATTATATTCTAATGCTAACATTATTTATACCGTGCCTTCAAGTACGAGCATACGCTAATATATTATATGACACAATTTATTTTATCTTCTTATGGTTTAGTCTAAGAACACTTTACCCTGTGGTTTAAATATAGGTAGAGAGAACTCTCTTATAATTTTGGATTAAAGTGTTACGATTAATTTTTTCGTTAAAGACAACGGAATGTATTGCACTCTCTCTCAAATTGAAAGGGGGCGATGCAAAAATCCTAAGAGTTTGTTTTGAGAAGTGCTAAAAAAACGTTGATTTTTTTATTTTTATTTATTATGAAAAGATGTATAAAAAGTAAGGTGATGTGACCTAAATAAATCAAAAATTAATAAGCTTACTTTTTTTTTACACTTCTCAAAAAAGGCCTAAATCAAAGTAAAAAATTGAACCAAAGGTTGATAATACCCTTATATTCATCATATTATCCAAATTAAATCTTAATCCTAATCAAACCCAAACCCTAACCCTAAATCTAATTGTCATCCTTTTTAAATAATGTAATTTAATTTAAAATGTTACTAAATGAGAAATTGGGTTCAAAATTAAATAATAGATTAAGTAATTTTATGGTAATAAAGGTTAATTTATGGTTTAATTTATATATATACGTGTAAATTTCTGATTTAAAATGTTATTAAATAATAATTTGGGTTAAAAAATGAGATTAAGATAATTTCATGTTAATTGATTAAAGTATTTATGTTAATTTATGATTTAGTTTGTTAAATATATATTTATATGTTTAATTTAAAATTTTATTAAATAAAAAATTTTAATAAATTAGGCTATTTTAGTTTGATTTATGATTTAGTTTATTAAATATATATTTATATTTTTAATTAAAAAAATTATTAAATAAGGTTTTTTATGGTAATAAAGGTGTTTAGTTTAATTTATGATTTAATTTTATATTATATATATGTTTATTTTAAAATTTTATTAAATAATAAATTAGATTTAAAATTAAAAATTATATTATGATAATTTTATGATAATAAATTAAGGTGTTAGGTTAATTTTATGGTAATATTATGTTTAATTTAAAAGTTATTAAATAAGAAATTAGGTTAAAAATAAAAAATTAAATTAAGGTCATTTTATGGTAACAGATTAGGGTGTTTAATTCACAATAATTTTATTTGGTAAATATGTGATTAAAATAGGAAATTATATCTATTAGAGAAGAGAGAAAGAGAATATACAATTTTAGCTATACTTTTAACAGAGTTAGCTTTGCATTTTGATCCAATACCATAAGGAGGTTCGTTGTATATATTTAAACTATAAAAGAATAGAATGCTCGGAGACAAAACTATGCGTGTTTGATTGGGGGAATAAGGGGGGAGATTATTTACTGTGCGGATTGTAATCCGCACAGTAAATCTAATCCGATGTTTGTTTTTTTTTTAGTCCGCCGGACTCCATGTCCGGCCGGACTCCTAATCCCCCATATGGGGGATACCACTGTCCGGGGGGGGTGTGGGATAGTATTGGTGGGATTATTTACTGTTTGGATTAGAGGGGTGAGATGACCATTTTGCCCATTTTCTTTGTGTGGCTGTTGTGTTTGATTGGACCATGAAGTGTTGGATATAAATATTGAAAAAATATATGTTTCAAACATTGAAAAAAAAACTGGTGCTAAAAAAAAATATTGAAAAAATTTATTTAATTTCATTTAATTATTTATTTATTTATTTAATTTGTTGAAATAATTTTTTATGGATATTTTATTGATGTTTTATTTTAAAATTTTGTTTATGTTTTATTTAATTTCATTATTTAAATTTAATAGATGTTTTATTTAATTTCATTTTTTGATTATTATTTTTTTAAAAACAAATTTATTTAAAATCTTAATTAAAAAATAATATATATTTTTATTGATATTTTATTTATTTATTTTTAAAAAATAAATTTATTTAATTGTGTAAAAAATAAAATAAAATAATTTTTTATTTAATCTAGCTAAAAATAAATAAAATATTATAGATATGTTTAATATTGCTATTACTTAGTAAACAATTTAAAAAGGGTAAAATAGTCATTTGTTCATTTATCCTATCCAGTCCGTCCAACCAAACGTTGGATTCACTAAAAATAGTCCGGGGGATTCACAGTCCGGACATCTAATCCCATGAAAAAACAAACACAGGATACGTATCCAATCCGACCAAATAGTCCGGGGGATTCACAATCCCAGGACTCAAGTCCGATGGATTCTAATCCCCCCTTTTCCAGTCCGCCCAATCAAACACACCCTAAGGGGATAAAATGAATTTTGCTTTGTATTATGTATAGCCTCCATTTGGGAAGTGGGTTGGCTTTTTGGCTTTTAATTTTTTTGGCTATTTTAGCCTGGGTTAAAAAGCTTGGTTTGGGAAGGGCTTTTTGGCTTTTTGACTTTTTTTGTGAGAGAAGAGTGTAATGATTATGGGTTGGATGTGATATTTTGTTTTTTGTGACTAAAATAGCCTATTTTGTCTTTTGTGACTAAAATAGCCAAAAAAACCCACTTTAGTTCTTCCCAAACGGACCCTATTGTACTCCATCGTTATTGTTGACATAGAGGCACGTCAAAATAATGATATTAAGATAATTTAAATAAAGGGTAATTTTGAAATAATTCATGAAAAAGTGATTCCATATTTTATAAGATGTATTTTTTAAATATATTTTTGGTAATTAAAATTTAAATATATTTTATTTAGCCTCATTTATTTAATATATTTTTCATCATATAAAATATAGCCAGTCCCATATTCTATTAGGAAGTGTGTTTGTTTTAAAGGATTATTTCATGGGATAATTCATCCGGATTAATAGTTCATTGTTTGGTTCAATTTTTTTACTCCGGATTAATAGTCCCTTCAGACTATTAGTCCCTCATATGAGGGATTATTGTATTCTGAGGAGAAGGTGGGATTATTTCCATGGGATTGGTATCCCATGGGACTAATGTGTAAAACGTTCATTTTACTCTCATGTTATTATTTAATAAACAATTGAAAAAGGGTAAAATAGTCTTTTAAACATTTATAAATTATTTTTATAGTGTTGTTAATTTAAAATTATATAGTAAATAAAAAATATAAATTATAAATTTAATTTAATTAAAAATAATAAATTAAAAATTATGGCCTTATAATTTTTTTAGTGCTGTTAAAAAATTAAATTTATATATTAAATAAAATTATTTTTTTAGTGTTGTTAATTTAAAATTATATACTAAATAAAAAATATAAATTTAATTTAATTAAAAATAATAAATTAAAAATTATGACCTTATAAATTAAATTTTTTTAGTGTTGTTAAAAAATTTTATATATTAAATAAAATTATTTTTTTAGTGTTGTTAATTTAAAATTATATATTAAATAAAAAATATAAATTATAAATTTAATTTAATCGAAAATAATAAATTAAAAATTATGATCTTATAAATTAAAATTTTTTTGTGTTGTTAAATTATAAATTATAGATTAAAAATTTAACATTATATATTAAATAAAAATTATAAATTACAAGGGTAAAATAATTTTTTAAATATTTATTCTTGTCTAGTTCGTCTAACCAAATATTAGATTCAATAAAAATAGTCCAATCTAGACATCTAATCTCATGACTAAACAAATATAAGATACAAAATCAATCCAATCAAATAATTTGGGAACAATATATGGCGGGACTAATAATCCGGTTGATTACAATCCCCTCCTTATCTAATTCGTCTAAACAAACACATCCTATGAGATAATTTTTTTTTTTTTTTTTTTTTTTTATAGTGGTGACAGTGATAAGCTGATCACGGTGATGGCGTGGCAGCAAAACCGTAGTGATTGTTTTTTTTTTTCCAGCGATGACAATGATAAGCTGGTCATCGTGATGGGGTGGCAGCAAAACTGTAGTGATGATGGCAACATTGTTAACAATGGTGGCAGCGAAGGAGCAAGGATTTTCTCCTTGTTTTTCTTACTTGATAGGTTATTGGATTTAGGATTAGTTTGGAATGTCTTAAAAAAGTGTATTTTTTGATTTATTGATGGATTTGGGTTAAATTAGAGTTGGATTTGATGTGATGTGTTAGAGAGGTGATGTGATTTAAATAAGATGATATGACTTAAATAAGATAGTGTCTTTTTAACTTTTTGACTTATTTAATACATGTCCAATTTCGATGATCCGAACCGTTCACATTTTAGAATTTGTCATATATATCATACCTGTAAAAAATCAAATTGATCGAATATCGAAAAAACTAAAAAACGTTTATTAAAAAAATTTAATAAATAGTTTTATTATTTAATAAAACTTTTAATTTACGTAATTTTTGATATCCGATTGACTTGATTTTTTAAAATATGATATATATGATTAATTTTAAAATATGAACGGTTCGGATCGTTAAAATTCAACCCAAAAGTTAACCTAAAGACCTATCAAGTAAGAAATTAAGTAGGAGTGCCAAGGCGGTGATCGTTGCTTGCGGCGAAGGGGCAATACCATTGGTAGTGGAATTAGTCTACCTTGGTAGGCTTAGAAAATTGTTTTTGCCATAATTAATTTATTTTTTTATTAATTATAAAAATATATATTTTTTGTTAATTTTTATTTTGTCGTCATATCAAATACTAGTAATATGGACCATGGAAACAAATAGAGCACATTTCTTTGAAAACAATTGCATAAAATAGGGCAATCCAGGCCATAAATCTAAATTTATAACTTTTAGAGCAATTGCCTCAAGTTCTATTATTTTTTTGTCCAAAAGAATAATATTAAAGTGAAATACTATATTTTTGGTTTTTTTTATATATTTTTTTTCACTGAAAGACAAATTGATTACAAAATCAAAAAAAAAACAAATTTAAATAAAATATCACATCAAACTCCGTAATTATTTCAGTTTTTCTCTCACAAACATCACATTAAACTACAAAAAAATCTAACTATCTTTCCAAATACAAAAAAAATTTCTTCAATAATATCCTACAACTAAAAAAACTTACAAAAAAATCCACTTCCTAAACACCTACATTATGTTTGCCTATTTATTTATTTGTTCACTTGTCCACTGTTGCTGCCCACTATCGTCGACGGACAAGTGGTGGACGACAACTTTTCCGACACTATCAAGTTTTTGGGTGACTTTTTAGTGAGTCACTAGTGGAAACCCATGACGGTGAGCAACAATTGATAGTAGTAGGGATGAAAGGAGCGTAGGACTAGGGGGTCACATGTTCTCCTAAATTTTCAATATTTATATTGTTACCTTTATACATATAGTCTATATCTTATTCATCTTTTATAAAATTATAATAGTACTCCTTCTTAAATTATGTAAAATTTCTATGTATTTTTAAAATTTTAAAAGTGTTCTATTATATATCTTTTGATCATTCTTGTATATTCTTAATTGAAAGTCAGTGGTAAAAATTGAATTAATTGATTATTTCTTTCTTATTAAAAAGTTTGTTTAACTGATTGTTCCTGCACTACAACAAAAACATACTTTAGTGGCACTACACTAGTGGCATATTTTTAGAAAATGCCACAAAAAATGATATTTAGTGGCACGTTTTTGAAAAATGCCACAAAACGACAAACATAAAAGGCTCTAGTGACATTTCAATGAACAAGTGTCACAAAACTACAACAAAAACATACTTTAGTGGCACTACACTAGTGGCATATTTTTATAAAATGCCACAAAAATGATATTTAGTGGCACGTTTTTGAAAAATGCCACAAAACGACAAACATAAAAGGCTCTAGTGACATTTCAATGAACAAGTGTCACAAAACTACAACAAAAACATACTTTAGTGGCACTACACTAGTGGCATATTTTTAGAAAATGCAACAAAAATGATATTTAGTGGCACGTTTTTGAAAAATGTCACAAAACGACAAACATAAAAGGCTCTAGTGACATTTCAATGAACAAGTGTCACAACACTACAACGAAAACATATTTGAGTGACACCATACTAGTGGCATGTTCTTAAAAAATGTCACAAAAAGAATATTTGGTGGCATTTTTTAGAAAAATGTCATAGAGCCACAAACATTCAAGGCTCTAGTGGCATTTCAATTAAAAAAAAGTGTCATTTCACTACAACAAAAATGTCACTATAACAAATTTACACTTTAGTGACACTACACTAATAGCATGTTTTTAGAAAATGCCACAAAAATAAAAATTGGCATTAAATGTTTTAGAAAAATGCCACAGAACCACAAAACATATAAGGCTCTAGTTGTATTTCAATAAAGAAATATCACATCAATTTTATGGCATTTTATAAAATAATGACACAAAAAATTATGTTCGTGACATTTACCAACAGATGCCACTAAACTTTAGTTGCAATGGCATTTTTTAAAAAATGTCAGGATAGTAGGTAGGTGCAAATTACTTTTTATGGCACTTAGGTGAAAAGTGTCATAAACAAATATTTTATAGTATTTTGAGAAATGCCACTAAGCCAAAAACTTTCCAAACTTATAATGACATTTTTGAAAAAACAAAAAATGCCAATATATTTTCTAAATTTTTAAAATGCAGTAAATGATTAAAAATAAATGAATTAAACTCAATATACACTACAGGAAAAAGCATATTCGGCGACTAAATTTCCTAACCAAAAAAATTTGGTCGCTGAAAGTATAGCTTTCAGCGACCAAAACAGCATTAGTTGCCAAAAGTAAAGCTTTTTGGTGATTAAACAATTTTAGTAGCCAAAAGTCTACAATTGGTGACTAAAACTAAGTTTGGTCGCTGATTATATGGGTTTTAGTGAGTAAAAAAATTTTAGTAGTCCAAAATAAATTTTTTTGGCGACTAAAAAAATTTAGTAGCCAAAAGTTTACAATTGACGACTTAAAAATAAGTTTGGTCGCTGATTATATGGGTTTTACCAACTAAAAAATTTTAGTAGCCAAAAGTAAAGCTTTTTTGTGCCAAAAAAAAATTTTAGTAGCTAAAAGTCTACAATTGGCAAATAAAAAATAAGTTTAGTCGCCAAAAGTGGTCATTTTTAGCGCGGGAGAACTAAAATCCTAAGGCGGGAATAAAATTTTTTGGTGACCAAAATTTTGGTAGCTGAAAGTGCATCTTCCGCGACCAAATCCGATTTTGGTCGACAAAAGTTAAATTTTTTAGCAACTAAAAAATAATTAGTAGCCAAAAGTATAGAATTGGCGACTAAAAAATATTTTTAGTCGCCAAAAGTGGTCTTTTTTTATTTTGGTAGTAAATAGTTTATTTTACATAAATTATGTTCAATAAAATAATTATGTTTATACATATAATTTTATATTAATATAAATGTATGTACTATATAAATAATATATGTTGCATATATAATCATGTGGTGCTATGGAGGTGTAGTGGGAAGAGTGTGGTGTATAAGGTTTATGGTGCGGAAGGTTGGCGGTTCGAGTCTCCACAAGAGCGGATCAAATTGTTCTACAACGAATTATCGTCATGAATGGCACTTGATAGCGTCACGAATAGTGCCTACCATGACATTAAAGTGTCACTGAAAGGTTTTAGTTTTGATGGTGTAATGACACTTACAAGTGTCACTAACTCTTTTTTTAATGGCGCTTGATAGTGCCACAAATAATATCTACCATGATATTAAAATGTCATTGAAAGTTTTCAGCCATGATGGTGTAGTGGCACTTGCAAGTATCTACCGTGGCACCGATAGAAGTGGCACTTGTTCAAAATGCCACAAGACCAAAAAATGTCATTAAAAGAATAGTTTTGTGGCACTTTCAAATGTCACTAAACTAAGAAAATGTTGTAGTGCTGTCCATTGTGGGGTTCTTTATTGAGTTGATATTGTTAAACTTGTTAATCATATATTCAGTCGAGTTCTTGATTATAGATTTATAAGTCAAGTTGACACAATTCTCATCAAAATTGTAATATTGGATCTCATCAATTACACACAAAAACAAAATGTATAAATTTTATAATATCTCATTTTTGCTTATTGTGGGTTTTTTTTTTTTTTAATGTTGTGACTAATATGTGTCTCTCTACTTTGAATTTCTGGCTCCATCAATGTGTGAGAATAGAGAAAGAAAGAAATAGATTAAAAAAGATAATAATAATAAAAAGAGTGCAAGAGAAAATGGAAAAATATATATATCGTTTAAAACGACCTCTGTACAAATAGGTGGACAGGGGAACAGATAGAACAACATTTATAGTATATCATTTAAAACGATCTTTCTACCAATTTTTCCAATAAAACACCTATCCAACCAAAATAATCCAATAAAACACCTATCCAACCAAAATAAATGAGTTAAATGACTTAAGCCATTTTTACTACGAACTGGGCCATCACATGGGCCGCAGGCCCAATCCATCACATAAGATGGGTCAGCCATTTTGACAACTATGATTACATGCGGGTAAGCTTTTCCATTTGGAAGTTCACTTTTCTATGCCCATTTTATAAACGTAAATGATATAATTAGTTAATAATTAAAAAAAAGTACGAGAGAGTGTTACTTTTAATATTTTAATTGATTATCACATCACTATCACATCACTAAACTTGAAAATTGAATCTAATTTTTGATCATGAATAGTAATGCTCTTTTCATTTTTGTCTCAAACTTTGGAAACATGATATGATTAATCAATGGTAATGTTTGGTTAACTAGAATGGAATTGAATGAAATAATTATTCCATCAAAATATTTATTTTCACTTTTGGTTGGTTAAAAAACATACATTACAAATAAAATCATATGGGAATAATCATTTCATAAGGAATTCTAAAAAATAATCATTTCATTCCATTCCATCTCATTTCAATGAACTAAATTGAACATTAATATAGATGAGTTTGAAAGATCAACAATTGTCCAAAGATCAAGTTTTGGGTGGTGAGCATAAAACAAGTATAATAAGTTTTTGATACCTTAGTAAGATGGCACACTAAGGCCTTGTTTGGGAAGACTAAATAAGTGCACTTTTTTTTTTTTGACTAAAAAGTGAGGTTGAAAATATGGATGTTTGGGTTAACTTTTGACTTTTTTGAAAAAAAAAAATAAAAAAAAAAAAAAAATTTTTTTTAGAAAAAATTTGAATTGAGTCAGTTGTCTTGTAATTGTTGACTTTGATTGATGAATAGTGTTTTTTTTTTTTTTTTTTTTTACTTTTTTTATTTTTTTTGACTTTTGACTTTTAAAATTACCTAATAATCGTTTAAAACAAGATTTGAAATGAAATCCAAACAAAACACACAGTTCATCTTATTCTAATATAAAATAGTTATATCCTGCCTTTATTCTCAAATCAAACATGGTCTTAAGGCATCATCCTCTTTTTGAGGAATATGTTGCATGGTTTGTGACTAAACAAAAACCATTGACACTTTTGAGTCTAATTTTTTTTTTGTTTTTTAAATAAAAAGAAAAAGATAAACTCGAATCTAATTCTTGAAGAGAGGAAAAGCAAAAGAGATTTAGTTCATGTAACAAAGAAACCTATAAATCATGCACCCCTTTATTTCAACCAGAATAGTCAATCAAATAATTTGTATGTAACATGCTGTTTTGGAATCTATATCCTACTCAAACTTTTCAAAACGTCACATTCAACTCATTCTCATTATATTTTTTTTCTCACAAAAAAGTCAAAAACACCAAAAACCTTTTCCAAACGAGATTTTTTAGCCCCAGGTTAAAATACCAAAAAAAAACTAAAAAGTCAACCCACTTCCCAAACGAACCTGTAGTCACCGAGCAATGTTTTAACAAAATTATTAAATATTTATTTTATACAATATTTACATGAGTGTGGGACTCAAGTAATAAACGTGCAGGTTCTTGGCCAACATAGGGAAATAATGTGCAAATAAATAATTGTCCTATTTCATTCTGGTAGGTACCTTGCTATCTGTATAGATATATATACCAGTAAATTTAATATGAAAAATGCATGCAGCTCATAATGGTCATAGGCGTTTTCAAAATTATAAGAGTTGATCAAGATGGATAGGATCTTAAAAGTTTTGTTTTATAATAGATTAATTCGAAGTTTTGTTTTATAACTAGATTGGGTGATTTTGCGAGAGAAGAAAAAAGGAAATCGATTTTATTAATCATTTATTTGAATTAATAAAGGGAAGAGAAATGAGAATAAATGTAAAGAAATAGATTTATCTCACAACTACTTTTTGAATCACTCCAAAATTGGAGAGATTGAAAGAGAAAATAAATAGGATGATTATTAATTTTAGGGCAAAATTCACTTTATCCTCTTGTGAATTTGTCTCGAAGTGCCTTATCCATTTATGATTCAAATATATAAAGAGATATCCCTTATAATTTTAACCTAAAGTGCTATAGTTAATTTTTTCGTTAAATATAACGAAAGGTGTGTCACACTATCTCAAATTAAGAATAGACAATGCAAAAGTCTTAAGTCAAAGTCAAAAATTGAATCAAATGTCAATAATACCCTCATATTCATCTTATTCTCCAAATAAATCTTAGTCCTAACCCAACCCTAACCCTAATTGTCATCTTTTATATAATTTTTTTTTAATTTAACATGTTATTAAATGATAAATTGGGTTTAAAATTAAATAATAGATTAAGGTAATTTTATGATAATAAATTAGAGTAATTAGGTTAATTTATGTTTAATTTAATATACATATATTATGTAAATGTTTAATTTAAAATATTATTAAATAATAAATTGGGTTAAAAATTAAAAATTGGATTAAGGTAATTTTATGATTTAATTTTATGGCAATAAATTAAGATATTTAGGTTAATTTATTATTGAAGTTGTTAAATATATATTTCTATGTTTAATTTAAAATGTTATTAAATAAGGTAATTTTTATAATTAAGGTGTTCTATCTAATTTGTTGAATATATACATTCATATGTTTAATTAAAAATGTTATTAAATAAGGTAATTTTATGGTAATAAATTAGGGTATTTAGTTTAATTTATGATTTAATTAGTTATATAGATGCTTATTTTAAAATTTTATTAAATAAGAAATCTTATTAAACAATTAAAAATTAGATTAAGATAAATTTAAGGTAATAAATTAAGGTGTTTAAATTAATCTTATGGTTTAATTTATGGTAATTTTATATTTAATTTAAAATGTTATTAAATAAGGAATTGAGTTAAAATTAAAAATTAGACTAAGGTAATTTTATGATAGTAAATTAGGGTGTTTAGTTTATTATGATTTTATTTGTTAAATATGTGATTAAGATAGAAAATTATATATATTAAAGAAGAGAGAAAAAGAATATACTATAGGGGTATTTAGGTAATTTTATCCTTATTTATAATAGAGTTAACTTTGCATTTTAGTCCAAAACTATAAGCGGGTTCTTTGCCTATATTTGAACTACAAGGCCTCGTTTGTTTTTAGAGATAAAACGAAGAGGATTGATAGTGAATGGATTAAAAGTGATAGGATTATTAGTGAGTGAATTGATAGTGAAGGGATTAAGTAAAATTGTATTTGTTTTGATGGTAGTTGTTAATGTGGAGATTCTTAAATTATTACCCTATAAAAGAAATATAAAATATTAAAACAAATAAAATTATGATTTTTACTTAACAAAAAATACAAAAATATTAAACAATAATGTTTAAAAAAAATGCCCAATATGTAAATAAAAAAATAAAAAATAAACCTAATCCCATAGAACTAATTTCCTAATACCATCTCCATCTTCTCCATCTTAATTCCAACTCCAAGGCCCATTCTAATCCTATGAGATTATGAATCCCCTCTCCATCTCCTAAAACAAAAACAACATGTAGTGAGTCCTACCTCTATCTCAATCCTACCTCTTTCTCCCAAAACAAACGGGGCCTAAGGAGATAAAGTGTTTAGAGACAAAATCGCAAGGGGTGAAGTGAATTTTTCCCTTAATTTTATATAATACCAAAATTGTCCATCTAAATACTAAATAAAAACATAAAAAAATATATTTTAGTAATATAACCCGTAAGAGTTTCTTTTTTTAGGTAGTTTATCCAAACAAGATTGAAGAGAAATCACAATTTTCTCTTTTCTCTCCAACTTAACTAAACAAGAGGGAGAGAAATCCATATATATATATATATATTTCCCCTCCTAACTTAATTCCTTTTTTTTTTCTTTTTTCTTTTTTTTTTCTTTTTTTTGTAGGATGTTAGTTTGTTAGTAAAATTAAATTACAACTAAAGGTAATATATGTTTTTCCTCTCCAAACTTAATAAATTATTTCCTCTCTCTCTCTCTCTCTCTCTCTGTGTGCCAAGATTTTAGGATGTTAGTTTGTAAGTGTGATGTCCCGGGTATATCACCCACTTTATTCTCCTTTTAGTTTCGTTTAATTTCTTAATTTTGGAACTTTGATTTCAATCTGAGGTCTCATCGGCCATGTGAGTTCACCTTCTAAATTTTTCTTGTGTTAACATCCTAAGCTAGTTCCGAAGTCTAATTTTATAGCGAATCGGGGTAGAGAAGAACTTAGTCAAAACTTAGAATTGCATCTGGGTAAACAAAATTGCACACGCGGGGAAGGAGCCGCACATGTGGGGTGTGGTGCCGTATGTACGGTGATGGGTAGAGTTTTGAGGCTCAACTTTTGGAATAAAAGCATATGCAAGGGAAGAAAACTGCACATGTGGAGAGGAGGAACCGCACATGCAACCTAGGGCCTGTACGTGCAGAAGGGGGGCGCCACACATGTAGCAAAAGGTGTACACGTGCGAGAATGTTTAGTGAATATGAAATTCTCTCTCTCTCTCTCTGTCATGACCCAAACCCGCCCCTATAGGTTTAGCGACGTAACCGACCAGTAATCCGTGGATTACCTACGGTCTCTTAAGACATTAACAAATAATAAGAGGCTGCGGAAGCAATAAATGTAAAATAAACAAGGTCCAATGAGCTGTGATGACATACATGGGACAGAAAGTTCAAAACTTATTTATATACATAGCATGCTAGTCAAAGTACACCAATATGTACAAAATATTTACATAAGTACGTCCCAAGATCCGACTTTACAACAACACAACCACTGACTAGCATGAAGTGCAAAAACTGCCACGGTGTTAGGCTTCAGGCAGAACCTCATCGGGAGGCGCAACAGGTGGCTGACCAAAACGAAACAGAAGGCCATCAACTCTGGCCAGGGTCTTGTGCCGGCTCACCTACATATATTTAATAAACTATGAGCGAAAGCCCAGTAAATAATAACAGAGTAAAGGGTTTAATGAATGATGTCCATCACAGAGCTAGAAACCAGAGTTTATATCAAATACATAATCTTATCAAAAACAGTCTTATGCATATTCAGATTTCCAATCAGAAATAGATTCAGATACAAGCCCATATTCCTAATCAACTCAGGAATTGCATAAGATCATATGTGGTACACCCATTAGCTAACAGATCCATCGGCCACGGTATTGTTACCCCCTGGCAAGGGCCATCGCCACTGATATTATTACCTGGCGAGGGCCATCGCCACGCGATATTATTACCTACGGGCAAGGGCCATCGGCCACGGTATTGTTACCCCCGGGCGAGGGCCATCGGAACCAAGGGTGCCACAAATACTTTTCAGAAAACTGGACATTCATTCATTCATTTCCAACATATCATAGCTTTTCAAGAACCAATCATTTCATATCATAGTATACTGAAAATACATAACATGGAACATAACTTTACAAAATTATTACTCACAGTGGGCGTTGATACAAGTAGACGAAGTCAAGAGGGTCAAACGGATTGCGGCACGTGACCTCCATAACACATTACGGATACACACTTGAAACACGCATCCAAACGTACAAAACTTATCTCAACGATTCTAAGTGTGTACCTAACCCCTTACCCTTAGTATGGAGTCTTAATCATGGCCTAGGAATGCCTAGGATGGAATGGGGGTGTAAAAATGCCTTAGAAAATGTTTTTCAAAAGTTGCTGAAAACAGGGGCCTTGCTCGAGCGAGCCTTCCTTCGCTCGAGCGAGCTTCCAAAATCAAAGGCTTCGCTCGAGCGAGACTTCCTTCGCTCGAGCGGTTTGATGAAACAGTAAAAATACTGGATGCTGTGATTTTACGCGCGATGCTCGCTCGATGCTCGCTCGAGCGGAGCCCTGGACAAAGGTGCTCGCTCGAGCGAGGAATCCTTCGCTCGAGCGAGGAAGCCAAATCTGGGATTTCCAGATTTGTCTTCCAAGTTCGAACCAAGCATTCTTCAACCAAAAACTCAACCTCTTGGGCCCAAATTCTGGAAAAACATTTCAAACTCATAGTACATCAAGTTTCAAGAGTCAATTTATAAAATCATTGCCCAAGAGTGAGTCCATTTGAGCACCATTTTCATAAATTTTCAAGAACAAGGGGTTAAACAAACATGCATGAGTTCAAATACATTTCAAAGCTTCAACTCATGATCCAAGGCAACATTTAACTCAGAAATTTGTTGACCTCATAGGCTTTAGCAAAAATATGCACATGCATGTAGAAATTTAACACCCAACAACTTCAATTTCCATGAATGTGTACATGCATGTATGTTACACTACCCAATTTAACAATTCAAGCTAATTCTAGACTCTAATCTTCAATTGACCAAGAGACATGCAAGAACTAACTCAATCACATGAATGAGGGGATGAATTCTTACCTTTAAGTCTAGAGTGTCAAGCTTAGAGGTTCTATTACACACACACTTCTTTAGCTCCCTCAAATTTCCAAGCAATTCTTTGAAGACTATAATTTTCCCTACTCCTCTCCCTCTAGTCGGTCTAGAGCAAGGAAAATGGCTGAGGAGAAGGTTTTGTTTAAGTGTAATAAGCTCAAAACATGTTGCCTACAAGACCCACTAACAATGGCAAAAGGGTAATTACGGCAACTTAGGTGTTTTGCTTATTTTAATCTAATTTAATCACACCTAATCACATATTGAATAAAAATACCATTAAATCACATAAAATCCAACTAGTCTAAAATGCTAATCGATTCTGGAATCGGGCGCCGATAGGGCTTCCAATTTGCAGTTAAAAATTTAAAACACGAACAGATATTCCGACACCGAACAGATAAAAATATCACTCATGCAATGCACATGCACATAGATTCTAGATTTCCTCTAAATTACTATTAGGCATGATTAAGTCCCAATTAGCGTTAATCAGGGTTGGGGTTATTGCACTCTCTCTCTCTCTCTCTCTTTTTCTTTTCTTTTTTTTTTCTTTGTCTTCACTTCTATTACTTTTCTCTCTTTCTCTACTTTATCTTTTCTACTCCCTCTTTATACATTTACTTCACCAATCTTACATTTCCTTTGATCTCTCTAAACTAATTAGGATTTTGACTCTAGTGCTTTGGGACTTCTTGGAGAACTCCTCAAGGGTTGCATTTTGTGCAATGAAGATCAGATTTCAACACCTTTGATTCAAGGGCTTTTCTTCTTTCAGGTAGGGTGTTACTTTGAGTTATATGTATGATTTTAGCATGTCTAGCTTTTCTTTGACAAATCCATGGTATTATGAGTAGAGTTTTGTAATGTTGGGTTTTGGAAATGCTTGAAAATGTGACATTTCTCATGTTTTTGCCCAAATTGATTTGTTTCATGAACTTATGAGACTCTTGGATGTCCATTGAGGAAAATATCGTTTGAAAATGAGAGAAATTCATTCTTGAGAAAGACCCTAGATTTTGGAAATTGGGGAAATGTGGATTTTGTGAAAAACTCATGCAAATGTTGGGATTTTCCATTGAGAAAATGGTGAACTTTCATAAGCGATGTATTGTTGAGGCACCCATGAGATGGGTGGGTTGTCTTGTTGAGAAATTACCCTTGATAGTATAATTGATACATGCTTGGATTTTGAAAATTTGATATTGATTGTAAATATGAAAGATTGTCATATGTCACACACACACACACAAACACACACACACACACACACATATATATATATTGTTGAATGATATTCGAGGAATATCAATGATTGGGATAAATTTGAAAAATGTTGAACATTGTTTTAGTATTGAGAACTATTGAAAATGTGGGAGTTTCTCATTGAGAATGTGTATATGTAATTACATTCTATTTCATTCAATACATAGCTTTTGAATAATGTCTTATTAAAACTACGATTTTGGAAAGAAGGAGTCACTGTTTTGAGATGCCTTTTGAAACTTGAATTGTTTTGGGGTAAATACAGTAGTAAGTCCGGATAAGATATGTAGATTGAGAATTAAGTTAGCCTGAGTGTCTAGGGTGAAATATCAAAAATACGTGCAGGGTAGGTGCCACGTACCTTTCGGTTATGAGCTAGTAAAGTGGGTTTGGTAGTCTTGAGAGACCTATTTATAGACACTAGCCTAGGGATTACCTGAGTTATATTTACCACTTCGTATTATGATTTTATTGCATCGATGTATTTATGTTTTCGAAATGAGCAATGACATGAGATTTCAAAAATATATAACTCATGGTTTTTTGGAGCATGACATGACATTGCATGCATATTCATAAGACTATTTAAAACATATATAATTTGTTAATATCTTCCTACTATGCACTATGCTCACCCCTAGTGGATTTGTGTAAGAAATGATTTTGTGTTTCAGCCTCAGTGAAGGCAAGTAGATGTTTTGTAAGTGTAAGGCTCTTTTGTTTACTTGTTATATTTTGACAAGCTAAGGGCTTATGTGTATAGGTTTGTAAACCATTTATTTGTAACCGCGCTTAAGTCTTGGAACTTGTGGCCCAAAGGGCTTTATTTTGTATTTGTTTCTTTTGTCATCTATCTGTATTACATGCTATAGATTCATACCTTAAGAGGAGATTGAATATATAATTGCATGTGAACCCATTTTGTAAATCTCTTATATATCAACAGATTCAACTATAGATATTTGATTAGTTAATGATGATATCAAAGTGTTATGATTATTCAACTGAGATGGATCAACTCAGAGTTATCATGTGTTAATTATTTGAGGCGTTATAGTTAGTAAAGTTAGATTACTACTAAAGGGTCCACCGCTGCTCCATTAGTTCAAATTCTTGATTTTTCCTCATTACACCCTAATGTGTGGCTACAAGACTATTGGGTCAAACCTAGGCTCATTTTATTTTCTCTTATAGATATTCAAACATAGTCCAGAAGAACATGCAAATGCAAATGCTAATAATAACATGTATAATTTTTTTATTTGTTTGGTGGGGAATATTAGAGGGGAGTGGTGAGTAGGACTGCAAATGAATAGAGCCATTCATGAATAGGTTTAAACTCAGCTCGATAAAGGCTCGTTCAAATGTGGTTCATTAAATTTTTATTACGTTCGAGTTTGAGTTTCAACTCGCTAAAATCTTAATAAACAAGTTTAAACATATATTAAAATTCACCTCATTAGTTAGCTCATTTAACATTTATTAAATAATAGAATAAATATAATATTTATATATAAATAATGTAAAAATATGTATAAAAAATAGAATAAACATGTTATTTATATATTTAAATAATATAAATGTAAATAATAGCTGAATTTATTTATTTGTAAATAATAGCTAAGTATAGATAATACATTTATATAATAATAGTAGTAGATATTATTATTTTGGTAAGATATTGATTTTTTTTTTATAGTATGTTTATATATATTGTATATATAGTTGTATAATTAAAATTTCAATTGTAACTTTAATCTTATATACAAGTATAAATTTATAATTTTCTTTGATTGTTAAGGTTGGTGAACAAACTCAAACTCGAGTCAAACATGGAAAATGTTAGAGGCTCCAAAATTTCTACCAAATATTTTATTAAATGTCTCACATAGAGGTGGACCCCACACTCATGTGGGACCCACCTCATATGAGATATTTGATAGAAATTTTAGTATTTCTAGTATTACTCGTCAAACAAATGCCAACTTGACTCGAGTTCGATTCTTTAAATTTTTATTGAGTTTGGATTCAAGTTCAAACTCGTTAAAATCTTAATAAGTCCAAACATACTAAAACTCAATTCCACCCAACTCGTTTAGAGCCTTGACGGAGGGAAAAGCCCTTTACACTTTCTTTTGGAGAAAACATTAATGTCAATAAATGCCCGTTTAGATTTCATTAGTCGGATAAAAATAGCAAAACAATGGATTCAAGTAAGCAATGGGAGAGAATATATATATATATATATTTATTTATTTATTTTATTTATTCTTTTAATTCTCTCAAAAGAAAAATAGCTACAAATTTCCTAATAAATGGCCTTTAAAGGCTTTGGGTACAAATCCTCTAACATAATAAGAAACTCAATTTTTTTGGGAAATTTTCATAAAATAAAGACATCAATCTGAAAATTAAATGAAGCCAATATATTGCATCACTTGGAATACTCTCTTGCCAAACACAAACACTCATTTAAAGAAAGGCTTTTTAGGGATTCATACCAAAACAAACTTCGCAGACCTTGAACCTTTATCCTTAGCCATCTTAGGAATTATCATTAGAAATCAAACATCCAAATGTATTTTGCAATTATTAACAAATGTATTAGTAAAGTTTGCAATTAATTCTGGAAGTTTTCTCAAGTTCCAATTTAAATTTAGGGGAAAGCACCAATAAATCCCAAATTTGGGAATGTTAGCCTATTTAGTCCCGAATGTTTTTTGTTAGACTAATAGGTCATATTTCTCTAAAAGCTTATTATAGGCCTTTTTATAACAAATATTATTCAACATCACTAACATCAAACATTATTCAACCTCACCAACATCAAACATTATTCAACATCACCAACATTATTCAAACATTATTCAACATCACCAACATCAAACATTATTCAACATCACCAACATTATTCAAACATTTTTCAACGTCATCAAACATTATTCATCAAACATCAAACATTATTCAACGTTAGGATTATTTATCAAACATCAAACACATATTTTTAACCATTAATCATTGGGATTATTCATCAAACATCAAACATTATTCATCAAACATCAGATTTATTTTTAAAAAAAATGAAACTAAACATCACAACATTATCATCAAAACAACATCAAAATAACGATTAAACGATTTTTTAAATAACGATTAAACATCAAAATAAACGATTAAAAAAAACATCAAACATCAACATAACGAATGGCAGTCCCTCTAGTTTATTAATCTATACGAACATTATCTTTCAAAACTAAACCCTAATCTTTTTTCATGATTTACTTGGAGACGCTGCTACTTTTCATTTGATCACCAAAATTACACTTGAAAAAAATTTGTGGGTAATCCAGTTTCATTGAAATTAAGGTGTTTGGTTTGGATCAATGAAAGAGTAGAATTCAACAACGGATCCAATTGGGTGTAGACGTCCCCGAATGCATCCCGGGGGAAAGGGAGTGCGAGTCCCCCCCGTTCTGGTTCGATATTGGGTCACTATAGTTCAAAGGACTCAAATGTCACGATTCTCAATCTTGAATCGAAGAGTCCAAATCCGGCAAATCGTTTTGAAAACAGATTTTTTGAAAGAAGTGCCAAACATGGACTGCTTCGCCAGATACAGAGTCGCCACCTAAATATTTTATTTTATGGGAAATTTAGGAAACCCTGACTCGGTGCCAAAAGGCCACGTGTCCGTCATCACCAAAGTTGCCTCGGCTCGGGAACTTGGGTACGATTAGGGAAGGTCACTTCGTGAGCACCCCCGCTCGCCCGGTCAAAGACCGGCCTCTACTAACCATGATATCTGTTTTTGAAAACATTGTGAGTTCTTATTCCGGTTATTGGCCTAGGTTACTATGTGATGCGCACAGCATACAAGTATAGACTGAATCGCCTGAATTGGAACTACACATTTCATGTTTGTTTATTTGAAAATGGTTTGATGGTGCTACCCGCAAGTAGGCTAAGACGTGGATTTGCCACCCTCGGGTGGGCTTAGAAAACATGATTTTGCCACTATCTAGTGGGCTTAAAACAAGCATTTGATGAATTGTCCCAATTCAGATAACTCAACCTCCACCCACAGGCATTTAAGGCAGTTATATCACATAAGCACATAGCCTCATGGTAAGCATGCTATTCATGGCAGTCACTCACACGCATGCAAGGATGTTAAAGCATAAAACTCACCGAGTACTCCAAGCCAAAACAGAAGCTTGTTAGAAATTCATGCATGGACCTAAGCATACTGAAATGTCTAATGCAACACATGCAAAGATGCAAACTATAGCAGGCTCGGCTATTCTAAACATGGCATATGGAATGCTACGGCTAACACGTATTCAATTTGGAATTGAAATACAAATGCAGTTTGTATGATGCGCCGAGCCCGGTGCGTGCAAAACAGATGAATGATGCAAACATGCTGTCATACTGTATGCTAATTGAAATATGCCCTATATCTAACCATCATAAGCAGGTAAATAAAAGGGAAGAAAGACGTGGGGTTGGAAGACATACATCACACTCACACACCCTTATTACAATTATGCCCTCGCGCAGAGGGTCCGAATAAATATACAGTCCGAAATAAAAGAATAGTACAGTCCGAAATAATACAGATTCCTAATTAATTGACAAATTAACTAAGAAAAACTGTAAACTGGCATGCAAGCCAGGGACTGCCTCGATTCTGATGAATGATACATGTTGGGCTGCCTTGGCGCGGAAATCCACTGGGATGTCCCAATTAGCCTCTGTTTGCAATGTTACTCGAAATGCGTGCCATACTCCGAAAAGCTGTTGATTCTTCATTTTGCTGCAACAGAGAGCAGGAAAAGGGCATAGCATAGTATTTCACAAATATATGCATGCCTCGATCCTCGTGCCACCAATCACGCACATCGATACATGATGGCCGAGGAGTCGGATTGCACAACTCAATATGGGGTGAATGCAGATGAATGCTACAACAAAACCTAACTCCATCATGGGTGATCCGGAGTGTCGGTGACTTGGGAATTGAGACCCGTTCAATCACTCGGAGTACGGAACGCACCTCGTTTCCCGTGCCCGGGCTAACTCCTATCCCGAACACGATGCAATATGCATGATGTGCATGAATGCAACTAAAATACAATCCTAGCATGCACAATGCTATGAAAATGAGATGTCTCGAAATGCATGCACGCGGGCACGCAAATCGAGGTGATGACATAAAAGCATGAAATGACATGAAATATGATATACAATGAGACTAAAATGAAATGTCTCGAAATCGTGCTTACCAGACGCATAAAACCGAGGAAATGGCATACGGAAACAGAGCTAAAATGGCATACGCAATGCAAGATGGGCTTATACTAACATGGGAGAGCCTCAGCCGCACCCACATAAGAGGCCATGAGATGAAAAAGAAATGCCTCGAAATGCGTGCACGTGGGCACGCAAACCGAGGCAATGTCATACGAAATGAAATGACATACATAATGCAAATTGGGCTTACACTAACATGAGAGGGCCTCAGCCACACTCACATAAGAGGCCGAGAGATGAAAATGAAGTGCCTCGAAATGCGTGCCCACGGGCACGCAAACCGAGGCATGACCCTAAGACACAAAAATGGCATGCAAATGAGACGTGGCAAATGGCATACGGAAAATGTAAATTTCAGAAGCCAAAAAGATGCAAAAACAGCCCCCGAATTATGACAAAATTACACCCGATGCCCGAAATGCTACGTTAAGCACCCGAAATGGCCTACAGCCCTATTAAACATGCATAATTGGTATATGAAATGTAAAACAGTAGCAAGGAAGACCCTAAACTAGCATTTTTTCAGTATAAAGGATGGCCAAACAACAATCACAAGTATGGAAAAAGTAGCATGCAAAAATGGGGGAAAAGAGGGGAACAATGAAACAAGTGATATGTACAATGCTCAAACTGAAAAAAACAGTTCTACAACATTAAAGAGGGACCAAAAATATGCACATTTACAAGAGATGACATCCTCCAATTCAGTATGTAGATATGCTCAAAATAGCATGCAAAATATGAGCCAATAAAGGCTATAAGATGAGGTATCAAAAGGATGCACCAAACAGCCTAAGACCCTTAACAAAAAATGAAGAATGAGTTATTTTAAGACTCTTTACAAGCCTGATGAAGGCTCAAAAACAGAGGCATGATGAGCTAGCAAGGCATGCAAAAATAAGGGGGTATAAGAGGGTATAACATGAAGTACCAAAATTATTCACCAAATAGCATAAGACCCTTAACAAACATGACAAGAAGGAAAAAATAAGGCTCTTTTCAGGCCTGATGAAGGCTGAAATCAGAAGCCAAATAAGCTTAAAAAAGGCATGCAAAATGGGGCCAAAGAGAGGTACAAAGAGAGGCCATGCATGGAGGCCCCAAACAAGATTGATCCCTTCTAAAATGTTGTAGAGGAACCTAAAATAAGATCAATCTCAGTTAATGGAATGCTCAAAATCAGACTTCAAATAGGCTAAAGAAACCATGCAATTTTACGGTAAATTGGAAGAATTACAAAACAAGTGCATGATAGAACCACCAAACATGGTTGAGCCCTTCTTCAATGTTGAAGAGGGGCTCAAAATAAGCCCACTCACAGTTTATATCAGGCTCGAAAATGGATCACTCATAATCCAAACAAAGCATGCAAAATATTGGCACAAAGAGTGATATTGAAAGAGGTCCATCATAGAGGTGCCAAACAAGGTTGAGCCCTTCTAAAATGTTGTAGAGGGGCTCAAAATAAGCCTAAAATCAGTAGGGTTCGGAGCCCAAAACAGAGAGAAAGTAGGGTAAAGAATTGACGCAAAAATGTGCTCAAAAGGGGGAAATAGTGACTTACCCTTGAAGATCAAGCTTTTGTTGCTTCTTGGCTTCAATTTGTTGCTTCTTAGCCTCTGAAAAATCCTCCTTCTTCTTTGGAATGGAGGTGGTGATGGTGAAGCTTAGGGTTGATGAACAAGTGGGCTAGAAACTTGAAGGTTTTTGGAGCTTTTGGAGAGGAAATGGAGGCAATGGGAGATATGCTCTTGAGAAGAAAGTTGCTAACCCTAACAAAAGGAGGTCAGCCCTTAAATGGGCAAGAAAGGGGTGTAAAAGTGAGGAAATGCATCAAGCTTTCCTCCCAAAATATCCTCGGAGGCAAAAGATATTTGGAAAACAATTTGGGCAAATTGTAAAGTGGTCAAAAGCGAAGCCGGCCAGTGCTTTTCTTGAAGATGGTCGGCCGGCCACCCCAGCAGTCGGCCAGCCACTCCCCATGGCCGGCCATGGCCAAAAATGAAGTGAACAATTAATGGCCGGCCATCATATTTTGGTGTCCTCCCAGGTGTGTAGAACAAGACCCCATGGTTGGAATTTGGCAACTCTGAAACAGGAGGCACAACATTCAACTTGAAAGAGAGGCTCAAAAATGAAAATAACAATTACTGGCCGACCACCACTTTTTAGGGTCCTCCCATGTCCCCTCATCACAAATATGTAGTCTCGGCTCGAAGAAAAAATCCCTAAGGTGATCCACATTAGCCCGAAGTGAGCAAAAGCAGACGCTGGAGGAGCGAAACTGGTTTTCTGAGACAATTGCTGTCCTCCCACCCTCCAGTGATCTTCCTGGTGCTAAAACAGAGGTACCTGCCAAAATTGAACAAAAACTAATGCAAAATGAATGCTCGGGGCCCAAATCACGCAGTTCGGGGTCCCGAAAATGGGCTGTTGGGCATCGGGAGTGGTGTTCGACCACGAAGTGGGTATCTGAGACCCCAGTGTCCCTCGGTATGGAGTAAATGAGATGCATGCCAAAAACCGGAGAAATCGGAGATGGTTGGGCGGTCCCGAGCCGAGGCACACGGCCTGACGGCTCCGAAAATCGGGAACCGGGCTCCGAAATGGGCAAAATGGCCTACGACCACAAAATGTAGCCCTGACCACCAAGAGATAGCCTCTGGGACCACTCCTCCCTCAAGAAAGAAAACAGAGAAACCGAGTCTGGTTCATAACCGAGGCAAGACACGAAGAGAGTTAGTCCGGAGGTAGGCGCCTGGCGCGACTCGAGACTTCTGAACGAGCACAGTATGCAACATCACCAAGCGCTCAATCGGTGACGTCTGAGTCTTAAGGTCGGTCAGAAATGGGGTGTCTCTGATTGCCCCTCTTTGGAAACTTCGGAAGTCAAGTGGCGAGTGAATGTCAAAGCCAGAGACGACCCATTTTTGACAAGGTAGACTTAGACAATCATACAAGATGAGCGAGATGTGTGCCCATGGCGTGCCCATGAGCAAAGGGGGCAAAATGCAAAATGACATCTGTGAGCCGGTAACTATGTAAATCTGACAAGTCTAATGAAGCAAGTATTGACAAATAAATGCAGCTTTTAAGCAAGAATGCAAAACAACTACATTTCATGCGGTTAGGAATGCGGAGAATCATTCAATTCTCGTCGCGTGTCACACGGAGAAGATCTGATACTGCGATTAGATGCAGTCGCATTTGACCTCAAATGAACCGTACATACAATATCGTGCGCAAAGAGAGAAATTCAACAAGAACAATATGCTAACAACATATATTCAATGCGATTCCTATGATTCGAAAAGTTTGACACACGCGATTAATGCGAGTGAATGCATCGCAACGCGAGAAAAGATAATGCGTGACAACGCATGTTTAAGCACAGAAGTATGGTACACCAAGAAATAATGCATGACAATGCAAAATGTTCATGAAAATGCAAGTTATAAGCAAAATAATGCAAAACGAGCACAAATCGGGGTGCCCGTTTGTTGCACAACAACGAGTTGAAGCAGCGCATTTCGGTAAGCAACTTGATCGCGATCTCGATTCACCTCTGAGAGATTATAATGTGTTTAAAAAGGATACACTCTGATTTTGACGAATGATGATGAGACACATGTCAAAAACTGCAGTTGAAGTTCCGGTGGAGCAATTCGGTGCCATAAAGCGCACTTTTCTTGAACTTTTTCGGGTCCCAGGAACTCCGATTTTCCTCAAAATTTGCAGAGAGGTAGGGGAGGGTGTGGGGAACATGGCCGGCCAGCTCATTTCCCTAGAAGAGGTCCTCGGCCAGGGAAGAAAAAGTAAATGGCGCCCGGCCCGAAAAAGGTGGCGGTAGGCCACAAGAGGGCATTTTGGTCTTTTTGGTTATTTCTATATATACACACCTCCACTCAATCCGAAATCACACCCAAGGCTGCAAAACTTCCTCCCCTTGCTCCCTAAGCCATTTTCTTCTTCAGATCTGCATTTTATACGCGCCCCTCGGCCTTCCACGCAAGTTGTTTTCGCGAAATCATTCAGTTTCAAGCACTTTGAACCGATTAAATTTTGATTTCGGGGCTTCTCTTCTCATTTTCACCACTTGAGGTAAGTTTGTCTCAATATTTGGAAGATTTTCCCGGGAGTTGACTTTTGTTGACTTTTTCATTTCCTGAGAGTTGACTTTTGTTGACTTTTTCAATTTTGGCTCATTTTTGCTCCCTTTTGCTCTTTTTGCAGATTTCTCGAAATGGCGGGTCATTTTCCTCACGGTGGAGGTTTTCCGAGTGCCAGAGATGATTTTGACATTATGGCATTGCCCCCGAGGGTCCGCCCTTTCATTCCCAGGAGATACGCTCACGCAAGACATAGCTTCATGCGGGTTTCGTCATTTCACCGAAGTTCAACGATGGTGCAGGGATCTTCTTTTTGCGAGGGGGCGGCACCTCTCTCACGAGGCACGAGAGGTATTTTACTTCATTTCTTTGTATTTTTGTAGCTTTGCCATGCTTGAACATGCGGTTTAGCTTATGACATAGTATTTTACTTGCATCTTGAACATGTGACTTAGACACTTGAATTTCTTGAACACACAGCTCACTGACTGATTGTGAACGCACGGTACACATTAGTTGGATATTGAACACACGACTCAAATACTGACTTGTCGAACACACAGCCCAAAGTTGAAAATGAGTACACAGCACACACATGACTAAGAGTAGAACACCTGACCCTAACCGGTTTTACGAACACAGTCCAAGTTGATGGTGAGCACACAGCCCATACTCATTAAGAGTAGAAAACCTGACCCTAAACTCGACTTTACGAACACACGGCCGGATAGATAGTGAACACCACGGCCCTTGCTTGATTAAGAGTAGAACACCTGACCCTAACTTCAGTTCTGAACACACGGCCAGATAGAAAGTGAACACACGACCACGATTGAGAATAGAACACACCCTAACTTTCAGATTTTACACACACCCAGATAGATAGTGAACACACATTGATCGATTAAGAGTAGAACACCACCCTAACTTTCAGTTCTTGAACACCTGACCCGGATAGAAAGTGAACACACGACACGGCGATTGAGAATAGAACACCTGACCCTAACTTTCAGTTTTTCAACACCTGACCATTTGAGGTGAACACGTAGCCCGATTAGGAATTGAACACCATGACCCAAATACCAAATTTACTTAACCTGACCCATTTGAAGTGAGCATACGACCCACTAATTTTTACGAAATTTGAACCATGACCCAAATACCAAATTCTTGAACAATGACCCAAATTTGAAGTGAACACTGACCCACTAATTAGGAATTGAACCATGACCCAAAACAGTTCTTGAACACCGACCCGTATTTGAAGTGAGCATACCCACTAATAATTTTACGAAATTTGAACCGCGACCCAAATACCAAATTTACTAAACACGCACCCAGTTTGAAGTGAACACCACGGCCCACTAATTAGGAATTGAACCATGACCCAAAAACAGTTCTTGAATACCTGACCCGGGTTTGAAGTGAACACGCAGCCATTGATTAAGAGTAGAGCATGACCCTAAACTCAGATTTTGAACACACGGCCAGTTTGAGGTGAACCACGACCTTGATTAGGAATTGAACCATTGACCCAGTTGAAGTGAGCATACGACCACTAATTTTTACGAAATTTGAACCCATGACCCAAATACCAAATTCTTGAACACGACCCAGTTGAAGTGAACACCTGACCCGACTTGTACATAGCTCATTCATTTCATTTGCACCACACTTGTTCATTTCAATTTGCACGGCTTGTATTTTCTTCGTCTTGAACACACGTATTCATTACGAGCGAGGTTGGCTCTCCTTTGTCTGAGGATATGGCTCTCTTCTTTGCGAGAGTGGTATCTTGAGCTTCCGGCTGTCAGAGATCTGAGTCGACTTCGGCGGGTTTGGAGCATTCTGAGGGGTTATCCGCGGTGCCATATCGGCGAGGACCTTGTTGGCGCTTTGGCGGAAGATGGTGGGACACCACCAATTCTTTCCATTTTTTACGCCAGGGGATATGACCATGACCCCACTAGACTTTCTTTGTACTCACCGGCCTAGGCGTGGCGGTGGACCCATTCCTCTGACGAGGATATGGGTGAGTGGGGCTGCTTGGATTCATCTATTGAGGCTCGCCCTTTGTAAACAGAGCTTAGGAGAGTCCGATATACTTGGTTCTCTTCCCACTTCGAGGCCGAGATGGAGCTGAGTCTCAGGAGATTGAAGCGATACACCGTGGTTTCCTCATGTTCCTCTTTGGCTACTTTGTTTCTTGATATGGAGAACAACGTGAAATCAGTATCTCTTGAGTGCCCTAGTGGACCTATCACATGTCGGTCGGTATGATTAGGCGTGGCCTTGGCTACCCTTTATTGTTACATGGCCTTGATCTCGCCTGTGAGGGACTTACTCGGCTGACTCTTGGAGAGCTTGGGAGGTACATTCTGTCCTCTTGATTTACATTTTGCTCCTCATTACTTGTTCACTTTGCACACGGCGCACTTTGCATTCTATATTACGCCTTTAGCACCTTGTATTCACATTCACTTGCTTTTCTCAACTATGGGTGTATGTGTATTTTCCCACATTAGCTCGGAGATGGAGGTGGTAGGACCTCTTATGACTCGTTTTCATTGATGTTTGAGGCGAGCACCTATCGAGGCCTCGAGAGACTCTCTTTTCTCTGCGGCGATATTTTGATCTTCTGCGGAGACGTAGTATTCGAACTCTCGGTTCCTTTCATTTTCATCTTTGATCGCTTTGTATATTCTTGATTTGATTGATTTGTACCTTTGGTTATCTGCAGATTACTTGGCGTACAGGCGATCTTGGCGATGATCTGCAAAATCGATACCGGAGTCGAGCAATTCGATATAGGTACTGCTCGAGGACGGTTGGTAGGCGTGGTTTTGGGGAACGCTTCTGCGCCCGGTGTGGGGTATGATTCTCAAGACCCTCATTGTGCCTCCGGCCACTATCTTGAATTGCCGATAGGCTATCTTGAGAGGTCATTAGGGATATCGAGGCACCGATGCTTTGTTACATCTCATTGAGGGACTACACCACCTATCGCCAGTATATATCGATGCCCCCTTGGACGGAGTCACGGGCTCATCGAGGCCTTGGCGCACCATCTTGAGTCGCGCTCGTGTTGCGAACATCCTTTCTTCTAGCGAAATTTGGTCGTCTAGGGGTAGAGGTAGTTCGATTCCTCCGATCCCTCGACTCTCGATCATCTGGGTGGCGGATATGCGGCGAGTTGATGAGTTGGCGATGGGACTACTTCTCGATTCCGATCCCCATAGAGCCTCCGATGCAGTCACGAGATATGTCGATGATCTGACTCACCGCCGGTATGTTCCACCTTTTTTTATTTATCACACAGACATTTTGGCAGTTGCTTATTTATTGATGACTTGAGCTTGTATCTGCAGCTACCTCGGGAGTACATAGATCAGATGCTCAGGATGGTGGCCTCACTTGAGGATGGTCTGCGTGAAAGCGCGATGTCGTCATGGGCTTCGGTACCCTTCATCTCTCTTGCATTTACCATATTTGTGATGACATCTTTGGTTTTAAACATTCTATTACTTGATAGAATTTGTAGAACGCTGGCACACACCCCACTCACATCTTGTACTTGCACTGCTTTTTATGTTTGAACCGATGTATTGCACTTTTCATTTTCAGATGCCTCCGTATATGCTCCGGCCTTGGAGGCCACCGAGCCTTCTCGGAGGTCGAGGTGCTAGACACACTTTCAGTCTTGGGCCTCGAGGCTGGGCCATCCGAGCCTTACCGAGGAGCTCAAGGCGGGGTCGTCTCATGAGCCATGGCACCCATTATCGAGGATGAGGAGGAGGTCGCATGAGCCGTGAGTCGAGACATCTCTGGGGAGGAGGCTCGGTCTTGGTTCGGGAGCAGAGGCGAGTGAGGGATCGAGGATGGCGGCTCGATTCGGATGGTGATGATGGTGCAGAGGTTGTCCCACAGAAGAGGATGAGAGGGCCTCCCCATTCCCGTTCTCGAGGATACTGATGTTATTTCCTGCTTTATTTTTCTTTTTTAGCTAGTAGTTTGTAGCACTTTGCACATTGTTAGGCAGTTTTATTTTCTGTAAAACTTGTACCTTTATTTCGTTGTAAAACATGATGGGATGAAACAACTTTTGAAAAGATGTTTGTATTTGAAATTCTTAGCATCGCATCGCATCATTTTGCACAAAATGGAATTGAATGAAAATGTGCCTTGTGTATTTACCGGGTCAGGTAATGAACCGACGCAACAAATCCAAAAACTCGACTCACTAAGAAATAACAGAATCTTAGCAAGTTTACAACTCGATAAGCAAAATACAACAATGTTAACGACTCAATAAACAGGACTTAACAAAATTGCATAACCAAAAAGTAACAACTCAAAACATGAAAATGCGACAGCCTGACAAAACTTACAACTCGATAAACAAAACAACAACTCGATAAGCAAAATACAACAACCGCGCCGGACGAACAATGCGGATGATGGAGCGATCCGGCCGATAGAAATGGAGGCCTTGACTTTCCCGATGCGTGAAAGTGCCTCAAACTTCTTTACGGAGGCGAAGCAGACCAACGTGGCGAAAACATTTTGTACCGAGAGACTAGAGGGTGGCGGCCTACTAGAATAGATGGCGATTGGCCACTTCCATAACCTCGAGAATTTGACAAGTGTCCCTTGACTAGTGTTTTAGCCCCCTATAAAAGCCCCAGCCTTGGAACTTATTCATTTCATCATCGTTTCTCACAAAAATGGAGGCATTTCTCGCAGAAAATCTCACATCTTGGATTTCTTCTTTGGATGGCTCGGAAAAGTTGAATTTCCGGGGTTCCGGCTTGAATGCACTATTCACGCTGGGCCGGACTCCACTGTATCTTCCTTTCCTCTGTGCCGTGGCGAGGTTTTGGAACCCGTGGCCGCGTCTTGACCAGAGGGCAAGAGGTATGCCCTACCTTTGAAGATTTTCAAGCCTTGATGGAATCCGGCGGCGAAATCTTCTTGACTCAATTTTGGCTATGCCAGACCTTAGAAGCGGATGTGCGAACTCAACGCATGATGCTCGATCCACGATCTGCGACGGAATCTTTGGACATTCCGAGCTGATTCTGGAATTCTCTCGATCTTTGGTGACCGGCGACCATCATTGGTAAGGCTTCCGGCAGCACGCCCTCTGCTTGTGCCTACTATCTCACTTTCTGTTTGTCTCGTGCTCCGGAGGATCCAGCGTCCGTTTGATTGAAGTCGCTCGAGGTTTGAAAGAGGGAAAGAGTTGTATTGCCATGACTCTGGCCGAGACATTGATGGATCTGGATGCCTTCTACTACCGGGAGACAACCAGATTTGCAGGGAGTCCACTACTGCTACAGGTAATGTTTTCCACCCAAGCTCTCACATGTATTTGCTCACATCACTCGGCCCTCGGGCTCGATTTTGCTCACAAAACCCTCATCTTACTTTTCTCCCATCGCACGTCTCTCTATTCTTTATTCTCTCATTTTTCATCCCTCCCTAGATATGGTTGATGGATAAATTGCAAGTTGTAGACTCTTGCCCTACTTACTCAGCTCGCGGCTACTTCTTTCGGCAACGCCTAGTCAATGCCCCTGATGAGAGCTGGTGGTTTGAATGGATGTGCAATTTGTCAGCCGAACGCATTGATTGGCACTGCCTTTGGCTCAATCTCCCGGCGATGAGCTACAGCATGTCCCGGCAGGTCGGGATTCGACTGATCGGCTTGACTCACTGTGTATTCTATTTCCCATTCCGTATTCTGCGCCAGTTTGGCCATGATCAAACTTGCCACGGAGGATAGAATATCGGCTACATTTCGATTCGAGGTGCATAATGGCTCGACAAGCGCGACGTGGAGAGTTAGAAACCGGCTCTGCCCTTACTTTTAATTCCACTTTGTCTGACGAGTGCTGGGATTGGCTTAATGAAGAAGCGCAGGTTGGGCCTAGGTCGGCATCAGAGGCTTCAACTAGCCCTGGAAGGGCGAGGACACTGACTTAACTATGCCCCAGTTTATTGCTTTATTAGTACTTTCAAGTTTTCTTTATGAATGTAATAAAAAGCAACTTCAATTGTATGTAAGAGCAAAGAACTGTTTTGAAATCAATGAAATTGAAGGTTGTGGTCTTGAAAATTCTCCGCTTTGGTCCAAAAATGGTCTTAATTGTGAAAAGATTAATTTGAACAAAGTTAACTTTTATTAAAACTTTTCAAAACTATTTTCGATATGGATCAGAACTGGACACACCTGAGATCTGTCACTGAAATGTACAACGCCGAATCCTAGCAACTGGAAAGTTGCCCCTAGTTTGAAAAGTGCATCGGGAATTCATAGAATCGGAAAGTTGCCCCTAGTCTGAATAACCTTTGTCGGAGATCACGATAAATCTTGATGAATAGAGATGGCTGAGATGATCAAAATGGACAAAGTTGATCGGGGAAAAGATTGGGGCTGAACTTCAAGATGAAGCTGCCTACGTATCCCATAGATGGGAATCAAGCCTTACGTAGTTCGGGCTTGGATTAGCTCGAATATTTTACTCTCCTTTTGCGCTCTAACTTTTGCCAAGGCCGCCCTTTGCGGGTTTTCAACCTTCGAGCTCGGTTTTATAATTTCAAATTTTCTATGCTCTGAATTTTGCCTAGGTCGCCCTTTCGGGTTTCGGCCTAGTGAGCCTCTCGAGGTAGTATTTCTTCAACTTGTCCATGTTGATCGGTTGAAAACTCCAAGCCATCTAGATCCATCGGAACCACTGACTCCACGACGATTGACTTGATAATATAGGGACCAGTCCAATTAGGTCTAAACTTGCCCCTTGGGTCGTGGATGGGAGCTCGGTTGTCTTTGAGTACCAAATCTCCTTCTTTCAAATTCCTGGACTTAACCTTCTTGTTAAAAGCCCGGGCGATTCTGCGTTGATAACCTTGGATATGGTATAGCGCTTTCAGCCTTCTTTCATCGAAAAGCATGAGTTCCTCAAATCTGTTTTCTTTGTCTGCTTGACTATCGGCACTCGGCCAATACTCGTAATAGCGGGACCTCAATCTCAATAAGCGAGCGGCTTTCATCCCATAAACTAATGAGTCTGGTCGCCCGGTAGAAGTTCGATCGAAGTCATGTAGCCCCAGGCGAAAAGGCGGCTTATCGCGGTCCGATAGGTTTCCACCATCTTCTGCAGTATGCGCTTGATGTTCTTGTTGGCGGCCTCAACTGCTCCGTTGGTTTGCGGCCGGTAAGTAGACGACTTATGAAAAGCCACATTGTATTTCTCTAACAAATCAATCACCTCTTTCTTGAAATGGGAACCATTGTCTGAAATGATTTCATTCGGGACTCCGTAGCGACAAATGATGTTGTTTCTGATAAATTTCGTGACATGCGAAGCCTTCAACACCGCGTATGATTGGGCCTCGACCCACTTCGTGAAATAATCTATCGCTACCAAGATGAACTCATGCCCATTTGACCCCTTGATTATGACTCTGATTACATCAATTCCCCAGAAAGCGGCCATGGCGAAGTCATGTTGTCTGACTTTGGCCGGGATGTTCATGCGCTTTGCATGAATTGGACACTTGTGTCACCGTCGGACGAAGCCAATACAATCCTCCTCCATGGTGGAGCAGTAATAACCTTGTCTAAGGATCTTCCGTGCCAACATTACCCCATTCATATGTGCACCACATTCACCCCCGTGGATGGCTTCCATCAGACGTCTTGACTCTTCGGCATCAACGCATAGTTTATACATCCCCAAATGACCCGTTTATCTGATTTACCCCGCGAGATGATGAACTGAGCGCCATTCTTCCGATTGCCCTCTTGTCTTTGGCATTTACCTGGCGGGTATGCTTCCTTCTCCAAGAAGTTCGGATGTCGTAATACCGGGGTGTTAGTCACGAACTTCATATATGGTACAATCGACTCATAGGCGGTACAAATTTACAGTCGATGATATTTGGGCCATCCGGACTCCACGGGATGTCTATCATAGATGATAGAGTTGCTAGCGAATCTGCGAACTTGTTGTTCTCTCTTAGTAGATGAGTGAAATTTAGCTTTTCAAACCGAGGAATCGGCAAATCCAAGGTTTGGTGATACATCATCATATTTTCCTCTTTTACTTTCCGGTCTCCTTTAGCTTGAGACACAACAAGGTTCGAATCCCCAATGACGTCCAGGTAGTCTTGCCCCTAGTTCGAGTCGCTTCAAACCGACAATGCACGCCGTGATACGCTTCATTGTTTGAGACTTTGAGCCGGAGTTTGAAGGCTAGAGGATCTGAGGAATTGTCGGGTGCTATCGGCAACACTCTATCCCATACCCATGTTGATTTGACGCTCCGTCAAAGTACATTATCCAAATTTCCTTGTCGATATCTGAATTGATTCATCAGGAATAGGTACTCAAGCGCTTCATCCCTCAACCGGTGGTCGGCAAGGAACTCGCCTTTGCTCTTCCTTTCTTGACTTGGCGTCACATTGAGATCAAATTCGGAGCAAAAGCAACCAACGAGCTAGCCTACCCGTGGCTGGTTTCTCGAAGAGATATTTGATGGGATCAAGTCGCGAAACCAACATTACGAGTGAGCTAACGGTAGTGCATGACTTCTGGTAGCCCATACGAGCCAAGCAAGCCTTTTCGATGGTGTATCTGGGGTCTCATACTCCGAGATCTTTTGCTCAAATAATAGATGGCTCTTTCTGCCTTGTCTTCTGATTCTTGTGCAAGCATGCAGCCCATTGTAGTTTCAGTCACTGACAGATACAAAATCAACGGTTTTCCTGGTTCTGGTGGCGACAAAACGGGTGGGTTCTGTAGATATTTTTTGATCTGTTCAAATGCAGCTTGACATCGGCCGTCCCATTGGAACTTCTTTCCTTTCTTGAGGAGGCCAAAAAGTGGTTCACAAGTCAAGGTTAATTTTCAAATAAACCGTCTTATGAATTGCACCTTACCCAGAAAGCCTCGCACCTCCTTTTCAGTCCTTGGTGGTGGCATTTCTAGGATGGCCTTGATCTTGGAAGGGTCGACCTCGATGCCCCTTTGTGTGTCGAAACTGACATTTTCCCATTGTAACACCAAGCGTACATTTCGAGGGTTTAGCATGGCAAGAATTCCCTGATCCTTTGAAAAAACTTGTGCAAGGCGGTGTAGTGGCCCTCTCTTTCCTTGGACTTGACAATCATGTCATCCACGTACACCTCAACCTCTTTGTGGATCATATCATGTAGTATTGCGGTCGCGGCCCGTTGATAAGTAGCTCGGCGTTCTTCAACTAAGCGGCATTACCGTAGCAATATGTTCCCCGGAGTGGTGAATGCGATCTTTTCACTCTCTGGCGCCATCACTATCTGGTTGTATCCTGAGAAGCCATCCATGAATGAGAGTAGTGCATGCCCTGCTGTGAAGTCTACCAACTCATCAATGTGCGGCAAGGGAAAGTCGTCCTTTGGACTAGCTCTGTTCAAATCCCTGAAGTCTATACACACCCGGATCCTGCCATCTTTCTTCGGCACTGGAACGATGTTGGCTAACCAAGTCGGATATTCAGATACGGCGAGGAAGCTGCGTCAATTTGCTGGTGACCTCTTCTTAATCTTAAGAGCCCAATCGGCGGATCCTTGAGCTTCCTTGATGAGTCGGGCCTCGGGATCAAGGGGATCCGATCTTTGTACAATCTCGGGATCGATTCGGGCATGTCTTCGTGGGACCGCGAAAACATCTTTGAAATCTTTTAATAAGCGACTAAGCGCTCGCGTTCCTCCGAAGACAACGTGGACCCGATCTGGACCGGTAGCGGGTCCTCCTCGGTACCAATGTTCACGAAATGATTTCATCCATTAATGGTTTAACAAATCTCTCTTGCTCTTGTTCAATTAAGCGTTGTAAAAGGAGGGACTTCGTCCTCGTCGTTTTGATCAAAATTTTGAAAGTCTGAATTAATGCAATAAATTAGGGGCAGAAAAGTACTCGGAAACCACAGATAGTTCATTCTCATTAGGCACATCTAAATCGTCCAATTCGCCGGTTACAACAGACTCAAATGAAAAGGAAAAAAACGACACAGGCGGGGCTGTGGCATCGGGTTAACATCCGAGAGTACCGGACTCGAGACTTCGGTCGGTGGAACGATTCAAACTCACAGGACTCGGTGGAATTAGATTCCGGCTTACTACCTGACCCGGAACTGCTGGACAAAAATCCCTCCTCGTACTGCCAAGTGAGAGAGGGTGCGATTGATGCATCCAAGATAGCTGCTGGTCGGCTCGCATCCGTTTCATCCCCAATCATGGACACCACGAAGTTATCCCCCAAGCACTCTTGGTCGATCGGAGGATCAGAGAGGAGACATGCCAGTGCTACCCCCCATTCAAGTTTTGTGCCCTCAGGATCCACTGCCTTATTCTACTCAACCTCAGTTGTTGGGTCTGTCTGCTTTGTAGCAGCATCATCCCCAGATAGTTGCAGGTCGAAGAAGATTTCGAAACCTGGTACACGCTTCTTCTCCGCGTTTAACCATGGCTCTGGGAAGCCGCAAAATGGAAAGTCCTCCCCCTCCCGGATGAAGCGTCCGTTCAGGGTACCCTGGATGGGCCTGTGCATTAAGTCAAAAGGGTTCCCAGCCTGCTTCGCTCTGGCTCTGCCGGCCATTTCCTTTCCTTTCCTCATCCAGTCCTCTTTGGTGGGCAGATAACCCAACCCAAAGGTATGCGGGTTGTGTGGCACTTCGGCCAATGCAGCGACTCCTTTCCTGCCGCTTCTTCCTAATCCCATCCCGGGAATATGTTGTAGCTTGTTCATGAGGTAAACGGATTGAGCACTGACGTATACACCTTCATTTACAGCCATAATATTCTGCACTACCCGGGCCTCCGCCAAAGTGAACCCTGATAAGAACACATCCTCCGTGCCGTGCTCGATTTCCAAAACTGGCGTAGACACTTCTGGCGGCGGATGGATGGATGAATTTCCGAAAACAATTGCAACCCCCTTTCCGTGAGGGTATTTCAGCATCTGGTGTAGAGTGGAAGAGACTGCCTTCACTTGGTGCGACGTGCCGCCCCAAGAGCAAGTTGAAGGTTGCGGGAACGTCCAAGACATGAAATTCAATGTTGTGTTGTCCTGGACCAACCTGAGTCAGAATTTTGACAGTCCCCATCACTTCTCGACTGGTATTATCGTACGCTTTGATCACCTGAGTGGTTGGTACAAAGTCTGCGGGTTTCAACCCGATTGCATATGCCGTTCTGACTGGGCAGATATTAATAGCAGATCCGGTATCAACAAGTACCACCGGTATCCACTTGTCTCTACATTCAACAGAGATGTAGAGGGGTTTGTTATGATTCACGCCCTCAGGCGGCAATTCCTTATCTGAGAAGGTTAATGCCGGGGAACCCCCTCCCGGAAAGACCAGGCCGACCAGCTGCTCTGGTGTAGTATCGATGGAAAGTTTGGCTTTGTCCATAGCAGATAGGACAGCCTGTCTATGTACCCTTGAAGCCATAAGCAGTTCCCAGATGGAGATATCTGCTTGTATTTTCTTTAACTATCTCAGTACAGCCTCTTCTTCAACTTGCTTCTCTCTCTGTTTCTCCGCCTCTTTATCTTTTCCAGATGTTTCGGGTTGGTCTAGGTGTGGGGGTTTGAAATACCGCCCACTCCTGGTCATGTGGTCCACCTCATCGAGGTACCAAGTATCATCTGGTTGAGCGCCTGCCCAATCTTCATCTGTGTGGGCAAGACATAGGTCATTGTCTTCCCACCACATCCCATTAGCATCCAATAGGCACCTATCTGGTTCCGGCAAATTTATACTCTCGGTACCTTCATCCCATATGCTCACAGCATGTCCTGCTCTTGTGCTCACTTTCAACCTCTTCATGGTTCTTGGCTTTCCGGATTCTCTCAGAATTCCACCTCTTCTCCTGCTCCTCCTGTGTCAGCAGGGTTTGTTGTTCAGTTTTCACAATATCTTGATCCCGAGCGAAATTGTTTGTACCGGCGCTCTCCGGCAATGCATTCTGACTCTCGGCCCTTCCGGCTATCATTGATACCCCTGCCCCTGCCGGGCCTTGATCTGGCTGAATTTCCACAATATCTGGCTGATCATCTAGCCAACCAGCAACCTCTGCCGACTCCCCATATTCAAACCAATTGATTGTTGCATCCCCTGCTTCCTGGTCGTTGAAGAACTGGAGGTTGACGAAGTCCTCTTCTATTGTAGTCAGATCATCGCCTTGTTGAATCTGTCCCGGATCATGCAGTTCAATCTTCTCGCAACCACACTCGGCTTGGGTAGCCTCCTGATAAGATATATTCACTCGGATTATAAGCTCTTCCAGCTAGATTCCCAGACTGTTCGATCCCAGACTCAACAGTTCTACTCTCCTCGGAAGCCTGCCCCGTTCCATTTTCGGTGATCACCACCTTTGGCTCAGATTGGGTTGTGAAGGTGTCCAACACACACAAGTCAGTGCAGTCAGGAAGGATCACCTCCGACTTGGGTAGGTGGGAGGGGGTAATATAGATACTGGGATCGTAGGAAACGACCCCAGTTTGGATGAGGTTTACTCTTTTGGGTGGTGGATCTTGGTTATGTGCGGGGAGTGGGTTAGTTGTGACGTTGGGCCTTTCGGGAGGTACGATGATGTTCTTGTCAACGAGGTCTTGAATCTCGTGACGCAGCCAGAAACATTGATTTGTGTCATGGCCATCTTTGCTTGGTGATGCCCATTTGGGTTGTGGGAAGGGGGGAGTGGATTCGGTAGTGGCCTCGGTTCTAGGGGTGTCAGATGCTTCTTCCTGATTAACACCCCCAGAGCCTTGGACAAGGGCATATATAGTGGGGTGAAGGTTCTTTGGCCTCTGGATTGATATCTCGGGGCTTGGCTACTGCTCCCGGAGGCACTGGAAAAGGGCGTGGCCGCTGCGGGCCTTGGTTGAGAAGGAGGAGTGGTGGTGACCATACCGACCTCTGAAGTTCTTGTGTTGGCAGCGCTACTCGGGCCTGCGTTGTTATTGCGGTTGAATGTCTTTCGGGGCTGTTCTTGGTCCTGATCGATTAAACCTTGCTTCATCGCATCATCGATTTGCACCCTCATATCGTGCAGATCTGCGAAAGTGGGGAAGGGAACTACAATCATCTTCTGCATAAGTTTTGGTTGGAGATTGTGCACAATCATCCGAATTTGGTCCTTATCTGTTGGCCTTAAGGTCATCATTGATGCCTTTGCTCTCTACCGAGTTACAAAATCAGAGAAAGTCTCTTTTTGCTCCTGCCTCGTTGGCTCGAGATCACGTGTTGTAATCTCGATCTGTGTGTTATACAAATACTGAGCAACGAAGGCCTCAGCCAACTCATCCCAATTTCTCTTAACATCATTATCCAACTTTGCATACCAGTTGGCGGCCACTCCTGACAGGGTTCGGCCAAACAGCGAGAGTTTCTGTAGTCTGGTTAGGCCCATTGGCCTCAAGATATCTGAAAATAGCCGGAGATGGACCATGGGGTCCCCAGACCCATCAAAACGGTCAATCTGCGGCATCTTAAATCTGTCCGGCAGTGTCACGGCTACGTCAGTGTAGCCGTCTTCAATGTCTGGGATGGCCTTCACCCCCTGCGACTTCTTGAAGAGCTTTTCCAACTTGCTCGGTTTGGTATGCTGGTCTACCTCGAACTCAAATGGAGAGTCGGTGATTAGGTGTAAGATTCTTGGGCGATTCTTGGCGGAAGTGGGGCGAGCCAACCAGATTGGAAGACTCGTGTCCTCTGGAGTGTTTTGGAGGTTCAATGAGCGTTACGTGGATTTGAGAGGGTATTACAGGTGTTCAGGTATTACTGGGATTTGGGGGAGCATTTTGGCCAGCAGGTATCTGTTCAGGTAGTGAAGCCCCTGGCGGAGAAGGAACCTGATGTGCCCCTAGTGGAGGAGGGACCTGGTGTGAAGCAGATGTGGCATTCTGCTGTTGTAATCTGGTGATTAACTCAGACTGCTGGGCCATGACAGCGGCCTGCTGTTTAGAAAATTCCGCTTGGCGGATGGCATCATCTTGCATTTGTTTCATGCTCTCATTCATCTGGCGCATCATCGCCTCCATTGTTGTATTCTGTTGTTCCATTTGAATGGCCGGTAGATGCACCTCTATGGCGGAACCACGAAATCTCAACTGATTGTTTCTTGTCAAAGCGACCCTCGTTACGATAACCCCTGTTGACACCTTCCGCGCCTTCTCGGCCTTTTTACGGTGATAGAGTGGAACCGGATGTCGTCAACTAGATCCTCGGATCGGTTGAGTCGGCGACCTCGTGTCCAAAGTGCTTGGGAGTATCGGTGGTTCGGAAGCAATCGTGCCAAAGCGCCATAGTAAAAAGATAATAAAGCAAAGGAAATAAATAACGGAAAAAGCGGCATAACGGCTTAAATTAAATACACACAACACGCGATCGGGCATACAACACCACAGTTTATAATTTGGAGATACCTTGTCCTCAACCAGCGATCCTTTGTTCCTGTATCACTATTCCCCTAAACTGAATCGGATATCCTCAGACAACCAATTCTCAGATAACTGACTGATGCCCATAGGCCTGATGCCCAAACTCAACTGATACATGCATTCCCTGTAGAGACGCACTCTAACAAGCACATAGCAGATAAGTGAGAGTCAAAAACACCCCTATGTTGGGGTAAGGTTTCCCTGTCCTATTTTGTCAGGAGCTAGGGTTTCACTACACGCCTTGACTTCAAACAACCTATAAGCGGGTAAGCAACTTTGTCCTAGTTTGGAATGGTCACTATGGATCCGAATATGCACTAGGTCGAATGGTCAAAAGGGTGCCCGGTAAAACCGGGTTTGTGTTCCCATCTTTGTCGAGCCCAGGCCGTCGGCCTTACGGACATGACTTGACAAGACAAGCCTCCGACAAATCGTTAGGAATGGCATATGGCAAACACGGTGTCTAGGCGCACCAATGCAAATGCAATGCAAAGAGACACACAAGTGTAGTCAAAAGCGAATATCATGAGTTCGAGTCAAGTTCTCTAAATCCCAGTGATGCGAAGCTGTGAAGCGTCCCCGAGCATCCGGGGAAAGAGTGCGAGTCCCCCGTTACGGTTCGATATTGGGTCACTCAGTTCAAAGGACTCAAATGTCACGATTCTCAATCTTGAATCGAAGAGTCCAAATCAAACCGTCGTTTTGAAAGCAGATTTTTTGAAAGAAGTGCCAAACATGGATCGCTTCGCGGAATCTGAGTCGCCACCTAAATATTTTATTTTATAGGAAATTTAGGAAACCACGACTCGGTGCCAAAAGGCCACGTGTCGTCATCACCAAAGTTGCCTCGGGAACTTGGGTACGATTAGGGAAGGTCGCCGTGAGCACCCCATTCGCCGGTCAAAGACCGACCTCTACTAACCATGATATCTGCTTTTGAAAACATTGTGAGTTCTTATTCCGGTTATTGGCCTAGGTTACTATGTGATGCGTACAGCATACAAGTATAGACTGAATCGCCTGAATTGGAACTAAACATTTCATGTTTGTTTATTTGAAAATGGTTTGATGGTGCTACCCGCAAGTAGGCTAAGACGTGGATTTGCCACCCTCGGGTGGGCTTAGAAAACATGATTTTGCCACTATCTAGTGGGCTTAAAACAAGCATTTGATGAATTGTCCCAATTCAGATAACTCAACCTCCACCCACAGGCATTCAAGGCAGTTATATCACATAAGCACATAGCCTCATGGTAAGCATGCTATTCATGGCAGTCACTCACACGCATGCAAGGATGCTAAAGCATAAAACTCACCGAGTACTCCAAGCCAAAACAGAAGCTTGTTAGAAATTCATGCATGGACCTAAGCATACTGAAATGTCTAATGCAACACATGCAAAGATGCAAACCATAGCAGGCTCGGCTATTCTAAACATGGCATATGGAATGCTACAGCTAACACGTATTCAATTTGGAATTGAAATACAAATGCAATTTGTATGATCTTGTAGAGCGGTGCGTGCAAAAGCAGATGAATGATGCAAACATCTTTGTCATCTTGTATGCTAATTGAAATATGCCTATATCTAACCATCATAAGCGGGTAAATAAAGGGAAGAAAAGGCGTGGGGTTGGAAGACATACATCACACTCACACACCCTTATTACAATTATGCCCTCAGAGTAGAATAAATATCTGATCGAAATAAAAGAATAGTACAGTCCGAAATAATACAGATTCCTAATTAATTGACAAATTAACTAAGAAAAAGCGTAGCGGCATGCAAGCGAGGGGCGCCTCGATTACGATGAATGATGCATGTTGGTCGCCTTGGCGCGAAATCCAGGATGCCCCAATTAGCCTCTGTTTGTAATGTTTCTCGAAATCGTGCGGACTCAAAAAGGCGATTCTTCATTTTCTTTGCAATGAGAGCAGGAAAAGGGCATAGCAGTGTATTTCACAAATATATGCATGCCTCGATCCTCATGCCACCAATCACGCACATCGATGCATGATGGCCGAGGAGTCGGATTGCACAACTCAATATGGGGTGAATGCAGATGAATGCTACAACAAAACCTAACTCCATCATGGGTGATCCGGAGTGTCGGTGACTTGGGAATTGAGACCCGTTCCGTCACTCGGTCTGAGCGACCTCGTTTCCGTGCGGGCTAACTCCTATCCCGAACACGATGCAATATGCATGATGTGCATGAATGCAACTAAAATACAATCCTAGCATGCACAATGCTATGAAAATGAGATGTCTCGAAATGCGTGCACGCGGGCACGCAAATCGAGGTGATGACATAAAAGCATGAAATGACATGAAATATGATATACAATGAGACTAAAATGAAATGCCTCGAAATGCGTGCCCACGGGTACGCAAACCGAGGAAATGACATACGGAAACAGAGATAAAATGGCATACGCAATGCAAGATGGGCTTATACTAACATGGGAGAGCCTCAGCCGCACCTACATAAGAGGCCATGAGATGAAAAAGAAATGCCTCGAAATACGTGCACGCGGGCACGCAAACCGAGGCAATGTCATACGAAATGAAATGACATACATAATGCAAATTGGGCTTACACTAACATGAGAGGGCCTCAGCCACACTCACATAAGAGGCCGAGAGATGAAAATGAAGTGCCTCGAAATGCGTGCTTACAGACGCATAAACCAAACATGACCCTAAGGCACAAAAATGGCATGCAAATGAGACGTGGCAAATGGCATACAGAAAATGTAAATTTCAGAAGCCAAAAAGATGCAAAAACAGCCCCCGAATTATGACAAAATTACACCCGATGCCCGAAATGCTACGTTAAGCACCCGAAATGGCCTACAGCCCTATTAAACATGCATAATTGGTATATGACATGTAAAACAGTAGCAAGGCGGCCCCTAAACTAGCATTTTTTTAGTATAAAGGATGGCCAAACAACAATTACAAGTATGGAAAAAGTAGCATGCAAAAATGGGGGAAAAGAGGGGAACAATGAAACAAGTGATATGTACAATGCTCAAACTGAAAAAAAAACAGTTCTACAACATTAAAGAGGGACAAAAAATATGCACATTTACAAGAGATGCCATCCTCCAATTCAGTATGTAGATATGCTCAAAATAGCATGCAAAATATGAGCCAACAAAGGCTATAACATGAGGTATCAAAAGGATGCACCAAACAGCCTAAGACCCTTAACAAAAAATGAAGAATGAGTTATTTTAAGACTCTTTCCAAGCCTGATTAAGGCTCAAAAACAGAAGCATGATGAGCTAGCAAGGCATGCAAAAATAAGGGGGTATAAGAGGGTATAACATGAAGTACCAAAATTATTCACCAAATAGCATAAGACCCTTAACAAAACATGACAAGAAGGCAAAAATAAGGCTCTTTTCAGGCCTGATGAAGGATGAAATAAGAAGCCAAATAAGCTTAAAAAAGGCATGCAAAATGGGGCCAAAGAGAGGTACAAAGAGAGGCCATGCATGGAGGCCCCAAACAAGATTCATCCCTTCTAAAATGTTGTAGAGGGACCTAAAATAAGCTCAATCTCAGTTAATGGCATGCTCAAAATCAGACTTCAAATAGGCTAAAGAAACCATGCAATTTTACGGTAAATTGGAAGAATTACAAAACAAGTGCATGATAGAACCACCAAACATGGTTGAGCCCTTCTTCAATGTTGAAGAGGGGCTCAAAATAAGCCCACTCACATTTTATATCAGGCTCGAAAATGGATCACTCATAATCCAAACAAAGCATGCAAAATATTGGCACAAAGAGTGATATTGAAAGAGGTGCATCATAGAGGTGCCAAACAAGGTTGAGCCCTTCTAAAATGTTGTAGAGAGGCTCAAAATAAGCCTAAAATCATTAGGGTTCGGAGCCCAAAACAGAGAGCAAGTAGGGTAAAGAATTGACGCAAAAATGTGCTCAAAAGGGGGAAATAGTGACTTACCCTTGAAGATCAAGCTTTTGTTGCTTCTTGGCTTCAATTTGTTGCTTCTTAGCCTCTGAAAAATCCTCCTTTGCTGCTGGAATGGAGGTGGTGATGGTGAAGCTTAGGGTTGATGAACAAGTGGGCTAGAAACTTGAAGGTTTTTAAAGCTTTTGGAGAGGGAAATGGAGGCAATGGGAGATATGCTCTTGAGAAGAAAGTTGCTAACCCTAACAACGAAGGAGGTCAGCCCCTTAAATGGGCAAGAAAGGGGTGTAAAAGGGAGGGAAATGCATCCAAGCTTTCCCTCCCAAAATATCCCTCGGAGGCAAAAGATATTTGGAAAAAGCAATTTGGGCATTGTAAAGTGGTCAGCGAGGATCTGGTAGGCAGTGCTTTTCTTGAAGATGGCCGGCGGCCACCCCATTGGTCGACCAGCCACTCCCATGGCCGGCCGGCCATGGCCAAAAATGAAGTGAACAATTAATGCCCGCCCACCATATTTTGGTGTCCTCCGATGTAGAACAAGACCCCATGGTTGGAATTTGACAACTCAAGCAGGAGGCACAACATTCAACTTGAAAGAGAGGCTCAAAAATGAAAATAACAATTCTTGGCCGACCACCACTTTTTAGGGTCCTCCCATGTCCCTCATCACAAATATGTAGTCTCGGCTCGAAGAAAATATCCCTGTGGTGTTCAACATTAGCAGGAAGTGAGCAAAAGCAGACCGGAGGAGCGAAACTGGTTTTTTCGAGACAATTGCTGTCCTCCCACCCTCCGGTGATCTTCCTGGTGCTAAAACAGAGGTACCTGCCAAAATTGAACAAAAACTAATGCAAAATGAATGCTCGGGGCCCAAATCACACAGTTCGGGGTCCCGAAAATGGCCTGTTGGGCATTGGGAGTGGTGTTTGACCACGAAGTGGGTATCTGAGACCCAGTGTCCTCGGTATGGAGTAAATGAGATGCATGCCAAAAACCCGAGAAATCGGAGATGGTTAGGCGGTCCGAGCCGAGGCACACCTGACGGCAGCAAAAATCGAGCAAGACTCGAAATGGGCAAAATGGCTTCTGACCACGAAATGTAGCCCACGGCCACCGAGAGATAGCCTGAGACCACTCCTCCCTCAAGAAAGAAAACCGAGTCCAGTTATGGCAAGGCAAACACTGAGAAGAGAGTTCGGAAGTCCGGAGGCAGGGTGCACGGCCGCGACTCTGAGACTTCTGAACGAGCACAATATGCAACATCACCGAGCGCTCAATCGGTGACGTCTGAGTCTTAAGGTCGGTCAAAAATGGGGTGTCTACATTGGGCAAAACCTATTAAAGCTGATTACGAATGTGTGTTTCTCAGTCTTTGTATTCTCGGTGCTCATATTTACAGTAATTGCCATCACATACCAACCTCCCGATCCATGGGAATCTTCCAGAGCCCTCACTAGAGTTTTTACCCAATTCGAAAACGCCACCTTCCAAACCGACACTTCTCTCCTTAACACTGGTGAAGACCTTGCTACTCCCGCCGCCCCACCTCCCAATGCCAACCCTAACGCTGTTACCGAATCGGTCATTGAGAAATCCGAGGCCTAGTTGATATGGTTTCCAATTCTTATTCCAGTTACTAAAGGATGAATCTGACGATGGATTTCAAACAATAATTTTAATTTTTTTATGATTAAAACATTTCCAATTCTGATGAATCTGATGTTCTAATGAATTTAATGATGGATCTAGAGCAACAGTTTCAATTTTTTAAAAAATATATCTGATGTTTGATGTTTAATAAATAATGTTTGATGTTTGATGAATAATCATAATATTTAGTGGTTATGTTTGATGTTTGATGAATAATGTTTGATGTTTGATGAATAATCCTAATGTTTAATGGTTGATGTTTGATGAATAATCCTGACGTTGATAATGTTTGATGTTGGATGAACAGTCCTGACGTTATTAATGTTTGATGTTTGATAAATAATCATGATGTTGCTAATGTTTGATGTTTGATGAATAATGTTTGACATAAAAAGGCCTATAGTAAGTTTTTTTGAGAAATAGGACCTATTAGTCCAACAAAAAACCTTCAGGACTAAATGGAGTAACATTTCCCAATATGGGACTTATGAGTAATTTTTCCTTAAATTTAAGACAAATCTAACTTTATAAAAATTTTGAAATTTTTTTTACCTTTTTCTTTTTGGGGATTTAAGCGAGATTTTATCCTTCTTATTCAAGAAAGCCTATATTTTCATATTCATATTTTCTCCCTCTACGGTACAAATCACAACTCTCTTTAAAATTTGGACTGTGATACAGAGCACTAATTGTGCAGCTCTAATTGCTGCACTAGTGAGCTGGTAGCAAAAAAAAAAAAAAAAAAAGACACAGCCATCACATCAGCAGTGGGTGGGGCCCACTGCCACCTAATTAGTGATGGCTTTAGAGGTCCAAAATTTGAGCTCTAAAGCATTTTTGTTAAAATTTATACATCGAAACTTATGGGGCAGATTTGGATTTGGATTTGGATTTGGATTAACAATTTGTGGGGCCATCGAAACTTTGTTTGGTTGTGTTAAAATGTTAGGAGACTATTAGTCTAATGGGATTACCAATCCCTCCGATATTTCCATTGGGAGTTGGGATTGTTAATAGGTAATTCTATTTTCTCACACAAATTTCTTTTAGTACATATACTTAATAAATACATTTTAGTAGATGAATGATGCTACATGTATCAATTAGTGTACTAACTAGTGTATCAATATTAGTTAGTGCGCTAATTGGTGCATATAACATTAGTCTTAGTAGACACATAAAAAAATATAAAATTCTTAGTACACATCTCTTTATTACAATAACACCCTTAACTTCAATTTCAAAAGTCCTAATTTTTTTTCCCATTCACTCACCCTTTATTCACTGCCATTGTCGCTACTCTTAAGCCTCCACCGCCACCACCACTGGTATTTCCAACTTATCCTTTTTCATCATAGACCTTCACAATTAACCTCAAAAACGAGTGGTTCATAGTGAAGAGTTTGTGGGAGTATATGGTTCATAACAAAATGTAGTCGCGCATTTAGAGGGAAAAATAGGCAATGAGAGAGGGATGATAGATGAGACATGTAATGCTAGGGATAGAGGATTGTTGTGGTGTTTTAGAATTAGGGTTGGATTGCTGTGGTGTTCTAAAATTATGATATTTTTGTTCTAAAATAAAATTGTATTAAGAATTTTTTTATATTAAGTGTGTGAATTAATGAGAATTGATGTATAAAAATAGAATTATCCATTGTTAATCCAATCCCCTAGAATTGAAGGTGAAATACTAATTATCCAAAAAAAAAAAAAAAAAAGTCTCATTTACATGTAGTGTTGTATGCTACAAATGTCACAACTAAATTCTCCTTCAGTCAAAACTACACACAAAAAACAAATACTAATAATTATAATTATAACAAAACACACATAAGATAAATATCTTTTGAATCATAATGAAAATAATGTCATAATTAATATCACAATGAGTCATAATTAATACCACAAGAATTGTAACTAATACCACAATAAGTCATAACAAAAGATCACAAAAATCGTAATTAATGTGCATATGGTACACACTCCTTATAGGATAAATTTTTTTTAGGTAATTTTATAAATTTAATCTAAACCAACTAATACCACCACACTAGTACACAAACAAGGAAACTTTATCTTATATCTCTAACTTAATATCATTATACTAGTAATCTCATCACTAAATTTCATTGTACTCATTAGCCTACCCCACCAAATTTGCGAAACAAACATAGCCTTAAGCTTATTGGAGACCTGATTTAAAATTTTTTTTTTCTATCCATTTTTATTGTTTTGCTAAATTTATTTTAATTAAAATTAGTATTTACATTTTAGAAGCTATTATCAAAAATATAATTAGAAGGGGTGGGCATCAGTCTGCTAGCCCACCCAACCCAGCCCTATTGTATTAGGATAATTTTAGTCCATAAAGCTGGGCTGAGTTGATATCTTTAAATTGATTAATAAATGGGTTGGGTTTGAAAATTGTACTTCTAGCCTAGCTCAGCCCGTTGCAAATTTAATTTAATAAATAAATTAATTGATATAATATATTAAAAATATATATACCCTTTTAATTGTATAGTTTTTTAATTGATGTTAATAATTTATTTGTGATAATGTAGGAAACTTAGGCCTCGTTTGGGAACATATTTTTTTAGTAATTTTTTGGCTTTTTGGCTAAAATATTATGTAAAAAAATTAGTATGTTTGAGATGACTTTTTGGTTTTTTACGAAAAGATGTGCAAAAAGTAGAGAAAAAATGAAATCTTTGACTTTTTGATATAGGTTGTTAGCTCTTTAATTTTTTTAGTGACTTTTGACTTTTTAACTAAAAAAGTCGCTTGTCAAACGAGACCTTAGTATCATCGAAAACAATGATTAATGGTGATTCTAGCTCTTCAAAAGATGATAATGAAAAAGAGGAAGAAGTTTGAAATTTAAACCATAATTTTTTTTTTTTTTTAGTTTGACATACTACTAACAGTTTGGTTTTAAAAACTTTGAGCTTATAGAATTATGGGTGTGTTTGGTTTAAAAATACTTTATAATGTTTTGATTAATATGATATTGAATATCTAACTGATAGTTGCTCGATAGGTCTTAATTTATTTATGAAAAAATAATAGGTACTATAATGTTTACTTTTTTCTTAATAACTTATGTATAAGGCCTGATAGACGGCTTTGGAAATTATAATTTATATTAGGGCTAGACTGGAGATGATTATGTAGGTCCGATGTTCGTGTTGGGCAAGTTTAGGCAGACATAAAATTCCTTATTAGATAGTGCCAGCCCAACCTGGCCTGGTGAATGACCACCTCTAATAATTAGGGACTAATATAATATAATTTTTTTCTTGAAATTTGCTTAAAATATAAATTGTTTCCTGTAATTTTAAAAATTACAAATACCTTATCATAAATTTTTTATTTAACAGAATTAACAGACAATATGAAATTTCTAACAACTCTTCTATGTAACCAAAAAAAAATAAAAATCAAATTGTTAATTGAAATATATTTTTGACATCATTAAGGTTGTGTTTGGTTGAGAGATTTGAGAAAAAAATTAGAAAATGAAAGGAAAAATATTGGTTAAATGTGAATAAAATATACCTATATTTCGCTAGTTTCACATACCTTTTCCCTTTTTCTTTCCAAATCCCTTCTCAAATCTTCTAACCAAACACAACCTAAAAAATATAAATTAACTTGATGATTTATTAATAAAAAATATAATTTGTTATGTAATTAAAAATCTGAAGGGGTAAAATGTATTTTCCAGAATCACAAGAGATAATTCGTATTTTAAACAAATCTTAGGAAGTGTATTTGTAATGAGGGCTGCTATTAACACCTACCTTATTTTTTGGACCCCCACTTTAAATTCTAAATTTTAATAAGATTTCTTTTAACATCTCACTTAATACCAATTTTATCTCTATTCATAATATCATCACATCTAAGTACTGCACACCCTCCTAATTTTACACACTTTCTCTTGTTGAAGAACAACAACGATCCTTCTCCTGTTGAAGAACGATAACGATCCATCTCTTTCTCTTTGATTTATTCGAAGCCATTATCAATGAACGACGTCGTCTTAGGTAACCTCTCAATCAATTCGTCAGAAATCTCTTTTTCTTTTTTGGTTTATTTCGAAGTAAAACCTTCGATACATGGAGGTTTTAGAGGGAAAATCTTTTAGAAAAAACATGAGTAGGGAAAAAATCCTACAAAATCAAACTATTCGGCATACTAGTGCTGATTAGATGTAGTACTATTTGGAACCCATCTTACAAACAAAACTTTAACAGTCGGAAAACCAGTATTGATCAAGTTCAAACAAAACATAATGCAAGATAAATAAACTTACCAATGCAACGACAACCACATCAGAATCGTTGTTGTTGTTCTTCATTACTCTATAAGTATCAACAAATGATGAAATCTCAAACTGATATGTGGTATGAATAGTGCAACGATTTGAAACGACTTGAACGTGCAATATCAAACAACTTGAACGATGAAGTTGAATACATTTAAGGTGATGATGAAGAGAAATACGTTTAGCGTGTGTTTGTTTAGACGGACTGGATAAGAGGGGATTGAAATCCACCAGACTATTAATCATGAGATACATTGTCCCCATACAATTTGGTTGGACTGGATTTGTATCACATGTTTGTTTAGTCATGGGATTAGATGTCAAGAAATGACTATTTAATTGGATAGGATATGAATCCTATGTTTATTTGAGATATTATAGAGAAGGATAATTGTTCAAATGACTATTTTACCCTTTTCAATTATTTACTAAGTAATAGAAATATTAAACGTATCTTTAATATTTTAATTATTTTTAACTAGATTAAATAAAAATTTATTTTCTTTTATTTTTTACACAATTAAATAAATTTATTTTTTAAAAATTAAATAAATTAAATAAATAAAATATCAATAAAAATATATGTTATTTTTTAAATTAAAATTTTAAATAAATTTATTTAAAAAAATAATAATACTTAAATAATGAAATTAAATAAAACATCTATTAAAATTTAAATAATGAAATTAAATAAAATATAAACAATATTTTAAAATAAAACATCAATAAAATATCTATAAAAAATTATTTTAAAAAATTAAATAAATAAAACATCAATAAAAATTATAAAATTATAATAGAATTTTACTAAATATAATACATAATTAAATAGTAGAGGGCAAAATGGTCATTTCACCACCTAATCTCATATCCTCCCTTATCCCTCTATTTGTGTCCCATCCCCCTCATAGGATACAATAATCCAATGAATTTGAGACTAATAGTCCGATGTAAAAATTTTGAACCAAACAATGGATAGACTAATAGTTCAATCCCACTCCTCAATCTCTCAAAACAAACACCACCTTAGGATTTAAGTTGGTGATGAAGATGGATTTTAGCCACAGTCAAATGGTTTGGTGGGGTTGGAAGTTGATATACAATATTGTAGAACGTTATTCTAATAGTCTTCATTTGGTGAATGAGTGTTCCATTAAAAGTTATCCTTTAGGTCCCGTTTGTTTGGAGAGTTAGAGGGATGATTGAGATTGGTAGTGAGGTGGGATCCACTAACATTGTGTTTGTTTTGAGAGATGGGGAGCAGATTGATAGTCAGCTCCGGATTATGAATCCCCTTGGGGAGGGAATTCGGATGGGCCTCTAAGACTTGGTATTAGAAAAACAGTCCCGTTTGGTAGCTCAAATCCATGAAGGCTCGAATGGCTCGAGTTTTCTTTTTTCTTTTTTTTTTGTCTCTTCCTTTTGTCTTGATCAGTTCTTTTCTTCTTCCTGATCAGTTCTTTTCTTCTTCCAATTGATACAGATTTGTTTTAAGACAGTCCAAAAGATAGAAGAGAGGAAAGAGTTACAGATCTGCTCCACCAAACCCAAAATCAAAATCAAACCCAAAATCAAAATCAAAATCCCAACCAAACCCAAAATCAAAATCCAAAATCAAAACCAAAGAAAATCCACATAATCAAAATCAAAACAAAATCAATCCCAAACCCACAAATCAAAATCAAAACAAAATCAAAATAAAAATCAATCCTAAACCCATGAATCAAAATCAAAACAAAATCAAACCCATCGCATCTGGAGTTGCTTACCTCGCGAACATGGTTTGGGTTGAGTTGTGAAGTGGTTCACGATCTCCGTCCATGGCGGTTCCATGGCCCCCTCTTTGTTTTCTTTTTCTCTCTTCCTCCTGCCTCTCTTGTCTCTCTATTTCTCTCTCTTTCTCTGAAATAAGAAAAATAAGGAAAAAGAAGGAAGAAAGAAGGAAAAAGAACCACACACAAAAAAACTCTTGGGGCATTCGGGCCTCTTCAAACTTCGAGCTACGAAGGATTATTGTTAGAAAAATAGTCTGCATGACTAGAAATTTTTTATTTTATTTTTTACATGTTGGGTATTTTTTTTTTGAACATTAATATTTAATTTTTTATATTTTTAAATTTTTTTATATGTTGGGCATTTTTTAAAAAATATTAATGTTTAATGTTTTTGTATTTTTTTTATTATTTTTATATAAAAATAATTTAACAATCCCTACACTAATAACTATCATCAAAACAAATACAATTTTATTCAATTCCTTCACTAACAATATCCTCACTATAAATTCCTTCTATTCTACATCTGAAAACAAACAGAGCTTTAATGTGACTTCACTTTAAGATATAATTGTAATAAAAAAAAATAAAAATTAGGGATTCAAAAAAATATAGTAACTGTTTTTTTTAGATTGAAGGTAGATGTTAATAGCAGATTTTTTTTATTTTTTATTATTATTTTATTTTATTTTTTAATTTACGTAATAAATATTTAAAAAAAGGCTCGGCCAAACGAAGCCTTACTTAGGTAGACGAGGTGCCCTAAGAACAGTTCAGCAGAGTTCACCGTTCTTTTCGCGAGAGACACACTTCACACTTTCTTTCCGGTGGTAACGTTTTTCGAAATAGATCTCATCTTTAATTCTTCTATTTGATCTAATTTTTGAATTTCATGTCAAGTTCAATATGATTCCATGCTTTTTGATTTAGGATATATATTATTTCCACACGTTTTTGTGCGTAAACACTACGCACTTTTGTATTCGAATTATATTAATCAATCGTATGTATCAAATATTGAACATTCAGTCATATTTGAATGGTTTCTGGTTTCTGGTTTCGAATTTATTGTATTTTTAATCAATTTAATGTTTTTTGTTTTCTCTTCTGGGGTTTAATTTAATGAAAGTCAGGTTACTGTTAATATCTAGTCCCAATCATATCTAACTTGTTTGTTTTGGGTGCAAATTTGATTTACTTTTTATTTTTCCTCTGAATTGAAGCTACTAGGTTTTGTTGTGCTTTTGTGTGTATTTGTTTATTTGATTTGTTATTTTTTTTGTAGATTTTGATTCAATCATGGCTGACGAAGAAATTCCAAATGAAGTAAAGGAGGAAGTGGCAGATGTAAGTTTCTTTTATTTGTGTAATTATCATATTTTGTTTCTTGGTGGATAATTGATTGCAGGGTAATGTTTTTTTTGTTGTGTTTGTGGTCATACATGATTGCCCTTTTATGAGTTTTCACTGTTACACTTGTCCTTTTTGTTGTGTTTAACGAAATGGGCACAATTAATATTTCAGTGTTCCCAATCTATATGTATCTTATATATTGTTGGGCTTGTTATGTGATTGTATTAGGGACTAGGTTGCGACTTGAGATTAAGATGTCTAGGAAATGCACATGCTATCGGGCATGCCTTGAACTTGTGGTTTGTTGACAAGATCTAATGTTACGTTACCTGTATGTATATATTGACATGTAATGATGCTTTACTTATTTAAAAAATTCACTAAAATAAGTGATTTTATGTTGTTTTATTATATTTTTGAGGTGTGGTTTTCTTGTGTAACATATCCTATTTTTTGTGTTTTTAAAAAAAAATGTTTGATTGAAATAGTATTTCAAAATGAGAATTGACATAGTGAACAACATGACTCATGAGGTACGTTTTCATCGGTTGCCAATTTCAAAGTATAAGTAAGTAATTTAGGCAATGTTTGGTAATGTTGACAGGTTTTTGTTGTTTTGCAAGAAAAAAAAGAAAAGAAAAGAACAGATGAATGTGTTTCCAAAACAAATTAAAACATAAACAAGAACACATGTTTGGTGAATTTTTGGAGGGGCTAGAGTGGCTGGAGGGTGATGTTTGAGTGGCCGGAGGGAGGAGGAAATGGATACTTTTTTCTCAAAACAAATGAGAACACTTCTCTCTTCCCCCCGCCCCCCCCCCCCAAAAAAAAAAAAAAAAAACAAATTTTGGAAATTTGAAGACAGTTTCCATTTTTGTGGAAACGAAACAGCTACCGAAACGTATTAAAATAATAATAATGATACCAACCATGCCAGACTCCACCACACAACTTATAACCCATAGCATGCTTGATTTTGGAATATTATCTCTTGCATTTATTTGTGAAGGTAAGTATTCTCTCAACAAGTTTATGGAAAAGCAATAAATTCGAACACTGAAAGTTAGGATGTCATCTGATTTGGGCCATTTGAATGTTGTATTTTGTTTTCACATTGCCAAAAACGAACTCTTGCATTATTGCATACCTAAAATATGTTGCTCAATTTAAACAAAGGTCTCATCTTGATTTTAGTTACATGAAACATTTTTATTCTTGGATGAAGCATCATATGTGTTACCATTGGTTTATGATTTTGTGCCACTCAACCCCCATAAGCCTATTAGATTACTGTATATGCATTTATCCTTGTGACATTTGCTAGATGATACCTTGAGTTTAGCCTTGCGTCATAGGTATTAATATATAATTACATTGCAGATTGCCCCATTTGATCCTACTAAGAAGAAGAAAAAGAAGAAGGTTGTAATTCAAGATCCTGCAGATGATGATGCTGTGGACAAGTTGGCTGAGAAAACTGAGAGTTTATCAGGTATATTAACTTCACAACCAAGAATTACTGGTAAAGTTATTTACCTATCTTGTTAGACGTGCTTTACTTTGTTGAAGAATTTGTTAATTTTGAGACATGCATTGCGCCGGCAGTGTCTGATGGTCTTGAGAATACCTTTTCTGGTTTGAAAAAGAAGAAGAAAAAACCAGTAAGTTTTATCATGTCTTCTGAGTTATCATGATGTTTACGTTAAACAAATTGAATTATGCTGAAATTTTATTGATGGGCTGGTGACCATGGTAAATTATTTCAGGTGCAGACTGATGTCTTGAGTGACGAGAAAGAAAATTTGGGGGATGATTTTGATGGTAAGAAGTTCTGTAATCAACACTTCCAATTAATTAACTGGTGGATTGAAGTTATATTTGTCATTTGTGAACGGAATGTAAGACGTTTCCGTGCACTTTGTAGATCATATTGGTGAGGATGAAGAAGGAGAAGGAATCATCTTGCAACCGCAGTTTCCATGGGAAGGGAGCGACCGAGATTATGAATATGAGGAGGTACAGCCCCCTTTTCTCTTCCCCCAAAACAATGTAATTTATATCACTAGAATATTCTGCCCTAACAACTTCAACAATGCTAGGGACAGGATCATGTTTTCTAACAATCTTGCGAGCACACTCATAAGCCTTGGTGGAGCCCACTATCAATTGGTGGGACTCACAAAAAGCTTTTGAGCGTGTGTTAGTAGGAGTGCCAGTGTCCCTAACAATTTCTCTAATAACTTGGGGCGAGACTCATTCTTTATTCTTATATTATGCCTGTGATTGTTATTTGTATATGCATATGTGGTTTGCATCATTGTTGTTGGAATACTAGAAATTTTAGTGTTCACTACTTACTGATATGGACTTTGAGGTTTTCTTAATATCTTCCAAGACATGTTAGTATCATTTGGCAATGAGATCAAATGTAACATTATGGGTGATGCAATTAAAGAAATTGTTAGGGAATTTCTCTAATAACTTAGGGCGAGACTCATTCTTTATTCTTATATTATGCGTGTGATTGTTATTTGTATATGCATATGTGGTTTGCATCATCGTTGTTGGAATACTAGAAATTTTAGTGTTCACTGCTTACTGATATGGACTTTGAGGTTTTCTTAATATCTTCCAAGACATGTTAGTATCATTTGGCAATGAGACCAAATGTAACATTATGGGTGATGCAATTAATGTTTGTTTTTTGCATCCACAAAGCCGCCATGTGTTGGGGCTCAAGGGTTGCTTGACATTTAGCTCTACCCATACAAGGGTCAAAGCCTGGCTTTGGGCATCTTCAAGTGATGGAAACTTGGGATGCTGGATGTGAAGGCACTGGACTTGATTTTTAAAAGCTTTCCCACACTAAATAATTGTTGGAGGCGAGTCAGTACACATCGGATAGCCTTGTGCCTATCTAGTTTGTGATTATATTTGCTTGCAAGCTTACAAGAGCATAATTACTACTAGTTATATTCAAATCACTAAGGTGTGTCCTGGCTCTAGTAGTTAGCCAAGTAACGTTGAGATTGGTTCTGATTAGGCTAATGTAATTACAAATTCATAATCAAATTTCTAATATCAAAGTTAGATGGCCAAAAGGCGGAGGTGGTGTCTTTGCTTCATTCCCCGGATGAGTTAGAAGCACAGGGAGGTTTGACTGGTGATGATGTGGCTCGGAAGGAGGCGACTAGACAGGATTTTGTTCGTCTCTCCCGTATGGAAGAGATGTGCTTTAGATAGAAATCTCAATGCTTGTGGTTGAAGGATGGGGATCGTAATACAATTTTTTTTCATTGAATGGCAAATGCACATGGACGGGCCAATTAGATTAGCAGGTTGTGGGTGGATGGCAGAGAGCTATGTTCGGATGTGGAGATTAAGGAAGGGGTCGTCGGCTTCTACCAGCATCTGTTTTAGTGCCAAGAAAGGGAATGGCATCCAGGTTTGGAAGGGGTTCATTTTGATATGATCTCGAGCGTGGATAAGGCGATGTTGGAACAAGCTTTTACGGAGGAGGACGTATTTGGGGCCTTAAGGGCCATGAGTGGTGGTAAAGCCCCGGGCCCAGATGGCTTTACTATGACTTTTTTTCAGTATTGTTGGAGCGTGGTGAAGGATGATGTCATGGCAACTTTGGACGGCTTCTTTGTGTCAGGGCAATTCGAGAAAAGTTTTAATATGACTTTTTTGGCTTTGATCCCTAGGAAAGGAGAGACGGAGGATGTTTGTGACTTTAGGCCTATTAGCTTGTTGGGGAGTGTGTATAAGTTGTTGGCCAAAGTGATGGCAAACAGATTGAGAGGAGTTTTGCTAGCTATTGTATTTGAGTCTCAGAATGCTTTTGTGGGGGGTAGACAGATTCTAGATGCGGTGTTGGTTACTAATGGGTGTGTGGATTCTTAGATTACCAACAACGCCCTGGTTTGATTTGTAAGTTGGATTTTGAGAAGACATATGATAATGTTAATTGCGAGTTCTTGCTGTATGTGTTGGGGTTTTGGGGAGACGTGGCGTCATTGGATTGTGTTTTGTATATCAATTGTGCGGATGTTTGTCCTAGTTAATAGGACTCCAGTCGGGTTCTTTCAAACGTAACGAGGTCTTCGGCAAGGGGATCATTTGTCACCTTTACTATTTATTCTTGTAATTGAAGTGTTGAGCATGTTGTTGGATAGAGCGGTGGGTGCAAGCTTATTGGAAGGTTTTGTGGTAGCAACGGTGCCGGGGGCTACTACTGGTGTAGCTCATTTGTTGTATGCAGATGATGCTTTGATATTCTGTGGTGCTAAAGCAGAGTAGGTTGGATACTTGAGATGTGTGTTGCTTGGCTTTGAGGTGGTGTTAGGTCTTTGGGTTAATTTGCCGAAGTCTGAGCTTATTTCGGTTGGAGAGGTTCAGCGCTTGCCAGTTTTAGCAGCAGTTTTGGGTTGCACGGTGTTAGGATTGCCAGTGTCTTATTTGGGTTTGCCGTTAGGGGTGACATTTAAGGCACAAGGAGTATGGGATGGAGTGGTGGAGCGGGTTCAGCGCCATTTGGCGAGTTGGAAGACGCAATGTCTCTCAAAAGGACGGAGATTGACGCTGATCAAAAGTGTTTTGAGTAGTATTCCGACCTATTTTATGTCCGTCCATGTTATTCTAGTGTCAGTGCCAATGCGGTTGGAGAGACTCCAAAGGGACTTTCTGTGGGGAAGTGGCAGGAAGTGGCGTAGACAAATTTAGGTATCACTTGGTTGATTGGGGGAGGATTTGTCAATCTAAGCAAGCAGGGGGCTTGGGGATCCGGCGGTTGGTGACTTTCAATAAGGCTTTGTTAGGGAAGTGGTTGTGGCGTTTTGCTTCGGAGCAGGATTGATTATGGCGAAGGGTGATCGCTTTTAAGCTTGGCTTGGGTAGGGGGGATTGGGTTACTGGGGATGTGACTGGTTCCCATGGTTGTGGGTTGTGGGTTGTGGAAAGGGATTTGGTTGGAAGGGTGGAGTTTTGGAGATGGGTAGGATTTAGGGTAGGGGATGGGGTGAGGGTAAGGTTTTAGAAGGATCAATGGTGTGGTGAGGTTTCATTGGAGATCCGGTTTCCTTTGATCTTTGCCATTGTTGTTGATTGGGAGACTACGGTGGTGTCTTATTTGAGGGGAGGGGTTGTGGTGGTATGGGATATTTAGTGGCGACGATAGGTGCAAGATTGGGAGGTGACTCAGTTGGTGGAGTTGTGGAGTTTCTTGTATGGTTTGGGTCTTAGTAGGGTGGGGTCTGATGTCATGGTGTGGAATGGGGTGGGGGCTAAGGGTCAGTTCACAGTTTCTTTATTCTATGGGGGTTTGGTGGGGGAGTGTGGTAGGATGTTTCCTTGGAAGAGTGTTTGGGTGCTAGGTGTCCTGTCTAAGGTGGCTTTCTTTATGTGGACAGCTGCTTTGGGGCAGAATCTTACTTTGAATAATTTGATCAGGCATGGGCATGTGTTAGTGAATCGGTACTGTATGTGTTGTGTCATTGCAGAGTCAGTGGATCATTTGTTCTTGCATTGTTCAGTGGCCTCACATTTGTGGGGTTTTATTTTCTCACTCTTTGGGGTTGTTTGGGTTCAACCTCGAGGGGTGTTGGATATGCTTTGGGCTTGGCAGGGTGCTCAGATTGGACATCGACGGAGGTAGGTGTGGTGGTTGGTGCCGTTTTATTTGATGTGGCTTGTATGGTTGGAGAGCAATAGACGAACTTTTCATGAGGTTTATCATGGTGTTCCTTGGTTACAGAATCGGCTTCTTGTAGTTATGTATAGTTGGTTGAAGAAAATAGTTTATCTTGATTTGTTTGCTTTTTTAGATTTTCTAGATGTTATAATTGGGTAGTGCTCGGTTCGGGTTTCCCCATTTGGGATTCCATTTTGTATTTGTTGCATCATCTTAATGTTTTTGTAATAAAGTGCTTCATTTATCAAAAAAAAAAAAACCTAAGTTGTGAATCACATTATGTGCATGATCTAACGGTTCGACCATTTATTTATTAGATGAAAATTAAGTTGCTTGTGGAGGTTAGGCTGGTCCGGACTAGCACTTGATTCTTAGCTGGCTGGTTAGGGTTAGCATGAACCGTACAAATGGCTGGCCTGACATTTGCCTAGCAGAGCCTTTACCCATTGTGTAGCTTTAGCTGCTGGCTTGAGGTGATTGTCCCACAATGTTGTCCGGACACTTTCCACTCAATTAGTCTGATAAATCTTTTGGAAATATCCTTAAACATGTTGTTTCTGGCTGTTGAAGAAATTCCTGTTGAAGTTTAAATTAGAATTCCTTGTGATGTTTATTACATGTTGTGTAACCTATAACTAAGCCCCATGATACATATAATATTTGGGTAAATTACAAACACACCCCCTAAGGTTTACTTCAATTACAAATTACCCCCTGTGGTTCTAGAAATTACATTATGCCCCTTAAGGTTTCTAATTTCATAATAAATAGGTCCTTTTATTAATAAATCATCAAGTTAATTAACAATTTTTAATAATGTTAAAATTTTATTTCAATTAATAATTCAGATAATTTTATTATTGTATAGGTGAACAGTTAGAAATTTTACTTTTTCAATTGATTCTGTTAAATATAAAATTCTGACAGGGAGGTATTTGTAATTTTTCAAACCACAGGGGGCAATTCGTATTTTAAGCAATCTCAAGGGGTCTATTTGTATTTTACCCTATATATTTTTTGTGATTTGGTTTGTATTACGGATGTGTAAATACAATGAATGATGTGGATGTGTTGTCAAATACAATTTTATTTCTTTATTATTTAGTGAGGGGTCTGCCAATCTGAATATGATTTTTACAAATGATTGATGTTAATTGCCATTAATTTTAATTATCGTACTGCAATTACATTTGTACTCTCTTTTCATTGGAAGATGGAAGCACACAGTGGCAGAGCCAAAATTTTGGCTCAAAGGGGGCACCGTTGAGTTGAAATCTTAACAAAAATCACAATCAAACTTAACCTAATTTTTATTTGATGGTAGGAATAAAAATCATTGTAATGCAAAGCTTATATTTAAATATGAGCTTGAGTTAACTGATCTTAATAATTTTTTGTTTTTAATTTGATTTTATGTATGATGATCACATGGTTAAAAAATAATCGCATGCTTTATAAAATATGAAAACGAAATTATATTAAGTTGCGCACACAAAAGAAATGTAGATAGGAATAAGGAAAAAAAGAAAAAGAAAATGAGAGGTGAATAAATAATACAAAGACACTGCATTATATCACTTTCTTTTTTTTCATTGAATTATATAGTAATATATTGTTAGTTGTTGTTAATTGTGTAATAAATATCTCTAAACAAAGGAACTAATTATGAGTATTCATATAAGATGTGATATAACAAAAAATTCGGTGACATATAATATTTTTCTAATGTAAAAAAATTGGTGACACATATAGTAATATATTAAACAAGTTTTTTTGAAGAGAAAAGGTAAAGAAATAAGTGATTTAAAAATTTTATGACATACTTGAATGGATTAAATTGAAACTTTCTTTACCAGAGGCAAAAGTGTAATTTTTCAAAAGTTGTGGGGGGGCACATGACCCCCCTGGTCCTTACTTGCATCTGCCACTGGAAACACATATATGTTGTTGATGTCAAAGGTTAATAATGGCCAGTTACCGAAGGATGATTCTGCTGCAATGTTTTATCCCTGCTATATGTTCTGGACTTTCTTTAAAATTATTGTGTGTTAAGTCTGTCATATAACTGTCTGTACTCCTGCCTTTGAACAAGCTATGCATCTACGAAAAACTAATTTGACCAAGTATTGTTACTTTCTCTTATCAGATCTAATTATGTTCTTATTAAAATGTTTGCAGCTTCTGGGTCGTGTGTTCAATATCCTACGTGAGAATAATCCAGAGCTTGCTGGGGATAGACGTAGAACAGTCATGAGGCCTCCACAAGTTCTTCGTGAAGGCACCAAGAAAACTGTGTTTGTAAACTTTATGGATCTCTGCAAGACGTATGGTCAAGATCTTTTTGGTTTCCTGATATATTACTTATTCTTTATCTAGGATACTTGGACTTGATAGATGTTGCTTTACTGTGCCTATGGTCCCGTCTGATGTGTGTGTATGCGTAGTTTGATTATTTGAGTTTGTATTGTGTATGTGTGTTGAAATCATCGTGTGAAGGATCTGGATTTGGTGGTTATTACTTGTCTCCATTTTATGCCATGCTTATGCATACATGTTCTAATTTGAGAAATACAATACATCAAATTCATGCTAATATATTGTTATGAGAAATGCAAAGCATTTAAGTCGTATTAGTATTCATTGGTAAGAAAAGGAAACTTGAACAGGGCTAGATTGATTGTAAAATGGAATGAACTTTGGGATGTTAACGACAATTTTATTGATATTTTGGACAAAGGGTATTTAAGACAATGTACAATTCAATTGGGTTTACTGGACTAGTATTTTAATTTTTGCTGTGCTTTGGGTTATGCCTACCCTGTATTTGGATATGCTAGTTCAGCCATCTATTCTCACACATGCAGACAGCATAAAGTGTGCCATATTGGCGGTTTCTGGAATTGAATTTATGATTGGTTTCATATTTCTCTGAAGGTTATTTATCTTCAAGATATTGCTTGATGTCAACTCCTTCAAACAGATGTTGTTTTTGCCTTTTGTTCTCTTTATTTATTTATTTATTATTATTTCTAATTTTTTTTAATCACCTTTTTACTTCTGCCTGCACTCCAGGATGCATAGGCAGCCAGAGCATGTCATGACCTTCTTGCTGGCTGAAATGGGGACAAGTGGATCACTTGATGGACAGCAAAGATTAGTTGTGAAAGGCAGATTTGCACCAAAAAATTTTGAGGGGATCCTGCGGAGATATGTCAGTAAGTTCCAGCTGTTTACTAATGTTAGAAATATAAGATAAAGATAATTGCCAAATGTGGGTGTAAAAACTGAGAAACAGGTTCTTTTCTTGCTAACTTGTGCCTTTTTCTACCTGGTGGAGGCCTAAATCTGATTGACACTGGATTCTTGTGTCCTCTGCATTTTAAACATTTGTATTGTGTGTTCCTTAGCATTCTTGAATAGTGATTCAATTTGTTTATTTATTGTGCAGATGAGTATGTCATTTGCAATGGTTGCAAGAGTCCAGACACAATTCTCTCGAAGGAGAATCGTCTCTTCTTTCTCAGATGTGAGAAGGTAATATTTTGTTATTCCTCTCTTTGTGTGGGTGTGTGTGTGGTGGAAGGATTTTGTTTTGCGATGGCTTTGTTCTTGATCTGCATCACTCTTCAACTTGTTGAATGATAAAAACTTTAGAACACATTGATGTCTAATAAGATCTTTAAACTTTCATCTTTCTATAATCAGAAATGAGAAAAAATATGGGCTTGTTTAGTTACTTTAGTATTGTTTTCAAATTGTGTTTCTGGGAAAAAAAAAATGAGAAGTTCAAAAACATCCATCGTTTTCATATAGTTTCATTTTATGCGGAAGTTTTGAAAACTTTTTCTGTTGCCCAAAAAATGGTTGTTTTTGAAAAAAAAATAAAAAAAAATAAAAAATTGCTGAATAATTTTGCTGGACACAGTTTGCCAAACAAGCTTTATGTATTTTTCGAATAATGAACATAGAAAACAAAAAACAAAAATAATACTAAAAACAGGCTTTCAATTTTTTCTAACTTGACTGGCATTCTTCTAAGGCCCCATGATAATTAAGGTTTTGCATCATTGTTCTTCCTTTTTTTAACGAAAAGGAATCTGAAACAGTGCCGAGCCCCATGACTATTTGCTTAGTTTCAAGAATTTTATTGAAGAAAGGAAAAGAAAAATTTTGTTTCTTGGTGTGACCTTCTGTTGAGGGTTTTCTGTAGAAATGTTTTGGCTGGATAAATTCATTCATTTAATCAAGTGGAAATGACCAACACAAATACTGGGTTGTTGGTATGCCTATGGGTGTTGTCGTGCCACAAGGCATGACCATTGAAGTAATGAAAAAGAAAAAGTTGTTGGACCATCTGTTCTATCCCGTTGAGTTACTAATTACAGGTTTGTTACTTCAGTAGTTTTGTTCTTGGTCTCTGCATTTAACTGGAAGTGACAAGACCTTTGCAACATGGTATTGAGGTGTAAGAAACTAATTGTTCCACCTTTTCTGCCTCGAAGTAATTATTTCTTTTTACTACCAGTATTCCTTAGAGGCCTATGATGTTTTAAAAATTTGCCTACATTGTCCGACTGTCATGTACATGGAGGAGAATCTGAAACTTTTCTGAGGCCACATGAGTACTGCTTACTTAGTCCTAATAATTGAATTAAAGAAAGAAAAAGTTTTTCTTCCTTGTGTGGTCTGACTTATTTATTTATTTAATCAGGTGGAAATGGTTTACCCTGCTATTCCATTCTAATTTATTTATTTTTAAAGTTCATAGTTCACTTTTCAGATGGAAAACTGACTTGCTTCTACTGTTTATGTTTTTATTGTCTTGTAGTGTGGTTCTGGGAGATCGGTTGCTCCAATCAAGGCCGGTTTTGTAGCCCGTGTTGGCCGTCGGAAGGCTGGAACATGATCAAGCCAGTTACATTTCTGTCGGGCGGTCTTTTCATATATATGAGATGAGATGAGATGAGATCTTTGTGACAGTCATTTTCAGTACTGTGTTTCAGTAAAAAAGTGATTTTAGCATGTCAGTATTTTTGAATAATGCTACATCCATCTAGTTGTTGACTATATGGTAAAATGGCAGGGGTGATTTTGATAATGAAGAGCTTTCCTTCTATTAATTTGACCAGCTAATGCTTATGGTAATTGTGAATGTCAGCTATGGTCTTTTTTGGATAATTTGTTGATTATGTTTGTTAATCCTTTATGTGCGTGTGTGCATGGAAGCAGTTTCAGGAGTCTGTTTTTAAAAATAGGTGTTCTAATTGATGGGTCTGCCAAAAAGAATGGTAGGGGTAAAATTTTTGTTCCGACCCGCCTATGACTGACTGTATGGTGACATGTTGAGCTGCTCCTGCATGTGGCGTTGTGCATTTTTGTCTTAACATTTCTATATTTTGTACATCCTAGTTACTCGTGCTGTTTTGGTTGGCATTGGGGTGTTTTTGATTTGTGCTCTTCATGTAACTTTTAGATTGAATGACTATGAAATAAGCTGATATTTTACCGCATAGTATGCATATTGTAGGAGATATCAGTACTTTTCTGTGAATCTCTATAGTTAATGACCTGGTGTTTAAATTTGTCTCTAGTCATCAAATGTAATGGTGAAGACATGTCTGGCCATCACACTCTTTCGAAATGAATGCTTCTGGGCTTATTGTTTTGTATTTGTCGTTATACCATACAAAATGTTGCATAGAAAAGATTCTGCAAAATCCATAATCATTCATCGCTTGCAAGGAAATTGCAAAATTGCAACTATTTTTTTGGGTACATGGTTGCCTTGGGAGCGGGATTTCCACCCTTGACTTGAATCCTGATTGAATTTAGGGACAGTGCAACGGCTTGCTGTTGAGGCTCCAATCGCTGCCATTTCCTCGTTTAGTTTTTAGTTTTTGGTTTTTTCCCCCCCAGTGATTGGAATATATTTTGCTGGCTTCTTTATTTTGAGTTGTTATATGGTTTGTTCTCATGTGTTCTTGTTTGTATAGGTGATCTTCTACTTTGAACTGAAATTTTATGTGTTCTTCAATTTTCACTGTCTGTTTACTGTTAGGTAAATGTAACGACGGAAAAAGTTTCAGGGTCAATTATATTTTTGGTCCCCGGAGTATGAGTTGGCATTTTGGTCTTCAATTTTTAAATTTTGTCAATTTCGTTTCCAATTCGTAAAATATGTTTTAATTTGATCCTCAAATTTTAAATTATGTCAATTTGGTTTTTGATATATGAAATGTGTTTTAATTTGATTCTCCAACCAAATCGAACCAAATTCTGTTAATAGAAGCCATTAAAGTCATAGGTAAATATGTAATTTTGAATATTAAAATGGCACAGATCACAGATTTTGAAGATTAATTTATGTGAGTTTTCACTTACATGACGCATCACATATTTTTTGAACTAAAAGTGTAATTTTGTAAGTGGCCTTTCACATTTATCATTGTTTAAAAGCGTTTATTGACAGACTTGAATTAAAGGATTAAATTAATTAAAACATTTTTTTTTTATATATCATAGACTAAATTGATACAAAATTTCTACTTTCTTATTTTTTTTTTATTAATTTTATTAATTTAAACTGTCCCCTTAGAGCATCTCCATCAAAATAATCAAATTTTTAGTTAAATTTTAACTAAAAGTCTATTTTTCTGTTTTAGCTGACCATCTTTTTGAATATATTATCCAAAAAAACTCTCTATTTTTAACTCTATTCTATTTTTATTGTATTTTATTTTTTTCCAATTCCAAATTTAAAATTTAAGAGAGAATTAATTTACGTAACACTTAAACCCATTTTTCTCCATAATTTATTAGTTTTATCAATAAAAAAATGATTATTGTCATCTTTTTTACATTAGAATTTATATTTTGTTTTATTTATCTTTGTGTGTTAACACTACCTACATTTGTTTCGATCCCTTTAAGCTTACTAATAAAAAGGTTGATTTAATTATCTCAAAACGTATAGTTTGTTGTATCCAAACTTCAGGGAAGTCAATATAATTTATCCTGAAAAAATTTGAATTGAATTTACATACAATTATGTGACACTTTATGCTCCGTTCATATCAATTTAAATACCTATTATTCTAACTTATATTTTAAAAAATACACAATTATATCAATCTGATTCAATTTTTTTAATACAAATTTTGTTTATAAATAAATTTTCTTAATTTATTAGATTGTGTTTTTTTTTATCTCATGTATTTCAATTGTATTAGTTTTATGATTTCACCACTCATGTTTATTATTAATACAGCAATAATTGATTAAATGATAAATAAATATAATATATTAAATATTGAATAATGTTTGGTAGCTCGAGGATTTTCCCCCCCGAATCCCCCTAATGCCCAAAATGACGTCGTTTTGGGCATTAGCTTTTTTTTTTTTTCTTCTTCCATTTTCGATTAGCTCAGGAACGGGAGGAGAGAAAGAGAAGAGAGATAGAGAAGAGGGAATGGAGAGGGCCCCTCATTGCCGCCGTCGACCTGCCGATCGTCGAGCAGCTCCGATCGTCGCATAGATAGCTCATTGCCTCGCCGCCGCCCCCGGCCTCCGCCTCCAGCCCCATTTGTTGGGCCCCCTCCAGTCCCTCCTCCTCCTCCCCCTCCAGTCCCTCATCCTCTTCCTCTTCCTTCTTCTTCTTCCTGGTTCTGATCTGCAAAAAAAAAAAAGAAAGAACCAAAAATGGCGTTGTTTTTGGTTCGGGGGGAGGGGTTTCGAGCTACGTAGCACTGCCGTTAAATATTTTATTACCAAAAATCATTTACTAAATCTTATTTCCCTAGTTATATGTAACTTGTGGTTTGATATTCAACTAAAGTAGTTAGTTAAGAATTAATTTTGATGAAATATATTTCTACAATGTTGTGTTATAAAATAACCAATGGAAGACGATAATGAATTTGATAATGATACAAGGCCAATGTTTGTTTAGATAAATTGGGTTAGATAAGACTAGAATTTCTAAGATTGTTAATCTTGGAAATCAACCTTTTTAAATTGTGTATTTTATAATATTTTTGGGTGGTCTAAGATTATAAGGAGTAATTAACAATATTCCATCAATTTTGTAATTTAGTCGATTAGCCTTAACCTCTCGTTAGTCACCCATTTGTTAGTAGCCTCCCATATGGGGATCATGTCTAGGTGGATTATTAGTTGGATCTTAATTTTCTTTCTCAAATGTAAAATTTTGTATTTTGTTGAACTATTAACTCTATCCTAAGGCCACATTTGTCTAAACAAATATGGGTTTATTATAAAGTTTTAAATTTGAGTGACAATGTAGTAGTGAAATTTGCTCTCTTTTTTTTTTTTTTTGTGGAGGGGGTTTGTGTGAAAACAGGGATAGCTTTTGTTCTGTGAATTAATAGGTTTGATAGGGCAACATATTTGTTTGATGAAATGATTATGTGACTTGGCTATGGTGTGTTGTGCTTGTATCATAAATTTAGATAAGAATTTGAGAAGGGGGTGGAAATTGAGAAAAAAAAAGAGAGTTTATATTTCATTCATATTCTACTGTTGTTTTTACTTCTCTTTTCAAATTTTTTTATTCGTATTCATTATTTTAATACAACATTAAATTATTGGCTTCGGTATTTGTGACAACCTTCACTACTGTTTACTGATAGCACCACTGATTAGTGCTAATCTATGATTAAGCATGATAATTGATTGACTGATTGAAATCCTGAACTGATTGATTGAGTATATAGCTTAAGTGCATTTCAATCTGTTGACTGTTGAATTATCTGTTCATGTATTACGTTTAAACTGCAAATTGAAGGCCTTATCGGCGGCCGAATCCGAAATTGATTAATGTTTTATGCTAATTAGAATTAATGTGATTTTATGGTAAATTTAATTGGAATTTGATTTGGTATGATTAAATTAGATTTAATAATGTTAAATTACATAAGTTGGCTTTATTTACCTAGTTGCCATCTAGTGGGCCACTTCACCAACATTGTTGAAAGTTTAGTCTTGCATCTCGTTCTTGTTCATCCTGGAGAGACCAAAACTGAGAGTAAGAGTGAGAGAGGAGAAACTTAGCTTCATTTGAGAATTGGCTTGGAAACTAGGAGAATTGAAGGTTAATCATGCAAATTGAGCTGATACTTTGCATTCAAGACCTAAGGTAGGATGTTCACCCTTTGGTTTAAGAATTTAAGTTGTGACTTGCATGGTTCATGTTAATTTTGAAGTCTAGAGCCAAGATATGGCTTAAATTGTTGAATTGAAGCTTGTATCTTGCATGCATGTACATATTGTAGAGTTTTGAAGTTGTTTTCATGAAAACTCCCACATGCATGTTCATATTATGGTTCTAGTTCATGAATTCCTCATGTTTTTGAAAGAATTGACCCTTTGGATCATGTATTTGAAGCTTTGAATTTGGTTGAACACATACATGTTGCATACACTTTGTGTTCTTTAAATTTATTTGAAAATTGTATTTAATTGAACTACCTTTGGGCTTTGATTTCTCGAATTGATCTTTGAAACATGTAATATTATGGGTTTTGAAGTGTTTTCCAAAAAATTAGCCTAAGAGGATCGAAATTTATGCTTTAAAGTTGAGTTTTGAGCTTGAGGTTCAAATCTGGAAATTCCAAATTTTGGACCCACGCTTGAGCGAGGAATTTCACGCTCGAGCGTACACTCTGAGTTTATGCAGTCCGCTCGAGCGAGTAAAGAGACGCTCGAGCGTGAAATGCGTATATCCAGCACTTTGCATGTGTTTGCAGTTCGCTCGAGCGAGAGAGTTCACGCTCGAGCGAGGACTTGTGTCTCACGCTCGAGCGTGGATCGAGCGCCCATCGAGTGTGATTTTTGTGCATCCAGTATTTTTACTGTAGCTTACAGTCCGCTCAAGCGACGGAAGTCATGCTCGAGCGGAGCTCCTTTGTCTGCATGTCTGCTCGAGCGTAGAAAGCCACGTTTGAGCGAGACCCATGTTTTCTGAAATTTTTTTAAAGTGCATCTTTGCATCCTCTTTCCATCGTAGGCATTCCTAGGGCATGTTTAAGGCATCTTAATGAGGATATTGATGTAGAACCACACCGAGGCAAACTAGGGATTAAATCATTAATTCCCAAGTGTGTAACTTAGTGTGTGTTCATTCTGTAACTGTAGGGTTGGCATCTGAGGATGCTCTAGCCTATCTGTAGCCCAGTACTCTGTGAGTAACAATGTTGTAAAGATATATTCAATCATGAATATTTTCTGAATGATCAACTGTACTGCTTTCTGAAATGATATTTCTTACTGAATGAATGCTTGTCTTATTTGCGAACTGTATTCGTGACATCCATAGCAATTTATTGTTACTGTACTGTACTGCTATTGTCACAGAGATCTCTGTCGATTCCCATGTTTGGAACCACTACTGTTTACTAATATGATGGCCATCAACTGACTGTTCGGTCTGTTAAGACCTACTGTACTATTTGCTATTGGATGTACCATTTATGACTGCTATGATCGAATAACTGATATACTGTTCAAATGGCTGTTTTAAACACTGAAAGGACATTCATTCTTAACCTCTTTACGCATATGTTATTCACTGGGCTTTAGCTCACTGTTTATATATATATATATATATGTAGGTGTCCAGGCACCAGATTGAAGCTAGGAGTGTTAGGTTAAACTCCCTTTTTGTCAAGCCAACCACCGTGCCTCACTGAGAGGTTTCAAGTCTTTCAAGCTAGGGTTTTCTGGGATGTTTTAGATTCATCATTCCTGTCTATGTTTTTGTATAGACCGATCAGATTTGTACAGATCTTGTTATAATAGGGATTAGGTCCGGAAAATATTCCAACTAGTTTCTTCCGTTTTGTCCGATCACCCCTCCGACGATCAAGTTAAAACCACACACCTGGAAAAATGCTTAGAGAGAAGGGAGAGTGTTTGAGTGTAAGTCTTACTTACAAAAATTGTCCAAGAGGTGGCGCCTATATACCCATATCTACTCCCATTGATCTCAACACGTGGCTCGCTTATCCCATCCACAAACCATGCCTCGTCACACCATACCGATATTACCTAATCCCTAATGCCAAAGATTAGATATCTTGCATTCACACAAACTCCTTCACACAATCGGTGCCTTAACCGAGCACCTCCCAAATCTTGCCCGACGAACTCTATCCATGGTACCATTATTTTCCCACTCAATTGCCCTTAATTGATTACCCACTCCAACCGGTATAATTTCATTTCAATTAGTAACTTCAAACTTGACCGGTTTTGACTTCAAACTTGCCTTTTTCTCAATCTTGTCCGCAATCTTCCTTGATGCTACATCCGATCGGTGTCATCTTCAATTGTCTTCAACTCGATGAAGTCATTAAATGGGGCACGTGGCGCTTCTTATTCGTCTCGAATTTGAAAATTTTGGCGGTTGAACACCCTATATACATGCTCCTTCTTTCCTTTCCGCCATTCCTCCATTTCCTTACCTTTGCCATTGGTCCTCGAGGAAGTCCTCCTTGCCCTTCTCCTGGTAAGTCCTTCTATTTTCTTGCCATTTTCTTTCACATTAGGGTCTAAAAATACAGCTTTCAGAACTTGGGCACCTAAAAACATCCCAAATCGTCCATAGTTCATGGTGTTCTTCATTTTTCCGTCTCCATTTGATCCAAAAGAACCACAAAACCGAGAAAATGACATGTTTGTAGTGAATACAAGAAACCGAGATAGCGATTGAGCTCTCTAGCGGTGGTTTGACCGAGCTAAAGTCAAGCTTGGTCACACTTGCCATCCTTTTGAGTCCAAGGGGACCATTAACCATTCTCAAGCTCCCAAGACCGAGCAATCATCCAACCACAACCGAAGCTACCTTAGGACCGCCTCAAATGGGGAAGATATGGTAGACACGATGTCCACCTCGAGCTTGAAAACAACTCCTTGGAGAAGAGATGCCCTTCACCGTGCTCTCAATAGTTGAGGAGGCCGCTTCCACTCAATCCCTTGATCACCAAGTGTCCACAAATACATGATTATCAATGGCGTTCACGAATTAAACGAGATCTTAAAAATAAGACCGCAAGGAGAAAATAGTATAAAGACTTGCACGATGACGACTTTTTGTTCATTAGCAAGAACTTTGGTAGTTCATGTAAGCCGCTTTCTTGCTCGGTCAATCCTTCTAACCGCTTATTTTTACTTAGCCATTTTTGTTTCAATCCAGAACTACCCAAACTCCGAGTCAATCCATAACCATACCAACTCCACCGCCAGATCAACTTTACGACATCCCTTAATCCGGTTGATCGAGAAATGGCCATCCTCATAAAGAGATGAACATCTGAAGTCAATGACCCCAACCTATTCCTACCAAGTGTTTGATCAAGTTATTCTCGCCATCGCAAAGGCATCTTTCAACCAGATGAACAAGGAGTCCAGGTAAAGAAAGATGCCAACAATGAAGACAACTACACATATACTTCAAAGCCAACCGATGTGTTCGCCTCCACCCCAGAGGATCAAGAGAGGAATGCCGGTCAACATTGAAGATGAATTTGACAACCTCTCCCCTTGCTTAGTTTCTCTTTGAATTTGCTTTGTTTGTTTTTGATGTAACATTTTGAATTAATGAAAAACTTAACTTTTATGAAGTGTTTGCACGGTTTGCTTGAGCTTTATAAAAACATCAACTCAGATACATCACCTCGGTTGAGAGACGGATCTCCAACCGAGGTAATTCATCTCAGAAATATCGACTTGCACAAACATTAATCCATCCAACCAACATCTTGGTTGGGAATTCAAAGTTGGATAAAACACCAACAATTCCAACCGAGCAAGGCATCTCGGTTGGGAATCCAAAGAAACACCAACTCTTCCACTAATCCATCTCGGTTGGGAATCCAAAGTTAAACACCAACTCCTCCAACCGGACTAATCCATCTCGGTTGGGAATCCAAAGTAAACACCAACTCTTCACTAATCCATCTCGGTTGGGAATCCAAAGTAAACACCAACTCCTCCAACCGACTAATCCATCTCGGTTGGGAATCCAAAGTTAAACATAATCCATCTCGGTTGGGAATCCAAAGTAAACACCAACTCCTCCAACCCACTAATCTATCTCTTGGGAATCCAAAGTTAAACACCAACTCTTCCAACCGACTAATCTATCTCGCATGCTTAATTTGAACAAAACATCAAATTAAGCAAAGGACACTTGTATATATTGACAAAAAGGAATTACATTGTGTAATGCAAAAAGCTACTTAATCAAACAAAAGCTAGAAATAGTACACTTTGAGATTGGCCGTATTCCATGGCCGAGGTATTGGCCATCCAAGTCCTCCGTGGTATGCCCTTTGCCTATCTTGTATGGTCCTTCCTAATTTGCCCCTAGCTTGCCTTCTGTATTTCCCATAACTTTTGCACCATCTTGTTGTACTTCCGGAGAGTTCTTGTAGGTTGCCACATGGATGATAATTCGAGCAATAGAAACTTTCAATTCCATGCCATAAGCCAAAGCGAATGGAGTTTCGAAGTTTTTCCAACCTTTTCTTTAACCCATCCAATATAATCTTGTTCGATGCCTCGGAGTTGTAGAATTCAATCTTTAAATCTTCACAAAACCAATCAAGATCTTACCATGTTACTACATTTAAACCTCTTAACGTTTTCCTTGATAGTTGTCCAACCCATTTGGTGAAGTAGTCCATAAAGAACTTGAGGGGTCCCACTATATCGAGAAGTTCTATGGATCCACTTTTCACATTTCCACATATTTTTAAATAGCAATGCATCCACGTGCACACACTTTAAGTAAGGACCGAGAAGGACTTCTTATACAAATGGAGAGAGCCAAAACCGCTCGACTTTACATTTGTGTGCTTCCTTCTTCGAATCCGAGGAACAAAATGATTGGATCCATCCACGACATCTTCAATGCTTGGTCGTGGAAGAAAGTCAATTAACAAGGGATTTGAGTATCTACCATCGACGCCGACCAAAGCTTGGTACTTAGCCATGCGGTCATCTTTTTGCCTCATAGCTCCCGAAACTTGGTTAACCACAAGTTCACCATTAGCTCCCTTCATCCCGTTGTTAGATGGGAAGCCAAGGGTGATAGAATGTTCAATGGTTAGGCCATCCGGGAGATAAGAACAATAAAAAGCTTCCACATGTCCCCACAAAGCTTCCAAAGAACCGATGGATGGTGGTTTCAGGTGATTAAGTCCGTGCGAATCACCAGATGTAGTTCCATGACTTGTTGGTGGAATAACAACAGTTGTTGAAATCGCTAAGTCCAAACCCCAGTAGTATCTCATCTCATCATCCGATGTGGTAATATCGAGTGAGTGCAAAGTTTGGGCTTTGATGGCATACTTCACATCAAACTTAAGAACTCGCCAAAATCCGCCTGCTCAAATAAAGCTTTGAGGGAACTCGGTCAAAACGACGATAGTATGTGCATGAAAGTAGTCGCCAACTTTCTTGATGCCATCATTAATGCCAAAGCAAGGTCTTAAAGATGGGAGGTGCTTGATTCATAAAGATAAAGTTCTTCTATATTCCTTGAGCTATTCTTCATCCCATGAGAACTTGGACTTCAAGAAACGATGACCGATGTTGCGCGAGGCTACTTTAACTCTTGATTTGTGTAGGGTCCGCCTCAATACCTCGGTTTGTGACTAAGAATCCTAAAATTTCCGATCCCACGCACACTTAAACTTATGCTTCTTGAGGATGGCAAACATCTCGACAAATGACTTGTTTGTTTCCTTCACCACCATGTCATCAATGTAAGCCTCCATTGTAAGGAGCAAACATCTTGGTCACCATCCTCGAAAGTTGCTTTAAACCAAAAGGCATAAGAGTCCCCTAGGTGTAGTGAATGAAGTGATTTGTGATAAGAAACTTAGTCAATTCTAGGCAAAGGAAAAACCCGCCATTTCCCATTCTTCTTATTTGAGATCCACCGAGGATAGTGAACCTCCGAATTGCTATTCTTGACTTCCTCCGCCACTACCTCGGCGTGATGCAAAGTAAGACATTGAGATGATGGCGATAAAGTTTGGATCGAGGCCATGTCATAAGGCGACCATAAACTTCAATGTTGGCCATAAGGAATTCCACCATCTCGGTTCTTTCTTAAGAAGAACTTGTCCTCAATTCGCACTTCCACCAATCCTTCCACGGCTTTGTCTTCGCCTTGGTACCCACATCATCTAGTACTACCAGTCCTCCGGTCCTCAATCATCTGAACAAATCCTTGGCTTGACATAACCTAATGAATCTCATAACTTGGTGAAAGGTTGATGCCACGGCTCGCATAGCATGAAGCCAACCCGGATCGAAGTAGATGGCACAACTCAACCTGTTTGACCACGATCCCGCGATAATTTTTCCCAAAGGCCACTGAGTTGAAACCGACCAATGGCGAGGTTGCGGGCCAAATCCGTGTCTCGGAGTTTGAGCTGTTTGAAAGCGTCATAATACATGATCTCGCGATCAAGATCCTTTAACTTCAAAATCATTAGAGTTACTACCAAGGCGGCCCAAATCTTTTGAACATCCTTTACTACAAAACTTCCTCATGTGTTCGCCTTCTTAATCATACCACACGCCGTTCCACTATGCCGTGGATGACATTCACAACCCTTGGAGGTACATCTCGGTCATCCGGGAACAAGAACCGGATTTGCCTTGACTCCTCCATCAATGTAAAGGTCCGGATGACTAGCTCTTCTAGGTGTTGCCTCAGAAGGTACAACGGTACTTGGCATTGAAGCCTCTGATTTCACTAAGTATGCGATAGATTGGAATTTTGAAGACCATGGTGATGCATGTTCTTGCTTTCAACCTTCATCATCTTGGGGTAATCATCCCGTAATCATTACTCTTGAGTTTGGTCACTAGATCGGCCGACTCTTGATGCACTTTTCCACCACCCTCTTGGTCGTCACGGGCTTCCTTCTCGGTTGAGGCCGAGGCATCATCCTCACCCGGATATGCTCATTGATCCCATGGTCGAGGTTGTTGCATGGTAAGTGAGTCTTATGTCCGAGCCCACGCTTATATCAGACGATAGCAAGGTTGACCTCAATATCTCGTTGAATGTCTCCCAATACTTGGAGTTGTACGCCTTGAGTGTGTCGCTTGGTTCCATCTTGATACTCAGAGGTGATCAACTTCCTTAGGAGTTTTGGTGTTAGTCGTGAAGCGGCCACCTTTCAATACTCCTCCCAGAGCCTTCCAACCACTTTAATCCCAATTCCCAAGCTCGACGGAAAGATAAGGCACATAAGAGCATCATTCCGCCGTGTCCGCCATAACGAAATGACTTACATGCATGTACGGATCGGTTTTTCCATCGTAAAGGGTAAACTTTGGTGGAATCCCAGAAGCGGCCGCTTCTATTTCAAAAGGAGTGGCGCTAATCATCAGATCAAGAAGGAGTGGCGGGAGGCATTCCGACCTCGATAACGAACGCCGCACCCTCGAAGCTTCCGCCTGCCTTTAGAACTATCCGCAAATCCTAATAGGAATATTCCGGACGGCTATCTTGACTTCTCAATCACCATCTCGTAATAGAGATTGCCGAGTGTGCCTCGACTGATGGGGTGCGCCACCGTGGTCACCCACTCACACCTTCCCTTGTAACGCCGCTGAGCTCTCCATCTCGCCGCCATTCACGGATGACGGCATCTTGGTCCCGAACTTGTGTTCCAGCGTTTGAGGTGACTTCTCCGCCGTGACTTCTTCCGCTTATGTTCGCCATCGGATGGACGACAAACTGCGCCATGAACGACGATCGATGAACCAAGACAAGGTTTTATCTAGCTTCGCCAATTGTACGGGGAAAATATTCCGACTAGCCTTTCTTCCGAGTTTGTCCGATCACCGTGAGCTAAAACCCTCCGACGATCAAGTTAAAACCACACACCGAAAAATGCTTAGAGAGAAGGAGAGTGTTTGAGTGTAAGTCTTACTTACAAAAATTGTCCACCGTGGCGCCATATATACCTCTCTATCTACTCCCATTGATCTCTCAACACGTGGCTCGCTATCCCATCGACACAAACCATGCCTGTCACACCATGATATTACCTAATCCCTAATGCATGCCAAAGCACGCCGCAGTTAAGATTAGATCCGTCCGAGATATCTTGCATTCACAACAAACTCCTAGGTGCCTTAACCGAAAGCACCTTCTCACCAAGACTGCCGCCCAAATCTTGCGAACTCTATCCGCAACTGCTTGGCATGGTACCAGACCATTATTTTCCCACTCAGGTCCCTATCCTGGATGATTGTATATGTATGTATATACTGTTTTGATTCTGAATGTGTATATGTATGAGAAGTCTTTTTGCATACAGACTGTTACAGCTCATTGGACATCTTTTATTACTGTTTTGGCTTCCGCCACTCAGACTAGACATCTTTTACTATTAAGGGCCCTCGGTAATCTCAGTTATTGGCGATTCTGATTAAACCCATAGGCGGGTTTGGGTCGTGATGATTTCTCTTTTCACAATTTTTATTCGAATTTATTATCTAAACACAACCTTAAATTACTAGTTTCGGGGCGATCAATTCACATTTAAGTTAGTAGTAGGCAGTAGCGGAGGGACTTGGGGACCGGAGGGTTCACGTGGCCCCCCTGAATTTTAGGATTTTTTTTAAAACAAATATAAAGAAAATATTTTAAATAAAAAAATTACAAAAATATTATTAGAGTGAAATGTCAATGATATTTTAAAAATTGTGAGAACAATAATGGTTATTTTGATTGAAAATGAAGAAACTATTATAAATCATATTATTTATGAAAATTTTATGAAAAAATTTGAATGTAACATTGATATTATTATTATTGACATGCAAGTATAAGTAATTTTACTATAAAAATATGAAATTTATTAGATTGTTAGTTACATTATTTGACATGTGAGATTCACTCTTTGTGTGTTTATTTACTACTAGTTTGTGATATCACATACTAATGATGACGTAGTATTACTATTATATTGAATTTTTAATCAAATTATGTATAAAAAAATAATAATTTATCATTATATAATTTAGGATAAATTACAAATACACCCCATGAGGTTTGCTTAAAATACAAATTGCCCCCTATGGTTTGGAAAATTACAAATACCTCTTTGTTAGTATTTTTTATTTAACAGGAGTAACTAAAAAAATGAAATTCATAATTGCTCTTCTATACAATAATAAAATTACTTAAATTATTAATTGAAACATATTTCCAATATCATTAAAAATTATTAATTGACTTGATGATTCATTAATAAAAGGTGCGATTTGTTATGAAATTAAAAACTTCAGAGGTGGAATGTAATTTCCAAAATCATAAGGGCGATTCGTATTTTAATCAAATCTCAGGGAGTGTATTTATAATTTATCCTATAATTTATTTTAAGACTTATATCCATATTTTTTTTATATTGTCCATGATACATTAGTTATAAATAACATTTTTTTTTGATATTTCTCGAAATCAATCGTAAAAACTTGCGTGAAATATTTTTGTAAAATTTTTTAATATTGTAATTAATAAATGCCCGTTCTAATTTAATTTTCTGGATCCGCCACTGATAGTAGGTTCATCGTGATATATTTACATACATTTTTGGAAAGTGTTTTCAAGACGGCTTAGTAAATACATTTTTGGAAAGTGTTTTTAAGATGGCTTAGTAAATGTGGAAAAAAATTTCTGGTATAAAATATTTTACATTGAAACATTAAGGTCTGTTTGATTAAAAAGAAATAAATAATGAACAATAAAAGTAACAAAAAGTGAAGTGAAAGAAAATAAAATTTTCTCCCATGCATTATTGTTAGGCTGAAAATTTTGTATAGATAGAAAGAGAACTAAGAGTTCTAATTATTATTATTATTATTATTATTTTTTTGGGGGTGAGAAATTAGATGCATAATTACTATGCTAATATAAATTGTATAGAAAAATTAAATTTTTTATAATTTTCACAACTTTCATATTAAACAAAGTCAAAAAAAGATTTTACTTTCTCCATATCTGTCACTATTTACTGCAAAGCTTACAGGGAAACAGTAAACTTTATTTGTAGGTAAAGCTGCAACTTTTGATTTGTATTAATAATTAATTCATGTCACAATCTTATTTTGTTCTCATACTTGGAATGAAAGTATAGTATTACATAAAACTAATAATAAAACTTTCTACAACAGACTCAACCACCAAAAAACAAAACACACTTCTTTTGCTGATGATTCTGCTGGTCTTATTTATTGGAAGATACCATCCCCTTCTCTACTTATAGAATAGAACACTTCTAGCCTGCAAAGTGCACAAGTTTGTTTTAATTTGATAAAATGTTTCTATAACAACATGAAAATGAAGTGTTAGAAAGAGACACTCGCTAATATGACTTTAAAAATTTGGAAAATTATTTATACTTGTCATTGTTATAAATAAACCCATTTTCATAGATGTTTTGTTTTAATATGAAATATCCATATTGAATCACATTATTTTTGAACGAAAATTTTGTATGAATTATTTATTTATATATTATTACTTTTTAAATTTTAATCGATCATGAGGTGTTGCGTCTATATAGAACTAGAGTTTCCCCGCACAAAACATGATTTAATAATTAGGAGAGGGAGAATGAATGTATTGTTTTTCAATTTTGCCCAAACATATTAGAATAGGTTGGACAATTTTTTTTTTTATAAAACATGTTTTTATTTTGATAATTCTAATACAAGAATTAGCCTTTTAAGCATTTTCACAATTTTTGTTTTTTCCTTTTCTTTTTTGTTAATATAATATTAATTATTTAATAAAGTGAAGGCATAACTTGGTGCATTGAATTCATTATTTCTACCTGTCAAGTAGATTTTTCATCATTAATTTCACTTTTAACCAATTTAAATATAACTTCTCACTTACAAAATAATTACAACTACTTATTTTTTCATTCTATATATATATTAGTTTGGCACACAATATATGTGCCTTCCTTCTAATATATATTATAAAGTCTAAGTTGGTGTAAATTTGTCCACAAATGTTACATATAATTCAATATATATATATATATTTTTTCACTCTTAAACACGAGTGAATTGGTTTCCATTCGCATTTATTAATGTGGGCCTCATTACTTTATACCTAAGAGTATGAAAGTGATATAACAAATGAGATTACATAGTGATAATTGGTTAAGAAGTATAGACACGTGATATTCTGAAAATATTGAATAATTTTCCGATCACATAAAGCATTACTCTTTTCTAAAATACTCTTTGATAACTGCTTTGATCAAATTCTGTAACTTCTCACCTCTTGCAATTGTCTCCTGACCCCGACCAAATTCATTGGAAAAAAAAAAAACTATAATATGACCCTTCTAATGAAATAAACTTTTAATTTTTAATTTTATCAATTTAAACCTTAATTATGAAATAGGCTTTGAGTTCCATTGCATTGCAAGAAATCATTCCCGCCATTCTCCCTTCTAGTGAGCTCCACGTGTCTGCTTTGGCTACGAAGTGGTGAAGAAGAGTTCCTGAAGTACACTTGTTGCTTTGACTTCATTCATACACTTGTCAGCTCAATTTTACACTTTGAATAATGCTTGGGACCCCTTTTTGGGGGTCACCCCCTCACCTCCTTTTGTCACGTGGCGGGAGATGATTGGAGGAGCAGGAAAAAAAAGAAAAAGAAAAAGAGAAAGTAACCAATGAGAGAGAGAGGGGGTCAAAGGGGATGGGGGAAAAGGGGGGATGAATCATTGTTGATACACTTTTACGTGGAGTTTAATGACTACAATATTATATTTTGTCAATTTTACCTAGCAAAAATAGGTTGATAGTTTAAATTGATAAAATTAAAAACTTAAAATTTATTTAGTTACAAAAATCAAATCGCCATAAATATAGATAGATAGATAGATAGGTATAGGTATAGGTAATACCTTTTAAGGAGATGGGTGGCAGGCATTTTTGATGATGTTGTAGATGTCGTTAAGGGTGATCTTGGTGGTATTCATGAACAAATAGCCACGTTTGACATGATGAATGCAAGAGAGAACATCTCTCGTCTGACCTGCGCACCCACCGGCCTTACAGAACTCCGCCTCTTCACCCGGACTTACCACCAACACTCCTTGTTCCGTTAACATGTTATTACTCGTGCAAGTATTGTTCTTCTGTTTTCTCACATCACCCCCACAAAACTCACTAATAAGCTTCATTTAATTTTGATTAACAGTTGGTATACACGATGCATGCGTAATTTAAATAAGTAAAATAATAAATAAATTATTTATTGTATATTATATGTAGGGACGGACTGACGAAGGGACTGTCAGGGCCACAACCCCCGCTTAAAAAAAAAAGTTACTTATATATATATATATCTTTTTAATAAAATATTAATAATATAAAGTAAAATGGCTCTGCTTTGCTTTGTGGGCTGGGCTCAGTCTATTCATTAGATGGCGAGGGAGGGCCATATGTCTTCTTTAAAATATATATATATATAAAAAAAAGGCTGAATAGAAACAAAAAAAGACAAAAGGAAAAAAAGAAAAAAAACTTAGTTGCTATGACGTGCTCTAGGCCGTCTCAACTTATTGAAGGCTAGTATAGAATTTTTTTTTGAGTTAAATCAACTTGGGATACATAAAAAAAAAGAAAAGAAAAGAAGAAAAAGTGTTACTTCTGCTATTAATCTTCTCATTATTACAGGTATGTGATTTATATTTTTTTTTATTGTTGTTTTTAATTTGTAATACTTTTATTATCTTTTTTTTAATGTCATGTTGACACAATTGTAATTTTTTTAATTTTACATATTAAGAAAAAAAATCATGAATTAGGACGTATGATTTCTATTACTAGTATTTCGTTTGGTAAGAGTTTCGAATTATAATTTTACCCATTGATTTGAGTGTAGTGTTTGTTTTGAGCTTTCAAATCATAATGATACATCTATTTCTCAAAAGTTAATTCAAAACATAATCATTACTTTTCAAAACTCATAACCAAACACATAATTGAAAACACTTTTCAAAATTCAATTCAAATCAATATTTTAATTTTTTAAATATTTTAAATATTTTAATATTTTAAAAATATGTTATGATTTTTTTAATTTTTTTAATATTTTTAAATATTTTAATTTCAAAATATTACGATTTTAATTTTTTAAAATTTAAAATATTTTATAAAAATAAATTCAAACTCTATTTTTTAAAAATATTTTTAAATATTTTAATTTTGTTATTATGTATTTGGTTACGATTTGAGTGTAGAGTTATGAAAGTAGTATGGAGTTTCGAGTTATGTGTTTGGTTATAAATTTTAAAAATAATTTCTTAATTGAGTTTTGTTTTATATGTTTGGTTGCGATTTGAGTGTGGAATTGTTTTTAAATTTAAAATATTAACATTTTAAATTATTTAAAATTTTTGAATATTTAAATTATTTACATTTTTACGATTTAAATTTTTTGAATATTTATTTTAATTTTTTACTTATTAAATTTTTTAGATTATTTAAATTATTTAAATATTTATGATTTAAATTTTTTGAATATTTATTTTGAAGAAAAAATTATTTCCTTTGTAGTATTTTCAATTAAAAAATTGATATGTTATTTTCTGTTAATAATAAAAAATTTTAATTGAATTTTAAAAAGAGTTTGGTTATGAATGTTGATCAGAATTTTCAATAGTGTGAAAGTAGTGTGTTTTGTTATGAGTTATAACAATTTGAATTAAGTTTTGAAAACTCTTTCCAAGACTCATAACCAAACAAATTTTCTTACTTCACATGTCAAATCAAACTTTCAGAACTCAATTCCACACTCAATTCGACACATTATTCAAAAACATAACCAAACAAATTTTCTACACTCAAATCATAATTCCACAACTCACAAACTCAAAATACAACTCATACTCTCAAATCATATTTACAAAACTCTAACAAACGCAACCTAGGGTTTTTTTTAATCATATTTGGGCAAATTTAATTTTATTCAGATTAAGTGTTATAAATTCAAAATTAAAATGAATTGAGACTTGTATAAAATTTATGTGTTGAAAATTTTACCACAGAGTTAATCATTGTAGACTTTCGAGATATGAAAGAACGTCGAGTTCCACTTTGATAGATGATTAAGTTGATTTGTATAAATAATTTTTTAATGCATGACTTTACTTTTATTTATATATTAAATTTACTAAATATATGATTTTATTTTTTACATAATAATTTAATATTAAATTTTAGTTTACTTTTTGAATTCAAAAAAATAGTAATTTATATCAATTTATATAAAAAAATTTATTTATGTTTTGACACCCGCAAATGAATTCATGGTTCCGTTCCTGATCGTATGTCAGTCATGCGGTAAGAATTTTTTTTTTCAAGTCTCGCTCTTCCTTTTTATCTAATTTTTTGTTTGTTTTTTTTTTTTAAAAAAAAAATGAACACTTGCCAAAATGAGAGAAAGTTTCATAGCACCAAGTGACTTGTTGACTTATATATAGATATAGATGTAAAAATAACTACTTACTCTATTTTTGTTTTGGGATTTTTTAAATTAGTTTTGAGTTTTTTAATTTTTTGTTTTTGTATTTTGTTATTTTTAGTGATTTTTTTTAATTTATATTTTAGTTAATTTTTTTTATATGCACTTAATCTAAATATAGTTTAAAAGTAAAATATTTGTGAAGAAACCTAAAAGGAATTCAATAAATATATATATATATATAAAAGAAGTACTGAATTGTTTTTATATTTATTTGTATATAGTGAATTTAAAAAAAGATTCACAAATTTTATATTTTTAAGTGTATCTAAAAAGTTTTTAAAAAATGATTAAAACATTTATAAAATTCATTAAAAACCAAAAAATATGAATTGTAAACTTGAAAATTGTTTTTGAAAAGTAACAACAATACTACAAATTCTGAAAAAATGTCTAGAAAAGTAATATGAAAAAACACATTCATAGATCATAATTATTTTAGATGAGGCTCACATCACACCAATTTTAAATCTATACCATACAACTCATTTCAAGATAAAGTTTGAAGTGTTTTTTCATGATTCATGACATTTTTGTCAAAGAAATACCGAGTCCAGATAATTTTAGACATACAAATTTGCCTACAATGATGTAATAAGAGAGTTAAACCTTATATGATTGAGTGTACAATAAATTAAAAATTGACATATATCATATCATTTATTGTAGGTAGGGGCGGAGGGAGCATGTGACCAGGGGGGTCACGTGCCCCCCCTGGATTTTGGGAATTTTTTTTTTTTGCAAACATAAAATAAAAAATTAAATAAAAAATTACAAAAATATTATTATAGTGAAATGTCAAAGACATTTTTAAAATTATGAAAATAATAATGGTTGTTTTGATTGAAAATGAAGAGATTATTATAAATAAACCATATTAGCTTTGAAATTTTTTTAATGTAACGACGATGTCATTATTAATGATATGTAAGTATAAGTAATTTCACTATAAATATATGAAATTTATTAGATTGTTAGTTACATTTAACATGTGAGGTTCACTATTTATGCGTTTATTTACTATTAGTGGATGATGTTACATATTAGTGATGACGTGGTATTACCATTATATTGAATTTTTAATCAAATTTTGTATCAAAAAATAATTTATCATTATATAATTTATTTTAAGGCTCATATCCATATTTTTTTTTGTATTGTCCATAATACACTAGTTACAAATAATATTTTTTTTCTTGATGTTTCCTGAAATCAATCGTAAAAAATTTACGTGAAATATTTTTGTAAAAATTATTATAATTAGTAAGTGCCCCCTCTAAATTAATTTTCTGGTTCTGCCACTGTTTGTAGGTCAAATTATGGAAACTTTTTAAGGATCTCAGATATTTTTCTTTGTATTATGCATAATATTTAGTTAGAAAAAAATGGGACCAATGACCTCTTTCATTAAAATAAAATAAAAATTAAATACACAACATATGTTCCATGTCATTTTGGTTCTCAATATTTCAAATGTGTCAATTTTACCTCTAATTTTATAAAATAATAGTTAAATAATAAAAATGTAGAGGTATGTTTTTATATATTTTAACTATGGTTGTATTATATAGTCAAATAGGAGATACCTTGAAATTTTGCATACACCAATGAGCACTTCTCCAAGCCTGAAATGGGCTTAGATTAACGTTGCCTTCCGGATGTTTTCTGTCTGAAATCAAAGTGAAATTATAAAATTTGTTTTTAACATCACAATGGTTTGAGAAAACAATAATATTTTTTTTTAAAGGAATGTTTATAGATATGTTAAAAGTGTATTGAAGTTTTAACTGTTTTTAACATTGATTTCACCTTAATAAGATTGTCATTAGTATAACCCTACTTTTAATATGGAAATAATCTGGCTTACTGCATTTGGGTGCATGAAAAACTACACAAAATTAAACCATGTACCACTACAATGTATCCTTAAAAAATATTAAAATTTGAATCAAATTTAGTTTGTGTGATTAAATCACACTAAAAACTTCGTTTGGTAACTATATGTTTTGGCCAAAAAATCAAAAAGTCATTATAAGTTGTCACATCACTCTCTCTATTTTTCTGTACATCTTTTCGTAAAAAGTCAATTTTTTTTAAAAATAACTTGTTTTCAAACGAGGCCTAAATTTAAATTTACACTATATAATTCTAAATATTTTTTTTTTTTGAATACATAGTATTTTTTACCACACAAATATACTAGAAATCTATATATCAGCAGAATGGGATTCATCAGGAAAAAAAAAAAAAAAAAGATGGGTCAAAATGAGGAGGAGGAGGAAAAAGGGGCTTACTTTCTGCTGTGGTGCATTGAAACAGAATGAAGACACTGAAAAGGAAGCAAAGTAACCCAATTCTCCGACCAAAATCCCAGCGATTTTCCATCTTTCTCGGAGGTTAATTAAGTGTTCCTAATTTGAGGAATTCAAGTTGAGCTAAGATGATATGTTTTTATGCCAAGTAAAACTGTTCTTAAATACACCCCAAGTGGCAACAAGGAATGTTGACATTTAGGAAGAAGAACCCAAAGTATACAAAAAACTAGGGAATGTTGTCTCTATATATATAGTATATGCTTGAGAATATAGAAAGATAACAAGAACAATGCAATATATAGAGATCCAGCTGACAAACTGAATTTAACAATTATATATAGAGAGAGAGGGGGGTTAGCTAACTATAATCTGTGTTTTGTCTTATTTTTTAGGCTCAATTTGATTAGCTAGATAATACACAAAAGTGAAAGGAAAAAAAAATAAAATTATTTATTTAGATAGATAGAAAATCCTAGGAAGTAATGAAAACTCAAGTTTTCTATACAATTTAAATTAGCTTGTTAGTTAAATTAACAATTTGTTGCAAAATATATAAGAAAATTTATTTTCTCACAATTTTTACTTTTTGCTCATGTTTCTCTCTACAACTCCCTGTTATGCAGTGATTATATTTTTTTCCTATGAATTTTTTTTACAAAATTTTTCATCTATTCAAATGTATGCAATAAATAATTCCCCCGTCCTCTTTTTACTTCACTTTCTACCATTTTTATTTTTTAATGTACGCTACTTTCTAAACAAATGGAACCTTATAGATGAAATCAAGAAACGTATTAGGACAAACATGCAATATGGTAAAACCTTGTCTTGCTTGTAAATATCGCAAATTCATATTAATATCCCATGTTCTTACTATGTTCAAAAGTAAAAGTGCATTTTCCTCAAAAAATAAATAAATTGAAGTGCAATTACCAAAATCTTTGATGTATGTATAAGCAAAAAGGAAAGGAGCCTTCTACTATTTTTATTATGGAATTATGATGGAGTTATGGAGTTAAAAAAGAAGTTAGAGATGAAGTAGGCAACAAAAGTATGGAGAGAAAAACTTTGCAAGTTTCTACAAAGTCTACAAGCCCATAAATAGGCTTTTGCAAAGTTTCCACACAAAAATACAAAGATAATAAATGAAAACTTACAATTATTTGCTATGTTCTACAATTATATACACAATTATACACTGTCTATCCTCCCGGGTTTTCAAAGGGATAGGCTGGAATAGATAAGATTTGGTTGATCTTTTCTGTCTTGTAGTGTCGGTTGAAAAGATTTGTCTGACCACTTTTCGTCTAATAATGCAGGTTGCTCCACGTGTCTTGGATAAGGTTGAAGTCGATCAGGAGACAGTTGAATTTGATAGTAGGGGTCCACTATGCTTCTATCCGGTTTATGCGATTGTGATACTCTTCATTAGTCTCTGATGGAGGGGAATCAGGATCTTAGCTGTATTACTCATTTCGAAAATGTTCTACATCATTTGCGATCATGGTTAGTTCCAACGGAAGATCCAAATTATTTCTCTTTTTGAGATTTAATAACATGTCAAGAGCCTCATTAATTTGTGTAGGAGATCTTTGATATGTTATGGAAAAATGGGTTACAAACAGTATTCTACCATCTGTGACCATGAATGACAATTTTGCTGAGCCATGGATATTGGACGCTGCCTGTGAAACAGATATTAGACTGTCTATCCAATATTCTGTCAAAGAAAGTTTTTGAATATTTTTCAATCGCTCTCTCTAGCGATCTTCATCTAAATAATCATCTTCAAACTCAAAATCTTCAGTTTCTTTAAGATACCAAATCTGGTATGGTTGGAAAAAATATTCTCGTTCCCGCCAACCAACAGTGCTAGAGATCCAGAAAGTAAAATATTTACTCTATCATCTGTGACCATGAATGACAAAGATTTTAGCATTTGTGACCATGAATGACAATTTTGCTAAGTCATGGATATTGGACGCTGCCTGTGAAACAAATATTAGACTGTCTATCCAATATTCTCTCCGGCGATCTCCATCTAAATAATCATCTTCAAACTCATAATCTTCAATTTCTTTAAGATACCAAATCTGGTATGATTGGAAAAAATATTCTCGTTCCCGCCAACCAATAATGCTGGAGATCTAGAAAGTAAAATATTTACTCTATTGGAAGCCTTTTACTACCATATAGAGCATTGCTTTGATGATCATTGGATATTCTATCCATTGGATTGGATCTAAAATTTGGAAAATAACTTGATTAGTTATTCCCCAATCTACGTCTTCAAAAAATCACATGTCATGGTTTGCCATGATGGTTATTTTGGGAATTCCATCTTTAAAATTTAATTTATCAGAGGATTATTCTAAGATTTGTCTAATCTTATCACGATAATCCTTAACTCGATTTTTGATTATCATAAAAATTTATTTTGGAAGTAAAATTCTTGCCTTTTCAAAAAAACAAATTTTTTTTATTTGTTCAAAAACTGGATCAGAAAACTCTTCTAATACGAGATCTGATAGTTGAAGAAAATTGTTTATTTTTTCAAAATTAAAATTTTCATTCCAATTCATTTGTTTAAGGATATAGAAACAAAGATTTTGCAAATCTTTTAATTTAGTTGTTTGCTCAGCTAATTTGTTGGCTAGAACTCCCATGTGTTTTTGAAATTTCACTTTGTTGTTTACAATGTGAGTTTTTCAAACTCCATTGAGTTCTGTATAAATTTTTCTGAATATAGCAGGGTTGAAAAAGTTTTTTATCTCAGATTCATCTGGTTTAGATGTTTGAATATTAGTTGGAACTGGGTTAGTTCTCATTTGACAAAAATTATTTTGATAAACAGGCATAACTGGTGCACTGTAAAAAGCTTTTTTAGCTTTGGTCATGTTATCATAGGATTTATAGCTTGCTCCTAGAAATCCCCAAACTTGCGTATTGCAATCATTCCATTCTGTGTAAATTCCCAGTTGTCTTCTTGCAAACACAACATAAACTTTTTCTTGTCTGGGAATTGTTTTTTAGCAATTGTCACCCAATCTCCTTGAGCGGGTTTTTTTTACCCTTGTCCATTTTTTTTCTCTTGGTCTAGAGATCTTCTGCAATAATTAAAATTACTTATTTAGTAATTTAATTTTTTGAAACAATTCCTATTAAGAAAATCTGCAAGAAAATTGTCAGTACTTTTAAAATGCTCTATCTCAAAAGTATATTCAGAAATTTTATTATACTAGACTAATCGTCTTTTTTGTCACGACCTGCTCCCCATACATAAGGGTTAAGCATCGTGATGACCAGTAACTGAAGTTACCTCCAGCCAATTCTTGAATAAATTAATAAACGCGAGTATAAATAATATTTAAGCGAGGGTACCAAAATAATCATCAGAGTTTCTATTTTTATTACAAAATTTATTGACCAAACAGGCCGATATTTACATAAAAAATATCATAAAAGTGTTGTGTGTGTCTATTCTGCAACCCCACGTCTAAGATTTTCCAAAAGCTATTTCTGAATTGTATTGTTTTCTGAAAATTGGTAAACAGCTATAAGCACATGGCAGAGTGACAAATATTTTACTAAGAGCATAAGGGCATAAAATTTACCATGGATAATTATTGGCTAAACAGAGCTTGATATTATAATACAAAATATATAATATGAAAATCATTTAACATATAATATAAAATAATCATAACCACGGTACAGAATGGAACAAAACAGATGTATGGACTCAAGAGGTAACTCGTACGAACTCTAGAGGTGGCTCCCACAACAGTGTAGCACTTAGTTCCGTACAGCACTTTGCTCCACACTAGAAATCAGAGTGTCAATGGATCCATGACAGACAGAGGGTCAAAAGTGACTAATTAGAGGGCTAATGGTTATTTCCCAAGGCATGAGACCTCCGTGGTGATACTTATAAAATAATTACTCAAAACATATTTTAATAAACAGTTATATCTATGAATTTTCCTTATTATATAAAATAAGGTTCATAAAATAAAAATGCTAATATAATTTATAAAACACAATTTACATAAAATAAACTATGGTAACGCAAAACATAAGTACCGCATATAATGGTAACTCAAGATATAATATAACTCATCTTAAAATTAATACCTCACTCTTTCTTTTCACTACCAAAACCCTTTCGTCTTCCTGTATTTTCTTCATTTTTTCTTAGTTTCTCTTTTTTTTTCCCCCTTAACTTGAACATCTCCTCCCTATTTATAGGGAGTTAATTCGTGAGCCTCAAGCCACCACTCATACACGTGGCTCATCCATATGCTTCTCCATCAATTCATGGTTATCCAACATATGTGACTCACCACACCTATGCCGCCTAATCATCATCCTAAGCTACATGTTGCTTTGGTTTGTTCTTTTTTCTTTTTAATTTTATTTTTTCTTTTTTTCTTTTCTATAAAATGACCCTAATGTGAATAAATTACACTTTATTTTATTTTATTCTTACACAATATTTAATTAAACATTTAAGATTTTTCTCATTTATAATTAAATAATACTAATATAAAATTTAAGAGACAACTTAAATTTTTTGGTTATTACAATCTTCCTCTTTTAAAAATTTTATCCTCGAAATTTGTCATATGTGTAAGCTATCCGTTATGTACTCTGATAAATATATATTTGATGATTAATTAGATATAAAATATTACCTCAAAAAAACTTTACCAAAAACAACTCACCATTTATTTGTCAAAAATTGTTTTGGGCTAAAATGAGAAACAATCGGTGACTTTAAAAACTTTTTATTAGTTTTGTTTCTGAAAATAAAAAATAAAATAAAATAAGAACACAATTAAGCGACTTGAAATGAAATGACAGAATCATATGCAAGAGTTGAAGAAATTTTAGATAAACTTTCATTTCTTTTATCCGTGAATCTTCCATTGATAGAAAATAATTTCAAAATTAGTATCTTTAAAATTTGAACCCACTTGTAAAAAGTCGAAATGAATTTTTTTTTTTTTTGAATACTGAACTGAAAATTATATGTATTTAATTATATTATAATTTTAGTGGGTGCTTGAGCCCGACACCCTCTGTTTCTTTTCTTTCTTTTGCTATAACAAATATAAATTATATTTAATATCTTTCCCAAATTATGTTAAAAAAAAATAATACATATATATATAAAATTATAATATAATTAAATCGACTAACCAAATATAATATTTAGGTACTACTTATCTGCTATCCTTAAATGTGCGTGTGTCCTATGCTCCAATGATGATTTATTTATTATTTTTTTTATAAACCTGGCTTTGATACCACTTGTCATGATCCGCTCCCCGTACCCAAGGGTTAAGCATCGTGATGGTCAGTAACTAAAGTTACCTCCGCCAATTCTTGAACAAATTAATAAACGCGAAATAATATTTAAGTGAGGGTACCAAAATAATCACCGAGTTTCTATTTTTATTACAAAATTTATTGACCAAAAAGGCCGATACTTACATAAAAAAATATCATAAAAGTGTTGTGTGTGTCTATTCCGCAACCACGCGTCTAAGATTTTTCAAAAGCTATTTCTGAATTGTATTGTTTCCTGAAAATTGGTAAACAGCTATAAGCACATGGCAGAGTGACAAATATTTTACTACGAGCATAAGGGCATAAAATTTACCATGAATAATTATTGGCTAAACAGAGCTTGATATTTGAATATAGAATATATAATACGAAAATAATTTAATATATAATACAAAACAATCATAATCACGCGATGTAATGGGAACAGAATGTATGTATGGACTCAAGAGGTGGCTCGTACGAATTCTAGAGGTGACTCCCACAATAGTGTAGGACTTAGTTCCGTACAGCACTTTGTTCCACACCAAAAATCAAAGTGTCAATGGATCCATGACAGACAGAGGGTCAAAAGTGACTAATTAGAGGGTCAATGGTTATTTAAGTCCCCCAAGGCATAGGACCTCCATGGTGATACTTATAAAATAATTACTCAAAACACATTTTAATAAACAGTTATATGCATGGGTTTTCCTTATTATATAAAATAAGGTTCATAAAATAAAAATGCTAATATAATTTATAAAACACAATTTACATAAAATAAACTATGGTAACGCAAAATATACATAAAACATATAATGGTAACTCAAGGTATAATATAACTTACCTTAAAATTAATACCTTACTTTTTCTTTCCACTACCAAAACCCTTTCGTCTTCTTGTATTTTCTTCCCCTTTTCTTAGTTTTTCTTTTTTTTTCCCCTTAACTTGAACATCTCTTCCCTATTTATAGGGAGTTAATTTGTGAGCCTCAAGCCACCACTCATACACGTGGCTCATCCATATGCTTCTCCATCAATTCAAGCTTATCCAACATATGTGACTCACCACACCTATGCTGCCTAATTATCATCCTAAGCTACATATTGCTTTGGTTTGTTCTTTTTTCTTTTTAATTTTATTTTTCCTTTTTTTCTTTTCTATAAAATGACCCTAATGTGAATAAATTACACTTTATTTTATTTTATTCTTACAAAATATTTAATTAAACATTTAAGATTTTTCTCATTTATAATTAAATAATACTAATATAAAATTTAAGGGATAACTTAAATTTTCGAGTTGTTACATTTTTTTGCTCAATAGGTTTTTATTGATCAAGAAATCTCTTCTTGCTTTATTATCGGTGTGTACAATAAAATTTTTTGGGCTAAATAAATATGAAAACTTTTTATTGCCAATTTTATTGCAAGTAATTCTTTTTCAAAAATAATATATTTCTGTTCATTTGATTTAAATGTTCTAGAATTATATCCACAAATTAATTATTCTTTTTGTAATTTTATGGGTATTGGATTTTTCTTGGTCTAATCCCATTTTCTGATAAAGGTATCTCTTTATCATGCCATAAATTACTTGGTATTACTTTAAGAACACATCCTCAGCATGCTTCTGAAGCATCTGTTTCTAAAATTAATTTATTACCTGTTTTAGGAATAAAAACGTCTGGTAAAGTTTTAACATTTTCTTTAATTTTTTTAATTAAAGCAATATCTTCTGCTGTCCATTCAAAAATAACATTTTTCCTTAATTTGGTTAACCAAAGAATTTCTATTTTTGAAAGATTTTTTATAAAATTTCGTCCATAATTTAAAATACCTAATAAACTCTGTAATTGTGTTATATTTTCAAGAGTATTAGGAAAATCTCGTATTTTGGACAAAATATGTTCTTAATTTTAAAATTATTCTCAAAAATTCAATTGATTCTTTTTCTAGTTCAATCTTTTTTGGAGATAAAATAATTCCATGTTTTTGAAATTTTTCACAAAGTAATTTTAAATGTTTCTTATGCTCCTACTTGGTTTTAGAGAAGATAAATATATCATCAATATATACACAACAATCTTTAAGATCTTTAAAAATTGTATCCATCCACTGTTGAAATACCTGTGGTGCTATTTTTAACCCAAAAGGTATAACATTCCAGTGGTAATGTCCTCTAGGTATACTAAAAGCTGTTAATTTTTTTGACTATTCAGTCAATTGAATTTGCCAAAATCCACTCTTACAATCAAATTTGCTAAAGATTTTTGATCCTTTAGTTAAATTAATCAAAACATCTTTTCTTGGAATAAAATATGCATCAAATTCTAAATTTTCATTTAACCATTTATAGTTGACTATCATTCGGGCTTTTTCTCTTTTTATTTCAGCATAGTTTCTTACCATGAAAAATGGACTAGAGTGAGAGCTTCTAGTTTCTTCAATTAACTTTTTATCTATAAGTTCCTAAAGTTGAAGATCAAATTCATTTATATCTTGTCTAGTATAGATCATTAGTCTTACTCTAATGATAACATTAGGGTCTTTTAATTTTAAACTATAATAACGCAGACGACGTTACCATAGTTTTAATGGATGTTCACTAAAATTTTCTTCTAGAGTTTTTGTAAATCCAATGTAATTCATCAATAATTTTGATAATAGGGGTTAAATCACCACGCCGAACGGGGCGCAAACTCTTTATCACAAATATATTTATATTATTCTAACAAAAAAATATGAATTAAGATATTATTTATATTTAAAGAAATTTCCTTCATTTGCATTGGAAGATCTTTAGGGTCAAAAAGGTTTTAATTCCACTTTATGCTCCCCTTTGAAGTTGGCAGGCTGTGATGAAGGGTAAGCAACATTTCTCATTGATGCAACACACACGTGCACATACACACACAGACCAATTCTATTTGGTTGAGAGATTTAAGAAGAAAAAAGAAAAAAAATATGAAACTATGTGAAATATAAATATATTTTATTCACATTTCACTTATATTTTCTCTCTCTTTCCCTTTGCAAATTCTTTTTTAAATCCCCTAACAAACACAGCGTAAATACTTTATATGAAGCTTTTAAAACATCCATGCAAATCAACATTTGTGTTTACCTACACCCCAAAAGGAATTGTAACAATTTGCTAACAAAAGTAAACAAGAAGTCAAAAAATAAAAGTTGGACATGTGAGTAAAATTGTTGCATAACTAACACATCACAAAGGCTAAACAATAAGTTTTAACTTTTAAGCTTGAATAGCAATGCTCTTTCTGATTTACACCTTGATTCTTGACATTTTTCAAGTCATCCAAGAGCAAAAGTGGTCAGATTTAGCCAGGGATCATGTTCTCTCCCCCAATGCACGTTCAGCCCATACGAAAATCTTGAAAAATAAAAACTCAAAAACATGATTGTATGGCTAAAAATGCATTGACAAGAGCCATGAATTTTGTGGGAAGGTAAACTAAGCTGCGTTTGTGGGAAAATGGACGGCCAACAGTAACCAAAGACGTGAGAGAATCACCGCCTTGGCAACAATTGTACATGAGTGAGTGCAAATTTTAGACCAAAAAAAAAAAAAAAAAAAAAAAGGGCACGCCAAATTAACCCAAATATCACTTTTGAATATCCTTTTTATCATTTGATACACTGATTACGAGCTCATGGCTGCTGCAACTTGCTGAATTTTTGCAGCAAATAAGTTTTCAGATAGTAGTTGCATTGTGTACATCCAACTAAGGGCCTGTTCACTGTCATTTTTCACTTATATTTTTCAGAAAATCGAGGTATCAGTAATTGACTTAAAATTGGATGGTACCTACCAAAAAAAAAAAAAAGAAAGGAAACTGTAGAACTATATTGTTTCATACAAAAAGAATTCTTCAGAAAATTAGCTTCATTTTTCAAGATATATGTCCAGCTACAATACTGTAAGACAATCCTACAAGCCTTCAAGAAAAAAGGAAAAAAAAAACATCATGTTAACTGGTCCTTGTAAATGGTGGAGTATCAACAATAGTGGAATGTAAACTTACAAGCACGTCCTCCTGCAGCAAGTTTTGCACGTCAAGCCCCCAAAGTCACAAGCGATGCACACCTATAAAATTGCATTTACTTCATCAAAATTGACGAAAAATGCAAAACATACATTGGGGGTTTGGTGGGGAGGGAGAAGGGAAAAAAAATGTGGAAATTGAGGAGAATCATCTTATACACAGATGTTGATAAGCAACCATATACTACAAACCTCGGATTATTGGGGCCTCTACTCTGAGCAAGCCACTTTACCGCAGCAAAAGTAGAAACTTCATCAATCATCCCAAGCACCATCTGCTGCACCTTCGGTCTTGATCATTGATGGAGCTATCATGTATCTATACTTGTCCTCTACGTTGATTGACGTGGGCCCCACCAATGAGAGTTTGGACAGTGCAGTCCTTGCCTCTTTCTGTGCAGCGGCTGCTTCTCTCTCCTTCCTTCTAGCAACCTAAGTGTCAATAGCAGTAAAAGCTTTAAAAAAGTAATTATAAAAATAAAAAAAATATAAAAAAAGGCAACAAATACATGAAACTGAAAAGAGGTATTTTTCTTTTCCTTTGTTTCCTTGGGCAACAACAAAAAACAAAGAAAGAAAAACATAAATAAGGGAGGAAACTGAGCGAAAACATCTTTACCAAATTCATTCCCCCACAGTTGAACAGGGTAGTCAAAGTAGAAATGAAGTGCATAATAGAAATAATTTTTTTTGAGTTTTCAGATGAAAAAGAAAGGAAATAACTATACCTTGCCAGTTGCGAAGGCCACAGTATTACCAGACTCCACATCTGCAATTGCTTTTTTTATTTGTGCCACAAGGAACTACAACATGCCATCAGACCAAACAAACAACATAAGAATGAAAACAAAAATAATAAATGTGTGAAAAAGAGAAGTTTAAAAAAACAAAGAAAAAAAAGAGTGAAGTAAAAGCTGGAGAAGGAAAACACCATGTCACGATCAGTACAAAATGAAGTAGCTTGGCCTGTTGATCCTGCACGCCCTGTCCTTCCGATTCGGTGTACATAGTCTTCCATAGTCTATAATTGAGGCAGACAGAAATGAAGAATCAGGTTTAGGTATTCCAAAAGTAAATTAATGGTGACTGAGGTCAGCTGACCAGAAGCTGATAAATGAGTTGGAGAATGGGTTTATGACAACAAGCTCACTTAATTTACAGAACAAACACTCTCCATATACAAGACTCTTTCTACTGATTATGGGCTTGTTTGGTTTGTTATTCAGAAAATTTTTTGGGAAAAGTTATCTACAAACAAATTTTCAAGAGTAATCAAACCAAACAAATTTTTTCAAAAAAAATCTCAAAATTTTGTTTGGTTTTCTACTTTCCAAAATCACTCTCTCATACACACTAAATCAATCACTTTTTTTAAAACTCTCTCCCCAAAACAATTTTCCAAAACTATTTCTGAAAAAAGGCAAACCAAATAAGTTTTCGTACTTTTTATCTCAAAAACTACTCTACAAACACAAACCAAACACACCCTATATTTTTTTTCCAGACAACTCAATTGCTACATTGGCAATACATGAACCTAAAAGAACTCCAATATTTTCAAAGAAGCTACCAACTTGCAGCACAATATACCTTCGGAAGATCAAGATTCACAACATGAGCAACTCCAGTGACATCCAATCCACGAGATGCAACGTCAGTGGCAACCTGCACCAAAACAAAGAAACAAATGACACAAATAGAATCATATTATAAAACCTTTCCTGAATCAAGTCAAGTAGAACAAGACCAAAAACATGACAAGCAAGATGAATAAAAAAAGTGCATGATCAAGATTGTGGAAATGGGCCACTTCTATCAATGGGAAAACTCACATATATGATATAGCTCAATTTTATAAAATATACAAATATTTTAGCTCAATGGCAAAACCTTGGCTTAATAACCTTGAGGTTATGGGTTCAAGTCACGGAGCAACCACTTTGTGCATTATGCCAAAGGTTTGGTGTGTACCTAATCTTTCTCCTCCCAAACACATTATGTGTACTAATTGGGCGTTGTTTTTATACAAATATTTCACATTAGCCTACCAAGGCCTCTATATAGACTTGCTCAGCATTGAAGGAAAATATTTATTACATATAGAAATTGAATGGCTCCATATCATTTCACATACTGTTCAAAGAGAAATTCATCATTATAAATCCGACTGCCTACAAAGTAACAGCACATCGTTAACAAATGCAAAAATAAAATTCCATTTCAAAAGAAATTAAAGTTAAAGAGTCATACAGTATTTGAGGTAATGGTACTTATTTTATGGCCACAATCGGGATCAATGAATATTCTAAGGGAAGTCTAAAGCACAATTTTTTTTCTAAAATGGACAACTCATTGCGCTGGTTAATTTGAAAGCAAGTTTCTTGAAGAGTGATGGCACAATATTATGTCATAGTGACAAATGATAATTAAGTGTATTGACAGGGCCCATTTAACCACCCAATGGAATGTGTTGACGCCAATTAAGGATAATACACATACAAGCCTAAACAGCAGAGCAGAGCAATTGATACTTTTCTAGCAGTATAAGAGGGAAATATAAGGATATTACCAAGATGTTTGTAGAGCCAACCCTAAAATCACGAAGAGCAGCCTCTCTTTCACTTTGACTGCGGCCCCCATGAAGAACAACTGCATGCAAACCTTGAGCTATCAACGCCTCTGCAACTTCATCGCACCTAGTCTACATTCAAAACCAGATTTAAGTACTAAAACATAACCAAAACCAAACCAACCAACCAAGTCTTGAGTTCCATCAAATGGGGTCGGCTACATGAATCCTTCTTCTCTACTCGACTCTATCAACAGTCATTTGGTTAGTCAAATTAAGAAGATTCATATCTTTATTTACTACACCAGCCTATGTCAATCTAGGTCTGCCCCTTCCTCTAATACTTTCATCTACCGTCACTGTATCACATCTCTTCACTATCAAGTACAGCCACAGAGCCACTTTATTTCAAAAAATCCACCTATCCAATTTTTTAAAATGATTTAGTTAGAACTACCATAACTAGCAGTTCCAGACAGACGATTGTCAAGATTCTAGAATAAGCTCACTCAGTACATCAATGCAAATATGCTTGAGGACTCTTAATTCCAGTTCGGCCATAAAATTGAAAATGAACACTTGAAACTGATAGTGAGCAGAAGCTGCAATATAGAATGCATGCTTGTATAGTAAAACATAACCACGTGGGTGCATTTACTGATGTGCAAAGCAAAGAGGCTGAGTGGATAAACTGTGTTTAAGGAAATTGATGCATAAACATATTAAACCACGATAGTGCCACTCATGTAGCTACAGAACACTTGAAAATGGAAAGGAGAAAAAAAAAAAAAAAAAGAATGAAGAAGAAGAAGAAGAAGAAAGTCTGAAATATTTATTTGGTAATCAGCAATACCTTCCTCTCCACAAAAACAATGGTCAAAGGCAATGGGTGGCCAGATCTTTCAGCCTGAGTGGATTCCTCAACAAGCAGCGTTAGAAGCTGGTCAAGCTACAACAAATCAAACATTGACAAATTACAAAAAGGTCAACATATCTCACAACCACAGGACCACATGAATAGCATAACATGCGCCAACATTCGAGAAAGATTTAAAAAGATGCTTGTCCCAAGGCTAGTTGATTTCAAGCTAAGGACAGGGAAAGCCCAAACCCAACCCCCAGTGGTAAAATTTTGGATCAAGCACTGTTTCGAGCAGAAGGAATTTAGTATGATAAAAATATATCTTATCTGAACAACCATAAATAGAATGGCAAATGAAAGCTAGAAAGGAAATTGTTCATTCAAGAAGCAGCAATAAGAGAAACAACCGCCAAAGCTGGGACGTAGTTGAAAAGAATCATGGCATTTTCCATACAATGTTTCAATACGTGTTTCTAACTAAAACATTTGAAACAGACCAGGAAGTCTGTAACGTAGGGCTCAGCCTGACCCAACCTGAGACCAATCCAAGCAATGGGCTACCTTAGTATTAGATGAATTAAATAAGTAGCATTTGACTACAATGTATAATGTATTGTTCATGTGGTCAGAACAGATGCACTTCCAGTGGCCTTTTCTACCATGACTACTGTACCAATAACAAAGTAATATTATCATTCTTGCGACTAGGGCTGCAAATGAACTCTCGTTAAGAACTCATTCAAACTCGTTTATTTGTGTTAATAAACGAGCTCGAGCCCAATATTTCAGCTCGTTTAATAAATGAGCCGAGCTCAAGCATATATGAGCTCAACTCAACTAAGCTCGGCTTGTTTAAATTTTTTTATTATTATTACTATTTTATTATCGTATATTTATATTTATAGACTGGCTTCGAATATTTTGATATTTCTATAAAGTTAGAGATGTCTTTTGTCTCATTGTTTGGCCGATGTGGGATAAGGCAACAGTGTCATTTTAAAGCAATGGACATAAACATTTATAATATATGAGATATCTCTGTGGAGCTTATGCCCTATCAATGCGGGACGGATAGGGCTGCAAATGAACCGAGCTGTTCATGAACAAGCTCGGCTCGGCTTGTCAAGCTCGGCTCGTTTATCTTTATTTAAATTATATAATAAATATATTAAATATATTATTTATATATTAAATAATATATAAATATATATAAATAATAATATAAATACATTATTTATATTTTAAATAATATAAATAATATTTTTTATTTAAATAATACAAATAATATTAAAAAAAATTATCGAGCCAAGCCGAGCCCAATTCCTTATCGAGTCGAGCTCGAGCTTAATAAACAAGCTCGATAAGTAAACGAGCTGCGCTCGAGCTTGCAAATGAACCGAGCTGTTCATGAACAAGCTCGGCTCGGCCTGTTTAGTAAACGAGCCAAGCTTGAGCTTGCATAAGCTCGCCTTGTCAAGCTCGACTCATTTATCTTTATTTAAATTATATAATAAATATATCATTTATATATTAATATAAATAATATTTTTTATTTAAATAATACAAATAATATTAAAAAAAATTATCGAGCTGAGCCAAGCTCAATTTTTATTAATATTAACGAGCCGAGCCGAGCTCAAGCCCAGTTCCTTATCGAGCCGAGCTCGAGCTCGAGCTCAATAAGTAAACGAGCTACGCTCGAGCTCAGCAAAGCTCGACTCAGCTCGGTTTGGTTCGGTTCGTTTGCAGCCCTAGGGACGGACAACAAACTAGTCCAACAAAACAATACCAATGCTCTCCAAACCACCAACATGCAAGTTGTCAACAAACATTGTAATGTGGCTGATGGTGATTAGTGGCACTATTTGAATTTATTTAAATGTTTTATTTATATTTGTTAAAACTAATCATCAATCTTTAAAGATATTTTTCAATGTAAAGCTTTTTATAAGAATTTTTGTTACTTTCGTCTTTTCTTTGAGTGTTTGGCATGTAAATATTTTTTCAAAATCAGTTAAACTTGTGGTTGGCATTTGTACTAACCCGGTATGTGACATCAAACACACATCATACTACACCTATTGAACCATCTCGACACTCATGAATCCCTAGTTCTCCAACCCAACTCACACAACCTCCACACACTAGAACACTAATACCAATGTGAACACTCATTTGTAAAATGACTCATCAAAATTTGTTCTGCAAGCCATTTTCCTTGATTTGGTGTAAAAGATTTTATATGTAAAATGTTTTCCTGTAATTATGTGTAACCAAACACCAAAAAATAAAGAAAATATTTTTGAGAAAAATAAATAGAGCCTATAAGTTTATGGAACCATTTACCAAGAATCAATCATTTCTTAGTAGTTGTTGTACGCAAAGAAGCTTTAGTTGGTCCCCTAGCAATTTGATCATATATGGTGTCATTTTCTTATTACATGAACACACACAGATACATGCAACTACATACATATAATGGGGTCATACTAGAATACAAACCCTCAAAAGGATGTGTATCATATGCAAGTTATGACATTTATGGTATTGATTATCATAAATGTCATAATGAAATCAATTTCAGTCATAACTAAAAAAAATAATGAATCATAACCAAACGTAACATAAGGTATAACCAAAGACCTTTTCGACTATAACTAAAATAATAATCACATTATAACTGAATCATAGTTAACACTACAATCTATGATGCACGGACACAGACACGGGACACAACACGAACACGCAAATACGCAAATTTTCAAAAATATGAGACACGACACGCTGGGGACACACTTAATATATATAATTTTATTTATTTATTATATATCTAAAATTTAAAAAAAAAATATTAGTTCCTATAAAATTACAATAATAATAAAATTAATAAATACATTACCTGAATTTTTTTAATAAAAATCTAGGAAGCACGGACACGGATACGGGATACGGGTACGATACGATACGGACACGGCGATACGTCAAAATTCGAAAAAGTAGGATACGGATACGGCGGGGATACGTTCATAAAAAATATTTTTTTTACAATTTTTAGTAATGTAACATACACAAAAATGAATTAGTCGTCATTAAAACCTTCTTAGCAATTCAAAATATTAATGTAGCATCACTCATAATAACAACCATAATCACCCATAACAAAAAATTCATCAATTCAATTAAATTTCAACAATTTTAACAATATAGCATCACTCATAACATCTATAATGCAATTCAATCCCAAATTAAGGGGGAAAAATTTACAAAGTTTATTTATTTATCAATAAGTTTATTTATTTATTTATTAATAATTGTTTTTACCTTATTTGATTTATTAATAAATTTAAAAAGTTTAAAATTTTATAAGTTGACAAATTTTATTTTTAATGAGTTTATTTATTTATTAATAAATTTTTTTTATCTTATTTTATTTATTTATTTGTTTGTTTGTTTTATTTATTTATTTGTTTGTTTTATTTATTTATTTGTTTTATCAGTTGAGACAGATCTATTTATTTGTTTTATCAGTTGAGACAGATCCTCGACGTATCGAGCGAGATCGACGTATCGAGCGAGATCGAGATAGATCGACGAAGAGGGGGGAGATGAGATCGACATCTCGAACCAGATCGAGCGAGATCGAGAGGGAGAGGGAGAGAGAGAGAGTTCGTGAGAGGCATACAGAGCGAAAGGGAGAGAGAGAGGGATGAACCTGTTCGAGACGATCGGCGAGCTGTTCGAGACGATCGGCGAGCTGCTGTTCGAGACGATCGGCGAGCTGTTCGAGACGATTGGCGAGCTGCTTCTCCTCCTCCTTCACGGCTGCTACTCGACCTAGGTAAGAGAGTTTGGTTTTTTTGTGTTTTATTTCATTTTTTTTTAATTATTTTTTGCCCCCGCCGTATCCATACCGTATCTGGCCGTATCCATACCGTATCCTCGCGTATCCGAGACGTATCCAAAATTAAAAAATTAAAAAAAAAAATCGGATACTTCATTTCCGATTCGATCGTATCCTCACAGACGGGCGCGTATCCGTATCCGATACGTATCCGATACGCGTACGTGGCCTATTTTCGCGTATCCGTGCTTCATAGATAAAAATTGATTTTTTTCAAATAAAAATAATTTATTTTATAAATTTTAATAAAAACATGGATATAAATAATAAAACAAAAGAAAATAAAAAAGGAGAGGGGAGGGGAGAATAAAAAAGGAAAAGGAGACAGAAAAGGGAGGAGAGAGAATAAATGAAATCAGAAGAAAAGAAGAAGACGAAGACAGCAGAAGAGACGGAAGAAGACAGAAGATGAAGACAGAAGAACAGAGAAGAAGAAGAAGAAGAAGAAGAAGAGAGAAGAACAGGTTGGGGTTTGTTCTCTCTTTCCTCGATCTGTCCCTCTCTTTACCTTGATTTGTCTCTCTCTTCCCTCGATCTATCTCCCTCTCCCTCTCTCTCTCTCTCCCCTTGATCTGTCTCTGGCTCTCTCTCTTTCTCCTCTCCAATAGTTTTGGCTTCTTCGATCCACTTGCGTGTTTGAAACGTGTCCTCGCATGTCCAACTGCGTGTCCGACTAAAAAAAAATTCTAAAAAAAAGGGTGACACGTAGGGGAGATTGTCGGACACGTGTCCGATGCGTGTCCGTGTCCGACACTCATACGTAAGTCTCAGGGACGTGTCTGTGCTTCATAGACCACAATTGATCATAACCAGTAAAGCACGGGTACGCTTGAAATGTTGCGTCATGCGAGTACTTGCATGCAGCGTGCAGTCTGTTTACTGCGTCTGCGAATGCTGACCAAGAAGTGCAATGCGTCTAGTACATTTGGGTGCGGCATGGGTGCGGAGGGTTCTGGAGTACGCCATGGAGTGCGTTCGGCAAAAATACTCAAAAACTACATGTATACATAGAGAGAGAGATAACCTCGTGCTTTAAACATCCCATAAACACATCTATAGAGGGAATCGAGAGAGAGACAGAGGAGATGGAAGAGATCGAACCTGATAGTTGATCGATCGTCTTCATCTTCGTCTCTGATGGAACCTGATAAACACATCGATCGTCTTCGTCTCTGATCGAACCTGATAGTTGATCGATCGAACCTGATGGAATCGAAGAGATCTTCTGCTCACTGTTGATCGATCGTCTTCGTCTCTCCCCTTTCTCTCTCTCTCGCCTCTGCTCTCTTCGTCGCCTCTCTCCTCTTCGTCTTTGACTTCTCTCTCAAAACAAATATATAATATAATATATATAATATAAGATATATAATATAATTGGTCATATATATAATATATAATAATATAATAATTTTTTATATATAATATAATTGATCATATATAATATATATAATAAATTTTATAAATTATAATTTTTATCATATATAATAAAAATATATACATATTTATTGGCGTACCGCAGCCGTACCCGTACCCTACTTTTTTAAAATTTTGCTGTATCGACGTACCCGTACTCGTACCCGCACCCGTGCTTCTTAGATCATAACCAAAGACCAAAAACATATAAAATTTCCCATATATCATGGTTTTAAGATTGACAATAAATAATTCTTGTGAGTTTTTGGTGGTCAACTGGTTATGAACTTCTTATCAATCCACATAATTTTTGTGTTGGATATATTGCAATTGAATTTTGAGACCTAATTTGAATGTTTTTTGCAAGTGCAAATATATAAAATATATTAGAATGCTCAATTGTCTTTTTATAATCTTTGAGTCCCACATAGGTCTCCAACAAGGTTGATAGTTACTAAAACACTTCTATGTAAGTGTGGGTCTGGCCCTTGATAAGTAGGGCTGGGAGCAAGCATCCCTTCTCAAATATTTGCTTCAATAGACAAAAGTTGCCTTAATCGAGCTAATCTAAACCAAGCTCAAGCTTAGTTAATGTAGCTCGACTTGAGCTTGAGCCAAGCTTGAGCATTGTAATACTCGGTTCGGCTCAACTCAGCTCATTTACAGCCCTGCTTGCAACCAACAGTGGTATGAAACTGTTAACATCAGCAAAAACTCAAAGAGGTGGATAAAAATGGAATTGTCAGTTTTGACGACAATCACCACCCTGCCAACTCCAAAATTAACTAGCAGATCCCCAGCTTATCTTCAATGAAATTGTCCCCATATAAAGCATATTTCCAATATCACATTCTCAAATTCAATTATGCATTTTGAGTAGCAAGTTTCATCTAACCATTGCCATCCACTAACTTGATCAACCTTCAATAACCTTCCATCTACACCTTCATGAAGGTTTTACTGTACTTCAGACCTGAGCAAGTGCCATCTACCAAAGGATAATCATATACACTTTCACAGCAAGAATACACCAAGAGCTAAAGGAACATGTCATCAGAACATGGTCAAGTTCAAAAATTAAACACCAGAAAGGCGCCCAAAGTCTCAACCAATGTTATAAGCTAATACTGAATGTGCTACATCATCCCATTTATGCCAAAGCTGGAAGGTAGTCTCAACCAATTATTCTGTGTCCATTTCTTTGCCTTGTAAAGGGCTTCATTTTGATCAGAAACCTTCCTCATTGGTGCAGCTGTTGATCCTAACCACTGGCTTCTCTAAAAATACATTAATTTCCAAGCTCATTGGTATGCGTGTTGGTGGCTCTAACACATCTTCTTATTATATTTATTCATCCATCTATTAGATTTAACTTATCATTTAATAAATGATGTTTTAGATTTTTAGAGTTTAGACCAGTAACCATGACATGAACAACGAGCCATGCTGGTCCCTTGGAACATAAAATTTGAAAAACAGTAACGAATAGAAAGGAAACATGTTCAAAAACAAAAAAACAAAAACCAAAAAACCAGGGCCCCCAAATAAATGCAAACACAGAATACCAGCATGTTGATTATAAAAATTGATGGAAATAAAGACAGATTACAGTGTTTCCAGTAAAATGATAAATTGTTGAAAGTAAAAGCAGCTTTCGTCATTTGCAGTAAAATCATAGTTTCTACTTAGTGCCGAGGCATACCTTCTCATTTTCTGAAACCTTCACCAAAATTTGGGCTACATTTGCTGTTGGGCTGCTCACCTTTCCCACCTTTACTCGCACTGGATTAGTTAGGTATTCCTGATTATTTGCATAATAAAATGAAAGGTTAATTGTGTAAAAGGTTCCTCACGGCAAACATTAATCAAGTAAAATATATAGCGATGTGTGTAACGTTGTAGTGATATTGTCCGGTTTGGGCTAGGCCCTAATGACTTTAAAATGCGTCATTACTTGGTAGGGATGTGAACTCACTTGTATAGCCCATAAACTTTGCTATCTAACCGATGTGGAATGGAATGTAACATTCACCCCTCAGAACCACAGTTCTCATGTGATGCATCATGTAATACTTAGCTTGGCACAACACTTTGCTCACGCTCATGGGATTCAAGAGGTGGCTCATGTAGACTCTAGAGGTGGCTCCCACCATGAATGACACACCACAAGGTAGGTCCCACTCTGATACTTTAATTATAACGTCTCAATCCCTAACTGTAATGTTATTGTTTGCTTTGGGCTAGACCCTTACAGCTTTTTAAAATGCATTGTTACTCACTTATATAGCCCGTGAAACTTTCCTACACCTAACTGATGTGAGATGGGATGTAACAATGTGTTTGCAAAATGATTCCAACAATTGTACAACAAGAGTACATATTGATAGGTTTTGAAGGTTCCAATTCCACATTTAAAGTACGCAGCTAGTATATAACAACAAACTCATGGTTCACGAGACTAATAAAAGATACAACAGTGCTACCAAAACTTGGATATGCTACCAGGTCAAGAAAACTGATTTGAGTAGGTTTTGAGTTGAAAAGATGGGACTTGCAAAGAAAAAATTAAAAAATAAATTGTAGTATGGACCTAACCTGTGCAAGTGCTTCAATCTCCGTAGGCATTGTTGCACTAAACAGCAAAGTTTGATGCTTTTCTGGAAGATTCCACATCACCTGAAATGGGATTAAAGACAGTAATTTTTTCTTCCATACGGTCAATGAAACAAGGTATAGAAGGGGATGGGAACAAGTTGCAATTGGATATGAATAAACTCATAGGATGCTGTTTTTTCCCCAAGTATATGACCCGTAGTGTTAAGGAAAAAGCCAACCAATAGCTACCACGCTAGATTCTAGGTAGAAGGAATATGATACAGACAAATATTCTATAGAAAATGAGATGACAGCACAACTATTTACCTCATTTTTATTATTTTTATTTTATTTATTTTTGCGTACTATACAAACATAGATAAAATCATAAAAGTTATAAGTAAATGGCTAAAGAAAATAGCGCAACAAATGCCCACCCCAGTGTTATAAAGCTACATTTGGCAGTTAGTAGCAATAAAATGAAATTTTAATTAATAAAAATTTTTCACTAAAAGGTACAGTATTCATAAAATTTTTGGTACTACACAAACATAGATAAAATCATAAAAGTTAATTAGTAAAATGGCTAAAGAAAATAATGCAACAAATGCCCACCCCAGCGTTATCAAGCTACATTTAGTATTTAATAGCAGTAAAATGAAACTTTAATTAATGAAAAAATTTCATTAAAAGGTATAATATTCATAAAAAGTAATTGCATATTCTACAAATTAGTTCACCAAATGCACAAGCTTAGGCCATCAAAAGCCCATGCCTTTTAATCCAAAAACTGAGAATTCAAATAAAAAAAGTACATGTATAAGAGTGGCAAATGTAAGTCGTTCATTGATTATCATACGCACACAACAAAATCAGAGTTGTACAACAAATATGTTGCTATTTCAGCTATAAAGCGCAACACAAAAAACAAGTCAATATCTATACTGTCTATGCACAAAAAATTCAGTCAGCTGTGTGCTTATGCTCAATCTTCCAGCAAACGCATACACTCTAGGAACATCCTTTAGAGAGAGATATAATTTAGATTCACAAACTAAGAAAGAAAGAATAAGAGACAAGTAATAGAACAAATTATGAATGGCAAGGGGGTAAGGACCATTTAAAACACAATGAGATTTATCTAAGCAAGGTGACAAGTGGATAGCAGTTTCGGTAAAAATATTGAGATACCACTCACTTCTCTTATCTGTGGTTCAAAACCCATATCAAGCATTCTATCAGCTTCGTCCAAAACAACAAATGAAACTCTAGATAGAGAAGTGTTTCCTTGCTGTAAGTGGTCAATAAATCTTCCGGGAGTAGCAACCACTATATTCACTCCTGCTCGTAGCTCAGACCTCTATCATGGCATTCAGCAACAAAAAGCACACAAGGAGATCAGGAGAAGTTAATTTAAACATAATAAATATGAGGGAAAAAACAAAGAAACATTACAAGCATTAGGAAGAAACAAACAATTGATCGAAGCCCACCTAAGGGGGCTTCCCCAGAAAATTGAGCACTTGACAGGGCAGCTAGGTGGCGTCTTTGGCTGGGCCTTCCAACCTTTTTTAGCCCTTTAAGCAACAATGGGTGACTAACTCTAAATGGACAAATTCAACAGTAGTGGTAGTGGTAGGTTTTCATCTACCCAATTATAAATCAATATGCCATAAATTTTGTAAAATAACCTTAATATTACTGGTAAATGAACAATAATAGCAATCCTAGATCCTAATAGTTATTTCTTCAACAATTATGGATTAAAATTTTATTCATTTAATAATCTATGATGTGTTTAGTTTTTATTTTCCATTTTGTATTTAGATGTTGCTTAGTCGTATGGTCTACTTTGGATTACAATAATACTTCAAGTAAATTACAATGACCCCCCCTAAGGTTTGGCGAAATTACACCTAGCACAACAATTTTGGCATAATTGTGTCAACCTATAAAGTACAGACACCTCTCCGGAGGCAGCGTATGGGTGTCCAACACATGTCGGAACACGAACACGGACACGGACACGGACATAGACACAGACACGCGTCAGACATGCAATGGACACATGTTGGACACTCTACCTAACGTGTTCTTTTTCTTTTTTCTTTTTCAAATTTTTCCAGTTGGACACGCTTCGAACACTCTGGACATGTTGTGGACACAGAGAAAGAAACCCTAACCTATTGAATACAGAGCAAGAGAGAGAGAGAGAGAAAGGGCGAAAAAGAACCCGTTGAAGCCCTAGATCGAGATATGTTCTTCGAACTTGTTCTTCATTTCTTCAAATATGTTCTTCATCGTTCTTCTTTTCTTCTTCTATTCGTCTCTCTGTCTGTGTGTTCATCTCTCTCTCTCTATCTATCTATCTCTCTATCTATCTGTGTGTGTGTGTTTGACTCATTGACTCCGTCTCTCACTTGTGTTTGACTCTCTTCTTCTCTGTGTGTTCAACTCTCTCTCTCTTCTGTTTTATTTTTTTCCCCTCTCCCTTTCTTCTAACGTGTCCCCTTTATATATATATATTAATTAAAAATCTTTTTTTTCTCCTCTTTTCCTTTTTTCTATTTTTTAGGTATTTTCATTTGCTCAACCTAAATATACATAGAATAAATTATTTTTTATTTGTAGGAAAAAATTAATTTGTAAATGATATTTGATATTGAAGTAAATAAATAAATATATTTTTTTTAATTTTACATATAATAAATAAATAAAATTATATACATTAAGTGTGTCTCCGGCGTGTTGTGTCTCCCGTTTTTTGAAAATTTGTGTGTCCGTGTATCCATGTTGTGTCTTGTGTGCATGCCTCATAGATGTCAACCACCCCTCTAATAACAGAAATCGTAACAAATCCAATGGACAATGTGAAATGACCTTTTACCCTTTTCTATTATTGTGAAACTATTTTTTTGTCCTTTTTCTTCATCTTTTTGGTCTCCACCTAGGTCCACCATTACTCCAATGCACACCCAAAAGACACCACCACACAGCCACCACCATAGTGAAAACTACCACTAGAGCCATCATTCCCTCCTTCCTCCTCCCTCTTCTACCAAGCAAAATAGGCAAAACATAGATTTGCCATGGTCACAAGCATAACAGAGACACTATCGGCTTCAATCTCATCACTGTATTCTTGTTCCCCTGATTCCTACCCAACCAGTGATGAAACACTCCCCCTAGTCCAATAGGATTACAACCATAAATAGTAAGGCCCCCCTCCTTCCTCCTCCATCTTCTACCGGTAAGACACGGATCTACCATGGTCACCAGCGTAATAGAGACAGTGTCGGCTTCAATCTCATCATTGTATTCTTTGCCTCTGTTCCAAGATCGATCCACAACTATTCCCCCCCCCCAGCGTTGACCAACCCCCCTTCATCTCCCTCCAATGTCGACCCATCCGTCTTCACCCCAGTCCAACGTCAATTAACCCACCCCTGTTCCTTTCCCTCCAACATTGACCCCCTTCCCCCCCCCCCAAAAAGTCCAAAATCAAATGACCTACCCACCCTTTTACCCTCTGCTCAACGTTGACCCAACCTTGTTCATTCCCCTCCAACACTGACCTACACCTCTTTCCCCCTGCCTAGGTGTCAACCCCCCATCTTCATCCCCCTCCAACGCTATCCTTCCCCTCTTTCCCGATCCAACGTCAACCAACTTCTCTTTTCCATCTACAGTCACCACATCAAACCCATAAACAGTTGTTTTTGAATGATTCCATTGGAGGTGAGATAAGGGGAAGAGGAATGGAGGTTGAGGAGGGGTGCTAGGTAGGCAACATTGGTGAATGGAAAGAAAAGAGAGAGGCGGGGCGGGGCGGGGCGGGGTTGGGGCAGCCAATTAAGGAGGAAGGCGAGAGAGGTGGGGACAATCTATTATCATATACATCTACATGTGTGTGTATATATATATGATATTATATATTATATATGGTTAATAATTAAATTATTAAAAAAATAAATAAGTAGAATAATAAAAATAAGGGCCAAATTTGACATTTAATAATTTTCTTTCATGGCATGTTACTTTCTTAACGATACTACAACAAAATGTGCTAATTTATTATATGAATTTTAACATTTAAGGGAGGCTTGTGTAATTACACCAAAATTGTGGAGTTAGGTGTCATTTTTACCAAAACTTGGGGGAGGTTATTGCAATTCACCCTGAAACTTATGATCAATATAATTTGCGTTCTCCACAATTATTTATTTCTTGCGAAGATGAAATATCGGCGCCTTTGCAATTCATATCATATTTTATTATAATTATTTTATTTCATGCTCAAGTTGTTTTACACTCCGTTTGGACGAGGGATTTGGTGAGAAAAGAAAAGAAATGGTGAGAATAGGAAATTCTTTCACTTGTTTGGATGGTTAAGTAGGTGAGAAATTGTGAGAAATGATGAGAGATGGTGAGAAAAAAGATTCTCACCAAACCTATGTTTTGTTTCTCATCAAAAGTAGTGAGATTTGGTGAGAAATGAATTGGGTTTAATAAAAGTATTCTAAAATACCAAAATTACCCTTCTAAAAAAGTATAGCTTATTAATATGGAAGGTTATTTTGGTAAAATAAAATACAACACTTACCTTTCTTTTCTCTTATTTACTTTATCCAAACAAGATAGGTAAGAAACCACATTCTCCTCTGTTATTCATTTAAACATAATGGTGAGAAACCATAACCATTTCACTTCTTTTCTCATCTAGATGAGAAACCACAATCATTTATTTACTCACCTCCTCTCACAATCCAAACGGAGTGTTAGTATATTATATTTTCATAAGCCCATATATCCGTATATAGGTTTTGAACCTATGTTGACAATATGACTTCAGATTTATGATTTTCTCCTTGAGCTCAAGCAAAGAGTACATGGGTTGTTTTTATTGATTTCACGTTTTTATTTCTATTATTATATATTGTCAAGTAATATATATTTCATGTCATAACATAACTTCAAACAATTCTTCATTATTAGTAATGCATGATTCTTAAATTGTCTACACACTAATTTTATTGAAACCAATAGAAACATGACAATCTAAATAAAATAAACAACTTGAAGTGACTAAGTAATTTCTATATTAAGTGAGTTAGCTAGTTGGCTGCATGATCGCATGGGCGAGGCTAGATCCATTGCCTACGGTGGCCCAGGTGTTGTGGACCAAATAAGAAACATGTAAAAATTTTCTTGATTGTCTTTGAGTCATGACTACATGACTGGAGCATCCTTCTCTATAGACTATAAGAAACCAAAAAATTAATGAAGCCACATAGCAATTAGTACAAAACATTTCCTAGAGGATTCCAACATCCATAAAACATAAACCATTTACTCCACATATATCATGAATTGAGAATTTCAACTACTAAAAATAAATCTATAACCAAATCTGCACCTGCTCAGCAATGTTTGTTCCACCCACAACTATCGCAGTTCTGAAGGACTCCAGAGATCTACTAAAAGCTTTGACCTACAAATAGAAATCAGGATTCAAATAAAATTCATGTCATGCTTGATTTAAGGAATCCCAAATATATGATCATACGGGTCCTTATTCAGTCAGTAAATGTAGAGTTCGAACCGGTATACAGAAAAAGTGTCAGTAATCAGTAATTTATAAGGAACATACACATAACAATAGTGGACATAAAATACTCAATCCACAAAGCATAATCAAACATAGAAGCACCTGGATTTTTTTTTTTGTTTACTTCAGCAATGAAGAACAACGTTCATCATCACTGAGATTACCTTCTCAGACAAAATTATTGAACGATTCGAATCTTGATTTGACAACTTTGCATATATCAATCATACATATTATAAAAATAAGGAAAAAAACAAACAAACAATAATCATACACCAAACAAGCCCTTTCTGTTTTTGTACTGGGTAAGATAACTTACACAGGAAAGTAGGGTTGTTGTGTTCCCTTTTAGAAAATTAGTTTACAAATAATTTTGGATACATTGGTATGCTGAAAACCTTTGGGTGTTAATTTAGATATTCACACACAACGAGAAATCCATTGGCACAGAATCCAAACTTGCACTTGGCTTACATAGTGAATGAATGGTTATCCTAAGGCAAACACTACTAAAACAAAAAAGAAAAAAAATTAAAAGATGAAGAATGGAAAGAAAAGCAAAAACAATAGAATATAATGCACCAAAGTTACAACATTCTATGATGCCTGAACAAATTTTCAAAAAGCAGCAATGAGAGCCAAAAGCAGGTAGAATTGCAATGTACATATTCCATATGTCAAAACCAAAAATTAGAACATCATACATTGTCACATAATCTTTTGGAAATTACATAAAAGTTCAATTGTCCTATGACAAGGCTAAAAGCCTAAAACAGACACGACGACAATGTCAATACTCAATATTCAGAAACTAGAGAAAAAATTATCACACCTCTTTCTCTATTTGCTGGGCAAGTTCTCTCGTTGGAGCCAATACCAATGCCAAAGGCCCGTCACCACGGTGAATAGGAGGTTGAACTAAGCAATGCTGCAACAGAAGAGGAAAAAGTAACATCCTATAGTGTAATATCACTAGTTGTGAACTAATTGTTCAAACCAATGGTTCTCATCATTGAGAAGAAATATAAGGTCCATAAGCATATAAAAAATCATGCAAAAGACCTGTATCATTGGAATGGTGAATGCAGCAGTTTTTCCACTACCAGTTTCTGCACAACCCATAAGATCCCTTCCACTTAGAGCAACCGGCATGGCTTGAGCCTGAATAGAAGTGGGCGTGCTGTATTCATGAAAGGCAATATCCTTCATGATGCTTGGGTGCAAGCACTGAAAACAAATACAGAACACACCATCTAAAATCCATCTCCAACAAATTAATTTTCCAATTGAAAGTGGATGTCGTTTTTAAAACGCATAAGCTTACCATGTCTGTAAAGGATTCAATTGGTGCTGGTGCAGGAGAGGATTCTGACGCTACATCAACATCAACGTTAAGCCGTAGCCGGACCTCTTCAATCTGCAGATAAATGTTAAAAGGTCACGATAACTAATTCTAGTTAGCAAGTTCGATATTTTAAATGTCGATTATGACCAAAATGTCAGCACCCCGAAACTAGAAACAAAATACACAAATTCACATACTACAATAGGACTAATACAAATTAGCTAAGTAGCACAAACACAGACACGCAACATGATACCGACACGACACCGACATGCCTATTTTAAAAAAATGCAAGACACAACACAACACACTTGGGACACATTAAAGATTTGTAATTTTAAAATTTTGTTATACGTTATATATATGAATAATTTATTCAAAGATAATAAAAAAAATGTAACATAACACATTTTTTTATATTAAAAAATTATATATTTCATAAAATTAAACATCAAGATATTGATTACATAACAATTACATTCTAACCAATGCAAAACAACTATATAACATTATATTACACATAATGTATCTATCTTATAAATGTTTCTAAGCATATTTAGGATGCATAAGCAATGTCATGAAGAATGGAAAACATTGTTACAATGAAGGAATTCATCATATAGGACATATTTGAAAGGTTCAAAAAGTGTCACCAAAGTGTCTCCCAAGTATCACTAAATTGCTACTGATATGAATTTGATTTTTTAATCAAAACATGCTGAATAAGTGTTAAGACCTGTTTTTAGGAGTGTCCAAAGAGTCACAACACGCTTCCTTCGTAGAAGCGTCTATGCCTCTTAGCAAGTTAGCAAATTCAATATTTTAAATGTTGACTTTGACCAAATATGAACTAGAAACAAAGTAGTAAAAATATTAGAGGATAATGTTTTGTTTTGGAGGTTACCCTACCGATTTCATCACTTTTTCTGAAGATTCCCCTAATGACTCTACAGAAGCAAGCAGCAATTAAAGTACTACTACAAATATAAAAAGCACTGAACTTCAATGCTAAACTCGTAAAGAAAACAACTAAATGTATGTTCACAAAAAAGCTATACTTGCTTGAGAACACATATCATGCATGATACTCATTATCTCCTTCAAACCGAAATTTATACTCATTTTATATCACATTTTCTACAATCAAATCATTTTATATCACATTTTCTACAATCAAATACAACACAGCATCATTAACTTTCTCTTGGATCCAAATGCTAGACAGTGATGCAAAAAAATCCATATCTATGTGCAAGGTTGTGAACAATTCTGTTAGAGAAGATTATAATAGAAACAAAAGAACACTATAAAGATTCTAATATCGATTTATCACAATCTTCGACGCTTCCAATTCTCTTTTACTACATATTCCACGGTAATCAAAACGGAGAATGAAGTGCCTAAAAACCCTAAGAAACAATTAACGCACAGGAGGCGCAATTTCATTGAACAGAACACTAAAACAACAGAATCTTCTCGAGTTGAGGAACAAGCACCGATTCAACCAAAACCTTGGAGGAACAAAATCCTTGAAGAGAAACGAAAGAATTGCTAAAAAAGAATGAAACCTGTTCAGGAGTGAGACGGAGAACGCGTTCGGAGGGCTTCCAGTGGGGGAGGACGTGGTCGGGGACGGAGCCCCGGCGAGCTGCATTGGAGAAGGAGGAGGTTGAGTAGTTGTTGACGTTGCCGTTGGCGGTGGAGGAATGAGAGTTGAACTTGTGATAATGATCAGTAGTAGTAGGAGTAGTAGTAGAAGGTTCTAGGGTAGTAGTTGAAGAGGTTGTGGTGGTTTTGGTGGCGATCGAGTTCCTCAGATGTGGAGGCACATAAGACATTGTAGAGAGAGAGAGAGAGAGAGAGAGAGGGAGAGTGTGTGAAGTGATGAGGTATGGAGAAGAAAGGGGAGGGGGAATTGGATGCGTAGTAATTGGGGGATCAGGGGATAAATGCCACACTAGTTGAAACTTACCCTTATGCTTCGTTTGGCGTGTTAATTTGGGTTAAAATCATTTCAAAAAATAAAATAAATTTAAAAAATAATAAAATAAAGTGTTATAATTAAATTATAATTATTTTATTTTTTTAACGGCTATGATACATATTATTAAAAGTTGTGTTTTAAAACATTACTAGTAAGTTGACACACATTTAAAAGAAAAAAAAAAATACTGTGGTAGTGAGTATTAGTGCTTAGTGGTCTCAAATGTTTATCTTTTTATAATCTCAAATTAAAATAATTAAAAAATTAACTTATTTCTCAAAGGCTATACATGAGGGTACGTATTGTATACTATTGTATGATATAGATGTAATAGTGAAAAATTATTTAATAATTTTAAAATATCACGTAGTCATATTTTAAGCTAATTATTAATTACTTAGTACTTATATTATTTCCATATTTTAATATAAATTATAAATCTCTACCTCTTTTTACCAATTAAAATCTTAGGAAACATTACATGATCATACTTTGAAAATATTAAGGGTTGATTTGGTATGTTTGAAAAAAGTCATTATCTTATTTAAGTCACATTACCTCTCTAACACATCACTTCCAATCTAACCTAAACCCAATTTATATTTTATAAAAAATTAAAAAATACACTTATTTAAATTATCTTAAATAATTCCTAAATAATGACGCTGCAATGCTACTAATCGTACAATCATCTCTCGAGTTATCTTCCAATCCACTCCTCCTTGCAATGAGTCTGTGGGCCCGTTCCCAAATTCTGTTGGCGTGGTGCTAGATCGACCAAGTTTTAATTACCTCAATTTTGTTCAAATGATATGAATTTAGGCCTTGTTTGGGAAAAAAAAAATAAGTCTTTTTTTTTTTTTTAAAAAAAAAAAAAAATTGAAAAATAAAATTTTTTTTTAGCTTTTTTTTTTTTTTTAAAAAAAATGTAAAAAAAAAAAAAAAAAAAAATTTTTTTTTTGAAATTTGAATTGGAAAATGTGTTGTCTTGTTTTGACTTTTTAATAAATTTTTTTTATTTTTTTTTTTTTTTTTTTTTTTTTTTTTTTTTTTTTTTTTTTTTTCAAAAAAACTTAGTGATGTGACGATAACATGAAAATTATTTTAATAATAATTATTATTATTTTATTTATTTATTTTAATAATAATTATTATTATTTTATTTATTTATTTTTATGATATTAAATCTAATTCTTGTTGATAATATATGATTTTTTGTCATATTTTATCAATTTTTTTTAGTAAATTTTATATTTTTAGCAGCACTAGTACTTAGTTAATTTTGTAAAAAACTATGACGTTGATAATTTGCTATTAAAGCATCTCTAACAGTTCAATATTTTTTTCATCAAATCTAAATAAAAAAATAGCGATTTCTCCAATCTGATATGATTTGTTCCAACGAGTGCATTGTAACTTGCATCAAAAGGGCAAGGACGTCTGGCAAGACAATCGACCAGCCAACTGGACAAGGCACTGAAAATTTTTTTCCCCCTCCATGAGCAAGCTCTCATTACTGCTTCATATGTGTGTTTCTCTTGATAATTCATGTCATGGATCTTAATATGTTTGATTGAATAAATGTATTATTAGTAGCAATATTTTGGATTTTGGTAGAAATGATAAATAAATTAGATAACTAATAACAATTAGAGGGGAGTGGATAAATTGGATTTTGTATCCAAGCTTCTTTGCAAGAAGAGGGAATGATATCTTTCCGAAGCTTATGAATGATGTTCCTATGTTCGACTCTTCAATTATTTTAAACATGTCCTTCAAAATGGATGCAAGTCCAGATGTTTGCCCCTGAAGCCGGAGTCTACTGCTTTTGGAGGTGAAACAATGGGGAAGAAAGCAAGCAAGAAACAGAATAGAGAAAAGATTAAGAAAAAAGATACAAAGGTGGTCGACCTCCTAGTGTAAAATTTTGCTTGAAGTGATCATCCGATAGGACATCCGGTGGGTCCACACTCAACGGCTATACATAGTAAATTGGTGAAAGGAGCTAGAGATATTTAGTTTGGTGAAAAGTTTGGGGCGTTCTCAATTTGATACCATTTTGGTGAAACTGTTGAAGTACAAAAAGTAGAACTTTTTTACCAAATTTGAATTTGATGATGGATTTGATGAATGGTTAGAGATGGTCTTAGTACTACTATTTGATTACGATCTAACAACAGATTTTAAATATAAAAATAGTGATGAACACTTATATAAATAAATAATAATGAAAAAAAACTGGTTACTTCTTATAATTTTAAGATGTTTTGATTTTAGGCCCATTATACTTCCAAAATGATAACAGTATCTAAAGATTTTGACCTTTACCTGAACGTAGTCAACATAGGGCTTTGGCATTGGCAAGTTTCTAGTTTATAGAGGTGGTGGCTAACCTCAACCTTTCCTTCTTTAGCAGGCTCAGTATTAATCTGTTTCGTTTTTTACCTTAGATCGTAACTTTAGAGGTTATGTTCTTTGGTGATGTAGGAGACCTAAGATTAATAATTTGTCATATGAAACAATACACTCTTTTTTTTATAAAATAAATAAATAAATAAATATTTATTGAGCAGAAAATTTACAAAGAAATGGGTATTTGTAAATTGTTAGATTGGTAGAGTATTGTTTGTTCTAAGAAAGCTTGAGATCCAAATTTTTTTCTTAAGCCTCGTTTGGCAACTTTCTGTTTTAGCCAAAAAGTCAAAAAATCACTATAAGTTGTCATATTACTTTCTACTTTTCTGCACATCTTTTTGTAAAAGTCAAAAAGTTACTGGCGTGTTCCCAAACGAGTTTCAAGTATACTCCAGTTAATCTATGTCTCATTTTGCTCTCTCTTAAGGCCTTTATAGCCCTACTTAGTAGAGTTGTGGGAAAGTGATTATAAATTATGACTTAACAGATTATAGATTATAATTTTAAACATAAGCTGTTAACATGTTTGGTACAGCTGTGGGATTATGGATTTATTAGCAAAGTAGTGTTTGGTTGAATAAGCTGTAAAATAGTTTTTGCTATGTAATGTCCTTTTTTTTCTTTTTCTTCATTTTCTTTTATTTTCTCTTCTTTCTTTATTTTTTTATTTTTTTATTTTTTCCTTCTCTTAATTGTTTTTTATTCTCTTCTTTCTTGTTATTCTCTTCTTACATATTAATCATATTCATGTATTTATATTAATTGTGATTTCATTAATTAGTATCAAGTAATACTAAAATTATTAATTAGTATCAATTAATATAATATTTTTTTTATTAAATAATCAAATTTTTTTCATTACAAAACCCTACTCCCGGGCCCCTTTCTTCTCCTCCATCCGTATGGCGTCGGCCTCCCTTCTTCTTCTCCTCCTCCTTCTCATCTGTTTCAGATCGGTGACCAGCTGGTTCTACAAAACCCTAACTGCCAGTCTGCAAAACCCTTCTTCTCCTTCTCATTTTTATCCCAATTGTGAAGCTCTTGTTTGCGAAACCCTAGCCGCCGGTTTGAAACGACGTTGATAGGACGACGTTGATGTGCGAGCCGTTGATGCAGATGCGGGAGGCGGTGGAGAGAGAGCAAACACTAGAGATGATTTCCGGTTTCAAATCGCAATGGAAAGAGAGAGGGGAAGAGAGAGAGAGAGAGCTCATTCATGAAACCCTAGCCGCCAGTTTAAAACGACGTTGATGCATGATGGAGAAAGAGAGAGAGAGAGAGAGGGAGGGAGGGAGTGAGAGCCCTGGTTCGTCTGTGTGTATGTGTGTGTGTGTGTGTGTGTGTATGTGTGTGTGTGTGAGAGAGAGAGAGAGAGAGAGAGAGAGAGAGAGTTGAGAACAGCGTTAAGGAGCCAGAAATTGCCCCTCACCAGAAATTGCTTTTGTCTCTCTCTCTCAAGTGAACAGTGCTGAGAACAAGGCTTATATAGTGGGTTTTTGGTAATAGTTAAAATATCTGAGGGGCATTTAAGTCATTACATGCCTCAACAAACAGCTACGCGCATAATCAGCTTTCAAAAGCACCTGGGAACCAACTTAATAAATTATTACTAAAATGGCTTTCCATCCCTCATAATTTTTGCTAAACACTCCAACATGACTTATTTTAAGCTATAAGTTGATTTAAGCTGCAAATAAATTTTACCAAACACCCCCTATATAGGTATTTGTGAACCTCATGTCTAAACTTCAACGTCATCTACAAATATAAAATATTTTACATATTATATTTGATTGTTGATAGAAGACAAACGAAAGACAAGCAAGTGGTTGTGATTAGATTATCACATGTTATTTACGAAAAGAGACAAGCTGGTAGAGTGGTCACATTGGTATGTAACCTATTCAGCCTTGGTTTTGCAAATCAGCCCATAGTTTTGTCAATCCATTGCATTCGCCAAATTCCATACCCCTCATCACCCATAACATCACTAAGATCATAATTCTCATCATATTCTTCAAACATTTCATTCTAACCTTCTACATCTTGCTCCATCAGATATTTTTCAAAAAATTTACATCATCTTTCAAATAAATATGTTCCACAATCTATTTATTCTAAGTAATCATGCTTTGATTCATAAGGCAATCCTAGAACAATTATTTTTTCTGTCAATGATGTTGTTACTGCAAAGGTGGTTCTTCCATAATGAACTAATTTAAACCCAACGCTTACTAATTTTGTAGTTTTATGGGATATTATAAAAAAATCTTCTTTCTCTTGCTTCTGTTGGATCGATTATAAAAGGTTCTACCCAATCTTTGAACCAATCACATTTATAGAGAATCACGTCATTCTTGTCTTTTATATTAAATAATCAGCTGCATTTAGAAGTCTATTATTTACCACCATTTGTGCAGTGGTAAACGTAATTGGTCTCATGCTTGGATAGTCTTTATAGACTTCATAGATTCTCTTGTATATGAATTGTTAGAACTTTGTGAGCTGAGAGAACATTGTACTATGAGGGTGAGGTGAAACGTCGAATGTATTGACTATTCTTAATTTCCACACTTGAACCAGAGGATCTTTTGGGCTGATGACCTTGTCTGGATTGAATGAAACTTTTAACATTCAATAACTGTACATAGTTGTCCTTCCATTAAAGTAGCACCACTGAGTTCCTAGATGGGTAACACTTTTTTCGTAACATTTTAGAAATAGCTTAACGAAAGTACATTATCTTATTTTATTTTGGATGTCATAGGGGAGTTGTAAAATCAATTTTAAAACTTCTAATCTTAAAATGCCTTTGGCAACTAAATGGGTGGTCCTAATGAGCTCGTTCACTGAACGACTCTTTCTTGCTGCTTGCATTTTTCTGATAATATCAGTACTGTCTTGTGTCACCAAGTCTGACAATTATTAAGTCTTTGCCAGGAGTGTTTCCTTCTTAGCAATGTGAGTCTAGTGAATGTGGATGCCATATGCAAGTTCTCGAGTTAGACTATCTGCTAAACTATTTTTATTACCAATAATATGTTCTATATCAAAGGTAAATTATTTTAACCACAGTTGCCATTGTAAAAGCCTCCCTTGCGCCTGCATGTTGGATAAATTCTTATTTATGAAACGTAATAGACCTTTGCAATCAGGTATTATTAAAAATGATTTTGGAGCTAAAAATATTAAGAATTTTTCTATTCCTTTTATTATGGCTAATAATTCTCTTTCCATTGTAGGATAATTGCATTCAGCTTGATTAAACTTCCACTAGAATACCTACATAACTAATTGTTTTTCTTTATACTTTTAATATTGTGTTCCAATGATTGTTACTTGTATCCGTTTCTCGCACTACCTCATCATTTCATTAGGACGAGTTAGGGTGGACAAATTTTTACATTTTTCTTTTAAGAATTTTACTAATGCGGAGTCGGCTGAGTTCCAAGACCAACTCTTATCTTTTTCAACTTCTTTTGTAATGGTTTCCTTATTTTAACTAAATCTTTTATAAAACCAGAGGCATAAGTTAAACATTCTAAAAATATCTCTAATTGTTTTTTATCTGTGATTTTATCTGAAAATTTATTAATTTTTTTTTTTCGAGAACATAACTTTGCATTTTTATTGACCTTGCCTTTATTTTAAGTCCTAAAAATTCTATTTCCTTTTGCGCATACACACATTTCTTTTTATCCAAAACTGTTCTATGTTCCTCACATTTTTCTGTTATTATTTTGATATTCATTCTATGTTGTTGTATAGATTTTGAGAAAATTAAAATATCATCTATATATACAAGATAAATGTTATTTAGTTTTTTAAAGATATTATTTATTCTTCTTTGGAATATTTGAGGTGCATTTTTTAATCCAAATGGCATTACAAGCCATTCATAATGTCCTTGTGATGCACTAAAGGTTGTTACTTTTTTCATCCATTTTGATTTTCTAGTATCTACCTTTACAGTCCATTTTGGAAAACTATGAGGGACCATGTATTCTGTTAAAAAGGATTTGCTTATTTGGAATAAAATAACTATCTCTTTTGATATTATCATTTATTTTTTTTGTGATTTATCACCATTCTAGCTTTTCCTCTTTTAATCTCAACATGATTTGTAACCATAAAAATTGGACTACTATGTGGATTACTACTATCTCTAATTAGTTCTTTTCGTTTGATATATTTCATCTCTTTTCTGAATTCCTCTATATTATTATAAGTATATACAATTTATTTTACTCTAATTATTTCATTAGGTTCGATTAGGTGTAATTTAGTTATATTTTTATCTTTTTGCCAATATTTTAAGAGATTGTCACTATATAAATTTTTACATATTTAGTGTTGCTCTTTTTGAATTTCTTCCTAAATACTAATTTATTTAGTACTTAGTACAGTTTCGTGCTCAATTTGAGAGATTACCTCCTCACCACGCTTGCTGCAGACGAAGTCAATATTGTGATGTGTAACCGCCGTTTTTAACTTTAAGAGTACAAAGTAGACGGTTTGGATCATCGATGTAAGTTTGAATTTGGGCTCACAAGAGGAGTATAGATGAGTATGAAGAGATGCAAGTGTGGAGGGGAGCTCATTCTAGTATCCATGGGCACTTGATAAGATGTAATAAATATAGTTGTATTTATTGAAATGTATTGAAAGAACTTGCGGCTCAGTTTGTTTAGGGCGAAATAGGTAAAAAGTGAGGGAAAAAGAAAAAGAAAAAAACTTTTATGAGTTTGTTTAGCTTAAAAGTGGTGGAAAGTAGAAGAAAACTAATTTTTCTAATTATTTCATTAGGGTCGATTAGGTCTAATTTAGTTATATTTTTATCTTTCTGCCAATATTTTAAGAGATTGTCGATATGTAAATTTTTACATCTTTAGTGTTGCTCTTTTTGAATTTCTTCCTAAATACTAATTTATTTAGTACTTAGCGTAGTTTCATGCTCAATTTGAGAGATTACCTCCTCACCAAGCTTGCTGGGGACGAAGTCAATACTATGATGTGTAACCGTCGTTTTTATCTTTAAGATTACAAAGTAGACGGTTTGAATTATCGATGTAAGTTTGAATTTGGGCTCACAAAAGGAGTATGGAGAGATGCAAGTATGGAGGGGAGCTCATTCCAGTATCCATGGGAACTTGATAAGATGTAATAAATATAGTTGTATTTATTGAAATGTATTAAAAGAACTTGCAGCTCAGTTTGTTTAAGGCGAAATAGGTAAAAGGTAAGGGAAAAAGAAAAAAAAAATTAACCTTTATGAGTTTTTTTAGCTTGAAAGTGGTGGAAAGTAGAAAAAAACTAATTTTTCTAATTATTTCATTAGGGTCAATAAGGTCTAATTTAGTTATATTTTTATCTTTCTGCCAATATTTTAAGAGATTGTCGCTATATAAATTTTTACATATTTAGTGTTGCTCTTTTTGAATTTCTTCCTAAATACTAATTTATTTAGTACTTCGTGCAGTTTCATGCTCAATTTGAGAGATTACCTCTTCACCATGCTTATTGCGGATGAAGTCAATACTGTGATGTGTAACCGCCATTTTTAACTTTAAGATTACAAAGTATACAGTTTGGATCATCGATGTAAGTTTGAATTTGGGCTCACAAGAGGAGTATGGATGAATATAAAAAGATGCAAGTATGGAGGGGAGCTCATTCTAGTATCCATGGGCACCTGATAAGATGTAATAAATATAGTTGTATTTATTGAAATGTATTGAAAGAACTTGCAGCTCAGTTTGTTTAGGGCGAAATAGATAAAAGGTAAGGGAAAAAGGGGGGAAAAAAAAATACTTTTATGAGTTTGTTTAGCTTGAAAGTAGTGGAAAGTAGAAAAAAACTAATTTTCGTGTACAACCCATATATTGTAAGTAATTTTTAATTTCTTACAAAAAATACAAGAAAAATTGAATGTGTGAATTATTTATAACTAAATTTTTAAATTTTTCTTGCTTTTTCATACAAAATTTTCATCTTAATCAAATGTTTGTAAGAAAATATATTTTCTTTTTTTATTTCTTTTCTTTCATTTCATTTCATTTTCTTTCACTTTTACTTTCTATTAAATTTTGTTTCTAATCAAACGGGGCCTACAATTTAATATCATAGATTTTAATATCAATCACAAATGAGAGCTTCTATTTGTACCCAAACATTAGGTTGGACATCCCAATTTAATGATATTTTTTTTTATTACTATTAAGTCCTTATTTAAAATGATCAAAAAGCATTTGACATCGAAAAAAAATGTAGATAAAAGTGTTTTGGACGCCTCATTCATCATCAATCCCAATATTCATTTTCGCTCTTCTCTTCTTACTTTCATCACTTTATATTTTCATACCCAAATCTATTTGCTTTAATTTATCATTCTTGCATACTGTTCCATATTGAAATCAACAATGAGAATGAGATGGAGGAATGATTCAACAATGGACAATTGATGATTGATGATTGACAACATATATATATATATATAGATATATGTATGACTTTGTATTGTTGTGTGGGTTGGTACTGCGGATCAAATGGTGTGAAAGGCATTAACGTTGTATATTTTTCTTGAGCAAACCCTGAAGCTTGATAAATGGAAAACCCTTGGAGTGTAGAGGAGCAGAGTAGGAGGAGAGGAGTGGGAGACCTTCATCTCAAATCTCTCTTCGTCATTTGGACCTTCTCTGATTTTATTCCTTTGTTTATGGGTAATATGGTGTACAAAGTATATTTGTATAGGTTTTAGAATTTTTAAGATTAGGGTATGTATTATTTAGAATGTCCAAACAAATAAATAAAATTTTAAATTTATTATTGTCCAACTTAATTTTTGGAGTACATTTATTAGAGTCTTTCATCATAAATGTTTAATATATGATTTTTAGTGACTATTTTAACCTTCATGCATGTGGATTCCATCATTCCTTTAGTTAGTTTCCTTTACTTCGTAAATTTATTTTGCTGCTTGGCTAGAACGAAATTAGTTCTTAAATTTTTTAAGAATTGAAGATATAATCCAAACAAGAAATAAAAAGTTTGAATACACATTAAACTTGTATAAAACTCATGTCATGCCATGGCTTTAAAAAAATAAATATTATATATATATATACATAAATCATTAAATTTTAATTAAAAAATACATCAATTCTTTGAATTTTTAAAATAACACATATCCTTGTAAAAAAAAAAAAAAAAGGAGTTTTTGTGGGAGCTCCAAAATATAAATTTTTAAAAAGTTATTATTATTATTATTATTTGTCATTTTGTTAGGTTTTATGGAAAGTAAATGTTAAATTATTATTGTCATTTGCAATATTGATGACTTGTTTTAGGTTTTGTTCGTTTTGAAGTAAAATATTTGATACAAAAAAATATTTTCTTATAAATTGATTTTGAACAAAAAAAATAATTTTGTTTTTATTTTGTGTTTGGTTGATACTTGAAACAAAAGCATTTTATTGTCTAAAAGAGAAATTTTGATTCAATAAAGTGTCATTTATAACTTTTTAATGAGTTAAGATGTTTATTTGAAAAGTCTAAATGTGTTGAAAATGTAGTGAATGAGAGTTGACTTTGTAAAAATTGATTTACAAAATTTTTAAAGGTAAGTCATTTTTTTAGAAAATACTAAACCAAACCAAGCCTTAAGTTCATCAAATTGGGTTAATTTGCATGAATCCTTCTTTTCCACTCAACTCTATCTAAGGCTATTCTGTTAGTCAAATTAAGAAGATTCATATCTCTATTTATTACACTAGTCCACGTCAATCTGGGTTTACTCCTTCCCTTAATACTATTATCTACCATCATTGTATCGCATCTCTTCACTACTACCTCTGTTGGTCTGCGTTGTATATGACCAAACCATCTCAATCTATTATCTTTCAACTTATTTTCTATCGGTATTATTTCTACTCATTCTCGAATATATTCATTTATAACTCTGTCTTTTCTAGTCTTGCCACATATCTACCTTAGCATTTTTATTTCAACAACACTCATCTTATCTACATGTTGTTTCTTAGTTGCCTAATATTTTGTCCTATACAACATCATTGGTCTAATAGTCATTCTATGGAACTTCATTTTTAGTCTAATAGATACTCAATTATCGTATAGTACTCCAGATGCACTCCTCCACTTAAGTCACCTTACTTTAATTCTATGAACCACATCGGCTCCAATCTCTTCAGTCATTGTGATAATTGATCCTAAATAACAAAAATGTTTACTCTTAGGTAGTTCTTGGTTCTTAATCTTCACTTCTCCTCTCCTTCCATTGTAATTGTTACTAAAATTACACTCCATATATCTGTCTTAGTTTTGTTCATCCTAAATCTTTTAGATTCAAGTATTTTTCTCTAAATCTCTAACTTAGTATTAACTCCTTCTCTAGTCTCATCTACTAACACGATATCATCTGCAAAAAGCATACACCATGGCACATCATCTTGAATATTGCACGTCAATTCATCCATAACTAAAGCAAAAAGATAAGAACTTAAGGTTGATCCTTGGTGTAACCTTACAAAAACTAAAAAATTATTTATCTCTCCAATAGACGATCTAATATTGGTCACCACACTTTCATATATATATATAATCACATCAATGTAATCTTTTGTCATCGCTTTCTTCTCTAACACCCACCAGATTATATTATGGGGCACTCTATTATGTGCTTTCTCAAGATTGGTAAAAATCATATGAATGGCTCTTTTTTTTTTTTTCTCTATACATTATTGACCTACCAGGTATAAATCCAAATTGATTCTCTGACATCTCTGTTATATCTCGTAATCGACGTTCCATCTTTTTCTCCCACAATGAAAAATGAGTAAAATATTTTTGATAAAAATATTTTATGTCAAAACAAACAAACCTTAATCTCATATTTGTTATTTACAATGTTTCAATCCCAATAAGGAATTGGAATGAGAGCAAAAATTGTACTTGGGCCATGAATTCTCTAGAGGCCCAATTTTGGCCATTACTAGAGTGAGCCCATTTCTCTACAAATAAAAGGCACACTTGTATTGTTGTTTCATTTTATTTCTTGACTAATGCTATACAACCCTAACTTTTAGGAGCATTTATGGGTCGATCTTGTTGAGTGGACTTATTTGCTTATAAATACTACTCCTTTTTTCATCTATCAATATTTCTAAAATACCCTTTCTTCACCTTCCTCAGCCCTATTATCAACACTATTATGACTCTCTTCTTCTTCGCTAGTAGCTATCTCCAGATATCGGCGATCACATCTGACGATAGTTTCCAGCGATATTTTTTTGAATTTTTTCAAAAAAAATAACATCTATCACCACTACATCACTACTGTCACCACCTCCACCACTCAGACACTCATTCATATTAACATGCACACGCTGTCATTAATTTATGTACTTATTCACTCACAGAAATACAACCACATAGACATATATAACACCGACTAATCTAATAAATTTACTAGAAACATATTCAGTGATAAATTTATCACTAAAAAAACCACTAATAATTCATCAGTGATAAATTTATTATCACTGATCGATTTCTAAAAAAATTACAAATAAATTTGATTTACTCACTCTTACTCATGTATACTTACTTACTTATAAGAATTCACTATTCTCTCATACATACATAGGGAACAATAGAGATTGATAAATTTATCACTGAGAAAAAAAAAATTCTAAATCCATCATAGATCAATACAAAATCAACAAAAAATTAATGTTACATTCATTGATAAACTTATCAATGAGTGATTTGTAAAAAAAAAAAAAAACGGCATTTACTCATTTACATTTACATGTCTACTCACTTACTCACAAGACATTCTTATCCGACATACATATAAACTAGATACTGATAAATTTATCACTGAAAAATAAATTTATAGCATATCTATTTTTAAAAATAAAAAGAGAGAGAGAGAGAGAGAGAATGGGGTAATATTAGAAAAAATGCTGTTGTTTGGAGTCATCATTTGGAGTTAATTTCACAATCGAAATACTAGATCAATGTAGATCTAGAACTAGATCGGTGGATTGACGATGATAGAGTGGAGATCGGAGATGTAAAGAATAGACGAGGACGGTGGCGAGTGGAAGATGACAGTAGCGGTGGTGGTGATGGTGTTGGGTATATCTCCTTAGTGAAGTATATGATCTAATTGGTTTATTAAAAACAAATATTTAATTTGATTTGGCATCGGTTATACTATATTTTTATATATTATATCTGACTTTTGAAGGCTCAATGGGTATTTAAAATCTGTTTGGTGATAGCTAAGTTTTAGGGTTTGGGAAGCCTAAGAATCAACAATATCTTTTTGTGTTGTTTATTGGTATTGCATAGCAGCTTATTATTAATCTGGATGGGAATTAATTTGTGTGCTGTGTTCATGCTAGTTTCGTAGGTGTTTATTTGGATTTAGTGGCAGCTTGTGTTGGAAAATTTGAATTAAAATTTACTCCAATGGTTGTCTTTTGAGTTGGAAAGGTGTGTCCTTTTGTAGGGTCACAACCTTTCTGAAGAGTCTCATAGAAGTCTATAAATTCCATCTCCCTCGCTTCAATTATATAGAGAATTAGTCATTTTCTTTTTCATCTTTGCATTTTCTTCATATTTTCTTGAGTCTAATTTTTCTAAAAAGAGAGTATATGCACAACAAAGTTCGCTAAGCTTGCAATAGTAGTGTTGCTAGTACAAGACATTGATCGTTGTATCCTGGGAGATAAACGTCCATTGAATCCTAAGCACTAGTAGGAGGACGAATTTGTCTTAAGGAAAGAGTGTCACACACTCGACTCGATCAGGTTTTATCTATTTATGTGCTGTAAGTTTTGTTACGTTATTTTGTCAATTTATTTCAGTTTTGGTTTTTGTCCAAAAATCATTTACATATTTTAAAATTATATTTTCTATATAGTCTGGTATTATTTTTCTAATAGCTTGTTCAAGTATTGGTGTTTCACTACTTGTTGCTCCTGCTTTTGCTTTGCAACTCTATTTCGATTTAGCTTCGAAGGACTACTTTGTAGCATTTCAACAGTTGCTGTGTGGACTGGCTTGGGTTATTATTTTGGGTTCTACAACTTGTTTTGAAGACATTTGAATATCCATTTTGGTGAGGTTTTTTTTTCTATTTATTTGTGATTATTTGAAATTCACCAATGGGTGATTTGTCAGACCATTCGTGTCTCATTTGTAATCGTTTGAAAACTCTTGGTTGATAATGGAATCGGACTATAGTCTTGTGAATGTACCACACATTGAGGGAACCTTGAAAAAATTCTCGTGTCGTTGATTTAATTTTTTCGCATTATTTTTATTTCCTTCTATTGATTTACACTTATGGTAAATCATCTATTTTTCCTAATAAATGGTTGGATGGCAACGACAACGGTGGTGGTGGTTGTGGTAGCTAGATGGTGGCAATGACAATGCAGTGGTGGTAGTGGTAAAGAATGGTAGTGTGAAAGTTTTGGAGATATGGTAGAGAGAGAGAGAGAGAGAGAGAGAGAGAATATGAAAGGATTTTCTAAAGAGAGATAAGATAAAAAAATGGGATTTTTGGTGACATGCCCTTTTTTGGGCCTTTTTTTAAGATAAAGGACAACTCAATGAATTTTTCTTCAAAAAGCACCTGAGTAAGAGAAGCCCAGTTCAATAAGGACATTCTATAATTTGTTTTTGTTTTTTTTACCATATTGCCCTCATATATATATATATATATATATATCATATATTTGAACAATTTCAACTCATGCATACACCAATCTTGAAGGCGATCTGCGAAGTGAAGATGATCTGCGAAATTCATGAAGACGATCTCAAAGTCTGAAGATCTCACTGCCGATGATCTCACTATTGGTCAACAATACACGATCTCACCATCCAAGATCAACACTCTCAATTAAATGAGACATTACGTTGCAAAGCTATATAAATCTGTTGTTATTTTTGATTTGTTTTTGTTGATTTGCCGAGTTCAATCAGGTGTGTGCTCTATTTTTGTTTGACATAATGAAAGTAAAATTTTACTCTAGTTTGTGCTCTGTTTTTGTTTGATAGAAGGAGAGTAAAATTTTACTCTGGTATATGCTCTGTTTTTGTTTAATGAAATGAGAGTAAAATTTTACTCTAGTGTTATCTGTTCTGTTTTCTTAACATATTTTACTTTATTTTAGAGTAAAATTTTACTGTATTGTTGAATGTTTGTCTATGCAGTTTCTAATTTGTTTTCTGGTAAAATTTACTCTGAATCTTCAGAGTAAAATTTGCTCTGAATTTTCAAGTAAAATTTTACTTTATTTCAGAGTAAAATTTTACTATATTTCAGAGTAAAATTTACTCTGAATTGAAAGTAACATTTTACTATGCTGTTGAATGTTTGTCTATGTAGTTTCTAATTTGTTTTCTAGTTAATTTTACTGTATTTTAAAGCAAAATTTTACTGTGTTGTTGAATATTTGTCTATGTATAAGAGAATAAACTTTATTTTTCATTAACTAGAATAAAATTTTACTGTTGCAAAAATAGAGTACATACTAGATAAATGAATTATAGTCAAATTTTACTTTAGATCTATGAACAAATAAACAAAAAACTCTCTATTTTTTATTATAATATATCAATTTATCATTTTTTTGATATATATGAGGTCATTTTATCTCAGATCTGAAATTATTTATCTCAAACATAAGTTCATAGGCATCAAATCTGAGATGGTAATGGATTTCAATGGACGATTTCAAGATTTTGATTTTGTGAGATGGATCGAAAATGGAGATCAAAAGGGTTTAGGGTTTAGAAAGAGAGAAAATAAAGAGAAGAGACAGGATACCAGTAATGTAGAGATAGAAAAGAAGAGAAATGGTTCAACGAGGGTTTTGTATTATATGGAAGGGCATTTCAGCCTTTTCATCATATTTTTTTATTTGAGAGACTTTTGAAACTATTATTTTATTCGGTGGGTTTCACACAAAAAAGCCTCATAGAAGGGGCTTTTCATCAAAAATTCCTAAAAACATTTACTAGACAATATTTTAATGAGGGTAGGTAATATAGGATTTATTAATATATTAAAAGTGTCAAAAGAACTTAATAGTATTTAAGTCTATTTAATGGGATTGATATGTTATTAACTTGATTTCTATACATAAATTTTATACTAAATGACATGATTGTTTATAGTCATTTTATTTGTAGTCAAAACAACTATAATTATGGCTCATAATTAGAATAACACAATTGCTACATTACTCTAAATACACTTTACGTATATAAATCTTGTTTGGAAATCACTTTCATTTTTTTCTTCCCATTCCCAACATGGTGGTCTATTCCACCCCATTCCCTATTGTTTCCGTAGCTAGAGAACTTGGGCCACATTTTTTTTTAAACACCCAGAGTCCCCCTAAGACAAGTCTTTTAAGATTTATCCTTACAAGTTAAATTGGGAGAAGCTAGTCAATCCACCTAAACCGTCGAACTTTCACTTAAGTAGTAGGGACTTCTACTCCTTGTTAATTTCAAGTCTAATATTGAGAGAATTAATATTTAGGAGAAGGAGGAATATAAAATGGAATTTATTATGGATTCTGTTTCTAAAATTCAGAAAAATGAGATTCAATTATATTTGATGATACAGTTAATATACAACGGGTACCTGGCAGAATGGGTCGGACTGATCCACACTTCTCGTGCCAATATCCGAGTGATCAAACCCACCAATGAACCAGCAGACAAGTTCAACGGGAAACGGGGAGTCCCTCAGTGAACCCTCCGACGAGTAAGTCAGAAAGAGAAGTAGAATGTAGAGAGAGATTGGAGATAGAAAGCTTAACCTTCTTCTTGTCTTCAACGTTTGCTTATATCCTTTGGTCATCATTTCGCTGTCCCTTCCGACCTGCCATCTTGGCCGAAAGTCTATACTGTAGCTTACCTTGTTCAGGGTAAGGAGGTGTTGTTCCGACGGAGAGGTGTTGTCGTAATAAATGCTGTGATAGGCTGCATTAATGGTGATGTGCAGTGGCAATAACTTTGCAGATCTTTGTCTGCTGATGTGACTTGTTCTTTACTTGCCGTATGTCTGAATGTCATTGGCTCTTTATGCCACATTGGATTCTAGTTGTTCTGGACTTCACTAGCTGGGTTATGTATTAGGCTCCACGTGATGGGCTTGGGTTGTTCATAGTGGGCTATGGCCTTTATGGGCTTACCTACGTCAGTAGTCCCCCATTCCCGAGTGCAGCTTTAGTCCAACGAAGGGAATACTAATGAAGAGAATGAGGGTGTTAGAGATTGGCAAGATAGAGGTCGACCGACAGGGGTGATCGAGTGGGTGGACTGACTGCGAGGTGGACCGACTGTGAGGTGGACCGAATGGAAGGGAAGACCATGAGGTGGACCAACCGCTAGGTGGACCGAGTAGAAGGGAGGACCATGAGGAGAGCCGACCGCGAAGGGTAAGGTAAAGGGGCGCGGGGCTCAAGAGGCGGCATGGCACATAGTGATTTGAAGTGGAAAAGACAGGGTAAGGGGAGGAGACAGTGGATCGTGGTCGTACACGTGGCAACATCTCGTGGGGGGAGATTAGGCGTTGGATCATAAATGAAATGATAGGTCATTATGTGTGTTGAAAAGACAGTTTTGGCGGATGTTTTGAAAAGTTTTCAAATTGGCGCAAATTAATTGCGACCCTTGGAGTACGGGCAAGCCTTGGGCTTTTGGCATTATTTGATTTACCTACTTCTTTGCGAAAAATCAAAACATCCCAAGTTGTTAACGCCTTTGTTGCTGACGATACACCTCTGCAACATTTTTTCAATTTCCTTGCACTTGCATCCGAAGTGATTCGCAGACATACCATAGGAATGACCCAAGAAGAAGCTGTGAATGTCAGGGTGGATCCGCTTGGTGATGACGATGCAGTGGAGTTAACAGAGCAGTATAGGACGGAGAGGCAAATGGAGAGGGTGAGGGAACCGGTGGTACGATCTCATGCTTCCACCGTGATAGCAGCTCCGAAGCCAATCAGCCAGGCGAAACCAGATCACTGGTACACGAAGGCTGACAAATCAACGGTTACCACAGTGGAGTTGGAGGCTATTCGCGAAAAATACTAGGTGCCTGCTCAAATAGAGTTATTGTTGCCGACGTCAACAGAAAGGCCATCCGATGCAAAGCCGGGGGAGTTTGTCCTTTACGAGGAAGCATTGAAGGGAGGATTGAGGCTGCTACTGCCGCAAGTGGTGGTAGATGTCCTGAACCGTTTGGAGGTGGCACCGGGCCAACTAATGCCCAACGCGTGGAAGATTGTACTGGCCTGTGCAAGCGCGTGGCCGAAGGCGAACGAAGGGGCGGCCATGACAGTAGACGAATTCTTCGCATGTTATAAGGCCTCAGGACAACAAGAGACTTGGGTGACGTTGCAGGCGGCGGCAGGGAAGGGTCTGGTGGCGGGGCTGCCGTCATCAATTAAAGGTTAGAGGCCGCGGTGGTTCTATGTGTCTGCGAATGGAGGGGCTGGGGTGCGCACGGTATGGAGAGTGCCCACCAAATCTGTAGAGCCAAAATTGGGAGCAGCAGCAGAGGAGAGAATAAAGAAGGTGAAGGCATGGCGAGAGAAGGAGGGGGCTAGATGGGACAAACTCGTTCAACCCTCAGCCTTGTTTGGAGCGGGGTTGGGTCCTCAGTCGACCGGTAGAGATCTGGGGCGAACTGAACTAGAGGCGAGGAAGAAAGCGCAAGAGGTTGAGAATAGGGCCATCCTCGCCAAAGCCAATAAATTCAAGGAGTCCCAGGCAGACCGATCGCCAAAATCGATTGCGAGGGAGATGATCCGACCTCGCCCCAAACCCTTGGAGAAAAGAGACTTAGGTGGATTTGAGCCACGACATCCCCCAGTTGATCCTTTGAAGGAGAGGTCCTACAAGGAGATGGAGGCGGGGGGTGTGGTAAAGAAGAAGAGGAGGGTGAGGAGGAGTGAAGAAGAGCCTGCTGTGAAGATGAGGAGGGAAATATATCAGAAGAGACCAGCATGGCCAAGGAGGCACAAAAGGGGGAAATGGAGGAGACCCCAGAAGGGGTAGATGTCCCAAGAGTGGTGGACATCGCCTCGGAGAGAGTGGAGGTCGTCCCAATAATGGTGGAAAACACTTCAGAGGTAGCGAGGGTAACCCCCGAAGTGCAAGTAGAAGGTGGGGCAACTAGCCCTGAGCCAAGGGGAGGAGAACAGCCCCAGGGGGGTCCTGCGCCCCAAGGTGGAGGTGGAGGTGTTAGGCTAACGACCTGGATCTACCACTCTCGCGCAATGGCTAGGCGGCTGGAGGGAGAAGAAGGCCCAACCAGGGCAGGTGCAGATCGCCTTGTAGGGATCGTGGATGAGGCGTACCTCGAGCCGATTCAATGAAATTTGAGTTCTTTGAGGGTTAAGCTCTGCTTAAATGCAGGTAACCACCTTAGTAGGAGCTCTGCTGAGAAAGGCGGCGGCTGCAAAGATGAAGACAGACGAGGCCAAGGCTCAACTTGCCAATTTTAATAGGGAGAGTGCAAAGTAGAAGAAGGCTGCACGAGATGTGTGCTCCAGGGGTTGGCAGGAAGCTGAAAAAGCTAAAAAGCTGCAAGTGTTGGCCATTGTCCAGAGCAATGTTACCGACCGAGCCCAAGCTGAGCTGAGCGCGGTCGAGTTGGAGCTAGAAAACGAACGCCGCAGGGTAGTGTCGCTCGAGTTCCAGCTTGCTGGCGAGCAGAAGAAGTTGGGAGATGCTCAAAAGGCCTGCGCGGTCGCCGTCGAATGATTTGAAGAGGCTATGACCAGCAATGAAGATCTGTGTGCCCAACAGATCAAGGAAAAAGAAGACGCAGATCGGATGATTGCTGGGCTGTAGAAGGAGCTGGAAGACGAACGGGCTAAGGCAATGGAGGTGAGGGCGAGCCTTTAGAAGCAGTTGGAAGAAGAGAGGACCAAGGCGGCCTCTAAAAAGGCGAGTCTGCAGAAGGAGTGGGAAGAAGAGAGGACCAAGGCAGCCTCTGAAAGGGCAGCATACCCCGATCTATATGTTGCAATAATAGAACAATTCAAGGGGTCTGTTGAATTTCAGATGGCGATCGATGCCGCGGTCGCCAACAGCATAGCGAGGGAGGTGTCTGGGGGGGGGGGCGGGCCCATCTGGAACGACCGTTGGGAGCAAGACCGAGGCAGAAGTGATTGAGAGCTTCCAGCGGTCAGACTTCTATAAACACGAAATGGCTGAGTTTTGGGACAGTGGCTGGAAGATGTTCAAGCGTAAAGCTGAAGAACTGTTCCCAAACTTAAACCTCAGTAGTGTCAAAATTGACGAAGACAATGTGGCCCAGACCCCCCTGGATGAGGGGATTGAAGAAGAAGACCTCGTTTCCAGTGAGGAGGAATAATTGAAGGGAACAAAGTTTGTACTTAGAGTTGTTTTTGTTTGTTTGTGTTTGTGTTTTTTTTTTTTTTTTGAAATGCTGTAAAGAACTTCAGTTGTACAAGTTTGTGAATGAATAAATAAAATTTCAGTTGTGTTTTCATTTGATTGTTCTTGCTTGTGCGTCTGAAATGAATGAGAATGATGGCTTGTGTACAAATCGTAGTGAGAATCTTAATATAAATTGAAGTTGAACTTGTATTAAAAACTCAGTGCAGAGTGAAGTTTAAAATGGAATAAAATTCTAGGTGTGTGCCACACTGCTGAAATGAATGAGAGTGGTTTAGTAAAGTTAGGCTTGACTTGTAAAGAAAGAGGCTGACTTGCAAATGTTGATAAACAAGAAAATAAAAGAGTATTGGTAAGAATGTCAAACATGTGAAGTTTCAAATTATGCCCAAAAATGGAGTTGTAGATCAAGTTGCAAGGGTGTTGTTAAATAAAAGATTAGTTTGGAATTTGACCAAGTAAGGTGTAAAAACATGGACCTGGAAGTTTGGCCAAGTGAGTCTACTAATGCCACAAGCATGAAGTTTGCTTGAATGGCTTTGACCGAGCTCTGCATGCGTGCTTAGTTAGGGTTAAGCTATGATTCATTGACTTTGCAAATAATTCAGTAGTTTGAAGTAACTCAGTCTTGCTCTGACCGAGGCGTTTCATGCTCTGCAGACGAGCATCTGGTTAGTCGAGTTGAGGTAAGCTTTTAAATCGCTTCGATCTGGCTGAGGCTTTTGGTGCTCAGTTTGGCTGAGGCTTGTCGTGCTCAGTCTGGCTGAGGCTGCGTATGCTCGTTCTGGCCGAGGCTTTTATGCTCAGTCTGGCTGAGGTTGCAATTAAAGTGTTATTTAAAAGATCATACAGATATGTGAGATATATGCTTGTTGTCATTAAAGTGTAGCTCATTGGATCATAAATTTACCCCATATGTGGAGAAAATGAGAACATTCAGGCTTGCAGATTGTCAAAAAAAACATACATGAATTAGAAAATACAAAAAAACAACTTTTATTAGAAATAGCGCTTCAAATGCTCGGCATTCCAAGGATGAGGGAGGTCTCAACCCTCTATGTCCTGAAGTCGGTAAGTGCCTGAGCGAGGTCTGGCTTGAACAATGTAAGGTCCTTCTTATTTGGCTTCCAGCTTGCCCTCAGCCGGATTCTTGGTGGCGAGGGTTGCTTCGCGTAAGACAAGGTCCCCTATGGCAAACTCCCTTGGTCGGACTTTGTAGTTGTAGTGTGTTCTCATTTTCTGCTGGTAGGAGGCCAGTTTGACGGCAGTGGTTTTTTTGAGCTCTTCGATTAGGTCAAGGTCAGCCCGACGGAGCTCGTCGGTTAGTTCTGGGTTTGGGTGTAAAACCCTTGGGGTGGGCAGACCGACTTCCACTGGGATGACCATCTCAGCGCCATATGTTAAGCGAAAGGGGGTTTCCCCAGTGGGAGTCTGGGCGGTAGTACGGTAAGCCCAAAGTACATTCGGCAGTTCCTCAGTCCAAAGTCCTTTAGCAGCTTCTAGCTTAGTTTTGATGATCTTCAGAAGAGAACGGTTGGTAACCTCGACTTGGCCATTGGCTTGGGGATGACCTAGGGAGGAGAAACAGGGCTGGATCTGGAGGTCTGCACAGAACTTCCTGTACTTGGCGTTGTCGAATTGTTTGCCGTTGTCAGAGACGATGGCTTGAGGGATGCGAAACCTGCATACGATCGACTGCCAGATAAATTTGGTTGTGTTCCACTCGGTAATGGTGGCAAGGGGTTCTGCCTCTACCCATTTGGTGAAATAATCAATGGCGACAATCGCGAACTTGGTCTGGTCTCGGTCGGTGGGAAGTGGACCAACTAAGTCGATCCCCCATTTGGTGAACGGATAGGGACTGCAAAGGGTGATCAGTTTTGTAGGAGGAGCATGAGGGATGTTGGCAAAGCGTTGACACTTATCACATTTGAAGACGAAGTCAGTCGCATCTTGGTTGAGAGTAGGCCCGAAATAGCCAGTGCAAAGTATTTTGTGGGCTAGGGACCTGCTGCTTGAATGATTGCCGCAGATACCCTTATGGATTTCTCACATCACATAGGTTGCTTGAGCCGGATTGAGGTATCGCAGATACGGGCGTGAAAAGCCACATTTGTATAAGACACCACTGACGAGGATGTAATTGGACGACCAGGCCCTAACCTTGGCGGCTTGCTGTTGGTCATCAGAAAGTTCCCCCGTTGTAAAAAATAGAAAGATGTCCGACGCCCAAGGGTAGGATTAGTGAACTCCAGGATGAAATCGGCGACAGCCTGGCCTTAATTGCTGTCCGAGGTCGGTAGGAGATGTCAAACTGGCTGAGTTTCACTGACCATTGCATGAGCCTGCCTGAGAGCTCTGGTTGCTGCATTACCATCTTCAGAGGTTGGTCGGTGAGGACCACTATGGAATGGGCTTGGAAGTAAGGGCAGAGTCGTATGGAGGCGATGGCCAAGGCCAAGGACAATTTTTCTAGTAGTGGGTAATTCTGCTCTGCTCCCCTGAGAGCCCAACTGATGTAGTAGACCGGCCGCTGGACAAAGCCATCTTACCTAATAAGAGCTGCACTGACTGCGGTGCTTGAAACAGCTAAGTAGAGGAAGAGGGGATCGCCCGTGATTGCCTGAGAAAGAAGGGGGGTTGGCCATACACTGCTTCAACTGCTGAAAGGCCTCTTCAGATTCGGTCGTCCATTCAAAAGTTTGTTGAAGAACTTTGAAGAAGGGAAGGCACTTATCCGTTGCGCGGGAAATGAAGCGATTGAGGGCGGCTGCTCGGCTAGTGAGTCTCTAAACCTCTTTAACCGTTCTGGGTGACTGCATTTCAATCAAGGCCTTGATTTTTTCAGGGTTAGCTTTAATACCGCGCTGACTAACCATGAAACCCAAAAACTTCCCAGATCCTATGCCGAAGGCACACTTCTCCGGGTTGAGCTTCATTTGGTACTTACATAGGGTGGCGAAGGTCTCTCGCAGGTCAGTCAGATGGTCAGCAGAAAGTTTGCTCTTGACGAGCATGTCGTCGACATATACTTCTATATTCCGACCTATCTGATGATGGAAAACAGCATTGACCAGCCGTTGGTAGGTGGCCCCAGCATTTTTCAGTCCAAATGGCATCACACGGTAGTGGTAGGTACCTCGGTCGGTAATGAAGGAGGTGTGTTCTCGGTCAGACGGGTGCATTAAAATTTAGTTGTACCCAGAGAAAGCATCCATGAAACTGAGCATTTGGTGACTGGTCGTGGCGTCGACCAGCAGGTCTATGCGGGGAAGAGGATAGCTATCTTTGGGGCAGGCTCGGTTGAGGTCGGAGTAGTCGATATAGAGTCACCATTTGCCATTATTCTTGCGGATCAGGACCACGTTTGATAACTACCTAGGGTAGTCCACGTTTTTGATAAATTGGGCCTCAAGGAGCTTATTAACCTCTGTGGCGATAAGAGTATTGCGCTCCGAATGAAAGATGCGCTGCTTCTAGCGATAAAGTCGGAAATGGGGTTCAATGCTGAGGCGATGGGTTATGAAGGAGGGGTCAATACCCGACATGTTTGAATGGGTCTAGGCAAATACATCATTGTGCTCGGTCAGGAGAGCAGTGCGGTCGGCTTTTGCCTGGGGGGATAGTTGGCTGCCGATTTTGGCAGTTTTGGTTGAGTTAGTGGGGTCGATGGGAACCTCAACGAGCTCCTCCACAGGTTTTCCTCTGACCAGCTCGTCCTCATCTCGGACGTCAAGCCATTCAATGATCATAGCCTCCTTCAGCGTGACTTCCTTGAGTGAGGCGACATAACACTTCCTGGCCATGGTCTGCTCTCTTCTTACTGTCCCGACGCCCAGGTCGGTGGGGAACTTTATGGCGATGTGGTAGGTTAATGTGATAGCTTGGAAAGCATTGAGGGCAGTGCGACCAAGGATGATATTGTAGGCAGAGGGACAGTCGACAACAAGGAAAGTGAGCAACTTTGTGGTCTGTCGTGGGTACTCGCCGATGGTGATGGGGAGATCGATGGAGCCGATGGAGGTCACCTGGTCACTAGTGAAACCGACCAAAGGGGTTTGGAGAGGGGACAGACTTTCTTCTCCGATCTTGAGCTGGCGAAAACAGTTGAGGAAAATGATGTCTAAAGAGCTGCCATTGTCTACGAGAACCCGTTTGACCTTGTAGTTGGAGAGGAGAGCCGAAATGACTAGGGGGTCGTCATGGTGATAACAAATGCCTGTGCAATCGGCGTCCGTAAAGGTAATAGGCTCGGTCCACTGCCTGGGCTGTTTGCAAGGTCGGTCCAATGTGGCAATCTCTTTGTCCGAGCCTTGCCTTATTTTCCTGAGTTCTACGCGCTGAGCCGAGCGGGATGGTCCTCCACAGGCAAGCCCGCCGGAAATAACTCTGATTTCTCCGATAGGTGGGGCGGGATTACCTTGTGCCCGAGGCTGCTATGGAGGGCGGTCATGGCCTTGATTTGGTTGAGCTGGCCGCCGAGGAGGAATACGCCGGCGGGTGTTTCTGGTGGGCTCTATCCTTTGTCTCTACTGGGGGCGGGTGTCCGTGAACTGGCTAAGACGTCCCTGACGTATTAAGGTCTCGACCTGATCCTTGAGGTTAACACACTCATCGGTATTATGGCCGTGGTCCTGGTGAAAACGACAGTATTTGGATTGGTCCTTCCGATTGGAAGGGGTTCTGGATGGTTGGGGTCATTTGAGGGGGTAGTCCCGCTGGATCTGGTTAAGGACTTGTTCCATAGAGGAGTTGAGAGGTGTGTACCGCTCGAACCGACCAGGAGGTCGGACTGATATCAGCCGATCGGCTCTGGGGGGTCGGTCAGTATAATGTGGTGTTTGGGTATTATACTGGGTGTTTCTGGCTTCTGAGTCTTTTCGTTTTTCTCGGGGGATCGGGTGTTTTGCTGTAGGGTCTTGGCAGGCGGCTAGGGAATCTTCGACATTCATGTACTTTTGGGCTTTAGAGAGTAAGGCTGCCATGGAGGTGGGGGGGTTTTTGGAGAGAGAGAAGAGAAAGTCAAACGACTGCAATCCGGCCATAAAAGCTATAAGGATGACCTTATCATCGTTTTCCGTCACCTGCAGGGCTTTGGTGTTGAAGTGGGTAACGAAACTGCGCAAGGTCTCCCCCTCGGTCTGGCGGATGTTAAGGAGTTGGGTTGCCGGATGACGTTGGCTCTGGGCCCCAATAAAATGACTGAGGAAAGAGTCACTGAGATATTGGAAAGTGGAGACAGAGTCTACTGGCAATTGGCTAAACCACAGTCGAGCTGTCCCCTTCAGTGTCACGGGGAAAGCTCGACACATGATCTCGTCAGGGAATGCGTGGAGGATCATGAGGGTTCTGTAGGCCTCCAGGTGGTTGACTAGGTCTGTCGTACCATCAAAAGAGTCGATGGTGGGCATTTTGAACTTGGGGGGTAGGGATTTGTCCCGGATGGAGGCAACAAATGGTGAGTTGACCGTGGTAGAGGGTTTATGTTGGATGTTCTGCATGACCCCTTGGAGTTGGAGCTTCATGGCTCGGAGTTCTGCGTCCCAGAGAGGGATGTTGTCACCATCGGAGGGTAGCGGGGGTTGGACACTACTGGCTTTCCCTTCAGGGGTTAGTGCTAGGATCGACGGATGAGGAAGTGGAGGTGGTGGGTTTATATGTGGGGGAAGAGGTTGCAGGCCTTCCAAGTTGGGTAAATAGGGCTGTGGGATAATATGGCTCGGGGCTCGTTCTTGGCTAGGGGGAATATCTGGAGGTGGTGGAGGAGGCATAGGAAGGTTTCTCTGGAGTAAGGCATTTATCAGGGCTTGGTTTTGCTCGGCCATGCGGTTAATGCTATTGGTGAGTTCAATGAAATACTGTGGTGGATTATTTGGATTGGGAGGGTCGGTTTGGTGGTCGTCGGCATTATGGTGAGAAACCATGGATCTAGTCGTGACCATACACTTTGATTGGTAGTAGGAAAAGGTTGTTGGGACAGGGTCTCCAGTGACAATGAGCACAACTGGCGCACAGAGCAAAGTCTTTCCCACAGACGGCGCCAACTGATGATACAGTTAATATACAACGGGTACCTAGCAGAACGGGTCAGACTGACCCACACTTCTCGTGCCAATATCCGAGTGATTAAACCCACCAATGAACCTGCAGACAAGTTCAACGGGGAACGGGGAGTCCCCCAGTGAACCCTCTGACAAGAAAGTCAGAAAGAGAAGTAGAATGTAGAGAGAGATTGGAGATAGAAAGCTTAACCTTCTTCTTGTCTTCAACGTTTGCTTATATTCTTTGGTCATCATTTCGCTGTCCTTTTAGATCTGCCATCTTGGCCGAAAGTCTATGCTGTGGCTTACCTTGTTCAGGGTAAGGGGATGGTGTTCCGACGGAGAGGTGTTGTCGTAATAAATGCTGTGATGGGCTGCATTAATGGTGATGTGCAGTGGCAATAACTTTGCAGATCTTTGTCTGCTGATGTGGCTTGTTCTTTACCTGTCGTATGTCTGAATGTCATTGGCTCTTTATGCCACGTTAGATTCTAGCTATTCTGGACTTCACCAGCTGGGTTATGTATTGGGCTCCAAGTGATGGGCTTGGGTTGTTCATAGTGGGTTATGGCCTTTATGGGCTTACCCACGTCAATATTATAGTCACTTTTGTGAAAAAATGAATTCAATTGCACTCCTCAAATATGCCGATCACTTATTTGGGTAGTAGAGATTTTCACTCAAAAAGTTTACTTTTCATTGATTACGAAATTTTTTTTGTTGTTGTTGATTCATTTTTCATGATACTAAGATTTCGTTTAAGAACATGTTATTTTAATAATTTTTTAATTTTTTATAAAAAATGTGTAGAAAAATAGAAAAAGTAATTTAACAATTTATAGTAACTTTTTAGACTTTTTAACTAAAACAAAAGGTTACCAAACGAATGTCAAAAAGTATGAATTTTTTCTCCCATGAAATAAAAGAACAAAGAATCAAGGGTAAATTATGCAAATAGTCCCTATAATTTACTCGATGTGTCAATTTGATCACTGTTGTTTTAATGCTTGATTTTGCCCGTAATTTAATAGATTGTATTATTTTAGCCCAACAAATAACAGTTGTTAAGTTTGGTGGACGGAAAATCTACACAATATGTTAATTTGGCCTCCATTGTTTTAATTTGCTAGATTTTAACAGGGACCAAATTGACACATTAACTAAATTATAAGGATCAAATTGACACATTGTTTGACTTTCTGTTTACCAAACTTAATAACCGTTATTTATTAGATTAAAATGACAAAATCTGTTAAATTAAGGAGAAAAATCGAGCAAATTAAAACAAGAATAAACTACCAATAGATCCTTCTTTTGAGACTTATTACCCATTAAGTCCTATTGATAAATTTATTAAGTGATAAAAATAAATTTATCAGTCTTTTATTTTTATGAATAAATTTATAGTGATAAATTTATCAGTCTCTTTGTTTTTATGAATAAATTTATAGTGATAAATTTATCAATGTGTTATTTTTATAGTGTTAAATTTATTAGTTAGGACCTGTAGGTAAATAAGTCTAGTTAATAGGACTTACAGATAAGTACCCCTTAAAACAATAGAGATCAAATTGATATATCGTGTAAATTACAAAGACTATTTGCAAAATTTACCTAAGAATCAACCACAAAAAATTATAAATTGAAGAATTCAAATGAAACAATCTTTTTAATGATGACTCCACCATTCAATATATAAAGGATCAAAATTATTTTTATATAATTAATTCTTAATAAATTTTGTGTCTATTTATTGCAAAACAAATAATAGTGACTAAGGGTGGGCGTTGTATCATGTTAAGTCATGTTTGTATCGTTTTAAATTTGTATCATAATTATTTCGACACTAATCTAACCTGTTTGATATTTTGTGATATTATATTGTGTGATTTTCGATCTGTGTCCAGTTCATGTCATGTTACTGCGTCATATCAAAAAATTTCACCATTAACTAAAAGTATTAAGTGCATGAAAAAAATTAAATTTTTATTCATAAATTAAATAAAGTTATTCATAAGAATATTTAGCTTCAAATCAATTTTATTTTCTTAATTTACAATATATCCTATTATTATATTTTTAATTAGGTTAGCTCAAATAGTAGATAAAAAAATACATCATCTTCAATTAAAAACAAAATCTATATTAGCCTTAAAATCATATTTTATATAAATTTTTATAAGCTGAATGGAGTTAGATAAGATATTCAAAAACCTCATGTCACCCATAAGTAGAAATAATATCAAAATGTATAACTAATTCTTCGTTAAACGAGTTATTCGTATCAATTTCGTATTATACAAATTTGATATATTAACTCAACCTATTTAATATTTATATTATCAAATCGTATCATATTTGTGTTTGTATTAAAAAATAATCAATCTTAACCTTCGTTTGACAATTTGGCCTCCCAATAGTAGTGGTGGAGGGTAGCTTCTTTTTTTTTGTTTTTTGGGTTACAGGAAAATCCTCCCGACTCTTTCGCAGGTCCAAGGCAGTGTCCCTTACAGAGATCACCAGAGTGTCCTGTTAACCGTTCCGAGTAAGAAAACTATAACCTGAGAACTTGTCCCGACCTCCCAAGATAAACTTTACTTAAGTCAGGACTCGCACAGCGGGAGAGTATTGAACCCACACCAAGTGCTGATTAGACAACTTAAGATCTGAGTATTGAACCCACACCAAGTGCTGATTAGACAACTTAAGATCTAACCTCCTAACCAATTGGGTTTCGCTTAGGATATTAGCTTAGGGAGAAAAGAATTGAACATGTGACCTTGAGGCTGAATGTGTTTGGTTTGCTTGATTGGTAGTTAGGTGTGTAAAATCAAGTCACTATCCATGGCAGTAGGTAAACCTTACAACCGGTCTCAATCTTAACTGTACAATCTTTCAAAAAAAAAAATTTCACTTCTTTATGCTGTTGTCATCACCAGATTATTAACCATTATTTGGTCGTTTTATGTACCCCACATTTTTCTTGTCACTTGCACCAAATTCTTATTCTTATTTTAATTAAATTATATGTTTCATTATCATTTGATGCAAGGTTACATTATAAAACCGACAAAATTTCTGACGTTATTTTTTTTGAAAATTGAGGTTTTTTTTTTAAAATTTTATTTTTAATGAATCTTTTTTAATAGTTTACACAAATTTTTTATTTTTTGAATACACCTAATTTAGATATATTTAAAAAGTATAATATTTATAAATTTTTTTAAAAATTCATCAAATATAAAAATATAAAAAAATATGAAAATTTAATACATTTTCATGTTTTATTGTATTCAATAAATTTTGAAAATTTATATTTTCTTTAATATATCAAGATTAAGTGGATTTAAAAAATAAAACAGAAACAGATTAAAATATTTTTTAAAAAATCATTAAAAATACAAAAATACAAATTAAAAACTCAAAAAATTATTTTTAAAAATTCCAAACCAGACAAGGTTCGAAATTGTTGATTATTAAGCTCTGCCTAAAGGAATCTAGGATAACAAAATCCATGTACTCATACAATTTATTGTATCCCTCTTTGTCTGAATTTTCAGCATTTTGTTGGGCAAATAGCTCCATATCTCTCCTTTTTTACTAGAGAAATAATTTGATAAATCTGTCTTATCATGTGAATAAGTGTCCGTGAAAAATGTCTCGTAGCTCAAATTTTGTGGCTTAAAAGTGGTTCAAATGGCCAAAACGACGTCGTTTTGGCCATTTTTATGTTGTTCTGTACTCAAAACGACGTCGTTTTGACCATTTGAGTCACTTTTGAGTCACAAAATTTGAGCTACATAACATTGTCGTTTAAAATTGTAGAGCACATGACTGTACCATCTGAGCCAATAAGAGATAAAAGTGATTATATGTATTTGTTGGGCGGGGTCAGGTTTGGATTGGGCTAACATTATATAATAAGTGATTCATATATTTTGGGTTTTGCTGCATACCTCCAGTGGGGGTCGCACCCCCAGTGAGGTGGCGCGTCTCCACTGGCTGAAACTCAAAAAAAAAAGAAAAAAAGAAAATTGTTTTTTTTTGGTCTAATCCCGGAGTGACACCTCACTGGGGGTCGACCCCCAGTGGGGGTAGGAAGCATTTTTCTTATATTTTTTAAAATTTGGCCCGGTCCAAACATTAGATCTTCACCTTTATTTAAGTTTGGCTAAAAAAATAATTATAAATTTCAAATTCATCTATCGATTTATATGTTAAAAAAATAAATTAAGACATTTCATAATTAAATTCAATCATACATTATATTTCTTAAATAAATATACTGACATAATTATAAATTAAAATATTTTGTGTATAAATTAAAAGATTTTTAAATAATTTTAATCAAATATCACCATAAATGTGAGTTTCAATAAATCAATAAAGATAAAGTCTAGATTCTAACAAAAAAATATATTTTTTAATATATTATAATTAATTAATTAATTTAATAGCAGGTCGAGCCTAGCCAAGCTGGGTTGAAAGTATAAACTCTAAGCTCAACCCATTAATATATCGAGTTGAAAATGTTGGCACAATTCGGTCCTATGAACAAACACAACATTCCTAAACCCTAAAAAAATATTACCAGACTGGGTAGATTGGGCGGGCTAATGCATCGATGCCCATCCTTAATCCTTACTATTAAAAGAGTACAAAATGATAACGTGACATTATATTATTAAATATATACATGATCACTAGGGATATAAAATCGGCCTATAGGCTTGCGGCCCATCCAAAGCTTGCCCGCAGAGCCCAAGCTGTGACCATGGGCCTGGGCTTGGGTCGTGTGTTTTGGGGCCCATCCCGAAGCTTGACCCACCGGCTCGCTCCAAAGCTTGGCCCAAGGTCCAATGTCATTTTCAAACTATTTTGGGGGAAAAGATAAAACTTTGGTAAAAAAAATTAAAAAAATAGAAAATGATCAGGCTCGCCAGCTCGTCTAAGGCTCAAGTACCTCCTTGGCTTGTGATTAGGCCTAGGTTGGGATTTTGTGCCAGTGGACAAGCTCGACCCGACCCAGATTTTGACAAAAGGCCATTAGGTTTGATTGCAAGCTGGCTCGAGCCCGAGTAGGCTAGACCATTTGCCTACTCCTAATGATCACATATTGTATAACAAGCCTACTATCTAGCTTCTTTGAAAAAAAAAAAAAAAAACCCTTTGTACTCTAACCAAATATCATTGATCCTATAGCATATAAATGCCAATTATTATCTTGAATATTATTAATCAAATCCATACTCTTAAATATTTACTATTATCCTTTTCTTCTAATCCATTTCTAACAACTAAACAGGGTTTTAAGTTAATTGGCACTCCAGTCATAAGTTCAATTTTAATTTTTTTTAGGACAATCGCCTCAAGGTTTTTTTTTTTGGGGGGGGGGGGTCAAAAGGACAAAACAATTTGAAAAGATAATATTACCACTGCCTATTTGTCTATCTGTCCACTGTCTACCTATCTATTCACGTTACATATCTGTCCAAATAATCCACCTATATGTCCATGTATCATTCCATATTTGTTCACATGTCACATATTTGTCGACTGAAAATGTTTATCTATCCATATCACCACCACCACCAATTGCTATAGCCAACGACTTTTTCGATCATTGTTTCGGTTGGCTTTGATGGTGGTACGACGGTGATCTAGTAGTAGTGGAGTAGAAATTAAAAGAAATCTTTTAAAATAATAATTTGTATTTCTCACTAAATAATTTCATTAATCATGTCCTTAGATCAATCTTTGGACCTAATATCGTATTTCCAATAAAATGAACTTATCACCAATAAACCCTAAGCTAAACAGGCTAAATTGATAGACACAAATCTTCTCTATCTAAAGGCAAATTTTTCTCCGAACTCTACATCATTATAAAACCAACGAGCTAGTCCCGCACGGTAAGAATCTCTCAATAGTTTGTATTTCCCTACTTATGTGTGGATACTTTTGCCATTATATTTGTTTGGGAGTGTTTTTGTGAGATTTTATCTGATTTTTGGGCTTGTGATATACTTGTAATAATGGCCCTGTTTGGTAGGGCTTATTTTTTTTTTTTATTTTTTTTTTTTTTTTTTTTTTTTTTGTTTTTTTGTTTTTGGTTTAATAACAAAACAATACAACTTTTTTTAAAAAAAAAAAAAAATTTTTTTTTTTGGGGGAGAGAGAGCTTATTTATAAAAATCAAATCAAAATATATATCAATTATAAGTTATTATAAGTTGTTATTATATTATAATAATCACTTTTCTTCTTCTACCAAACGGGGCCAATGTATTATTTGACTTTCTCACATAATCAAATATTTAATCTAATATAAATCTCATGATATATGTAAATTATCTCCAATCTATTAACTAAAAAAAAACTTATTTGTTAAAATGCAGGTAAATAATGTCTTTTAGTGTGCATTAAGAACCATGTTATTAGCAACGGAATTAGAATTTTATCTTTGAGAAGGCCAAGAACATGTTTATAAAAGAATTACAATTAATAATATATTTAGTATATTAAAATAAAAAATAAAAAAAGGCACCAAATGAAAGAATAAAAATAAAATATAAGAATGCTAAAATGATCATACTTACTTTTTATCATAATTTTTTTTAACTATCTAATCCTCTACACTCACAAACACTAGTACAATTGAACAAAATGTAATAACAATGACAAATATAACATAACTCAATAAAATAATACCATTTCCTTATTAGAGAGAAAAAAAAAAAAAAAAGAAAAAAAAAAAGAGAGAATTCAAAAGAGAAAAATGAAGAAAAGAAAGAAGACTGGTGCATTCTCTTCCCTTCTTGGAAGGAAGGCCAATCCTTATAAAACAATTTTGGAGCCTTCATTTACACTATGCAGTGAGGAGTAAGTTCTCAAAGTCAGGTGGCCATGGCCAATTAATATCTCACCTTTACTCATATTTGGTGTGGCAATAATAATAATAACAGTCATGCTAATAATGGTTTTATTAGCAGTTTTTAAGGGGATATAATGCTAAAATAGTAAAAATTATAATGCTTTTTTTTTTTTTTTTTTTAACACTTCCACATATTTTTCGTAGAGCAATATTTTCTTTAGTTTATCATTCGTTCGCCTTGTGAGACTCACCATGAATTCTACTCTATTACATTATGAATTCTACTCTATTCCAAATTCAAAAAGTCAAAAAAATATTATAAAAATAATTCAAATATCTTAATAATTTACGATTTTGATACAATTAATGGTGCTCGTGATTTGGCGGTTCAGTTGCGGTCAAAGGAACTTCAAATCCGCCATTTGTCCAAAACTAGGCGGATTGAAAAAAAATCAATCCGCAACCATCCGCTTGTCATCATACATCCGTTCAAAATAAGACGGATTGGTTCGATTTAGTCAGATCGAAATATCCACTAAACACCCTAGATACAACTAGAAAAAGTTATTCTCAAATACATTAATTTTATCCACCACATAAAAAAAGTTCAAAAAATTACTAAAAGAAAGTCAATTACCCCAGTATCAAAAAAAATTATTTTACTTTTCAAGTTTGTCAAATTCCTCTTTTTTTTTCTTTTTTTTCTTTTTTTTTTTAACGAGATAGATGTTAGCATACTAGTTACGTTATTCTCAAATACATTAACTTTATCCGCCACATAAAAAAAGTTCAAAAAATTACTAAAAGAAAGTCAATTACCTCAGTATCAAAAAAAATTATTTTACTTTTCAAGTTTGTCAAATACCTTTTTTTTTTTAACAAGATAGATGTTGGCATATTAGTTAAGTTATTCTCAAATACATTAACTTTATCCACCACATAAAAAAAGTTCAAAAAATTACTAAAAGAAAGTCAATTACCTCAGCATCAAAAAAAATTATTTTACTTTTCAAGTTTGTCAAATATATATATATATATATATATTTTAATTATTTTTACAAGATAGATGTTAGCATATTAGTAGTTAGAATTAGGGGGTGGAGATTCGTTGAGCCGAGTCGGGTTTGGGCCCAGTTGACATTACATAATAAGGGATTTTGTGTCTGTCCAAACCTGACCCCGACTCTAACATCGGGCCTCTATATCTACCCAAGTCCGACCCAAAAAATAATTCAATATTTCAAGCCCAACCATTGGGTTATATGTTAAAAAAAACTTAAAACATTCCATAATTAAATTCAATCACATATTATATTTTAAAATAAATATACTAACATGATATACACTACAAATGTGAGTTTTAATAAAATCAATAAAAATAAAATCTAGATTCAAAAATATTTTAATATGTTATAATTAATTAATTAATTTATTTAATAACAGGTTGGGCCGGTTTGGGTTGAAAGTATAAATTTTAAGCCCAACCCATTAATATATCTGGTTAAAAATGTTGGCCCAGCCCAGTCTTAGGAGATGGGGTGACTGTTGTTCCATTAGTCGTTGTTGTGTAGCCATATGAGCCAATTTTAAGGCCCGTTTCGATAATCCGAACCGTTTACATTGTAGATTACATCGATTAAAACATATCAGTAAAATTCAACTTTATTTTTTATAAGTATGTTCTACTCGATATATTTTAAAATATAAACGGTTCAGATTATCAAAACGGACCCTGAAATGGGTCCACATGGCTGCACAACAATGATTGTTATGTCTCCACACAGCAGCTACCCCATTTCCCCAGTCTTATGGGCTAAAACAATCTTTTTAAACCCTTAAAATAAAGGTTGGGCCAGGTGATCCAATAGACCGATGTCCATCCCTAGTTAGGGTACAACACATGGTAACTTCTTTTTATAGGCTTGAACTTAAATCTCATTCACGTTGATACATAAGTGCACTTTGTACAATCACTTGAACAATTGTCAAGTCTGTCTAATATCTACTCTTTATGCACTTAATCATGAAACATTTCCCAAAGGGCAATGTTAAAAATTCTAAAAAAATTATTAAAATATTTACACAATATTCATATGGGTATAGGATCTATATTATATGTGACTCATGGCCATATGAGTGTTATCTAATTTTTTAAATAACTTTTATTTAAATTTCTAACATTTTTGTTTCCCAAATAACAATATTCGCTATCAAAATGGAGTGAAAATTTTGGTATCAAGCGTCGTCAAAGACATTAGGCAGACTCATGATTTTAGTTGTTTTTTTTTAAATTTTTTTTTATAAAAAGATGTAAAAAATAAAAATAAAATAAATCTTTTTCTAGTGATTTTAATTTTTTGATTATTTTCATTTATTGTCAAAACAGTCCTCAGAGTTGGTTTGAAAATTGATTTTTTTAAAGTATTTTTTTTATTTTTTATTTTTGATGAAAAGATGTATAAAAAAGTAAATAGAGTGATTTAATAACTTAGAATAAATTTTTTTTTGACTAAAAGCCTATCTTCTCAAACATGGCCTCAATTTTGACTTCACCAATTAGTATTGGGAAAATTACATATTAGTATTGTCAAAAAAATATTTTCAAAAATGTGATAAACATTATAAATATTAGTAATTAAAATAATAAACTTTTTAAATAATGTGTAATAATTTTTAAATGCCTTCTCTGAATAATAATTTCCCCCTTAGTGTTTGTTTTTTAAAAAAATTATACGTCAGTGGTGTTTTCAGAAATTAATTATAAAATCATGAAAAATTTTATGATTATTTTTTAATAATTATGTATTCAGAGAAGGATTTTAAAAAATATTACACATTAGTGAAATTTTTTTATAATGTTTATCATTAATCTAAAAATATTTCTTTAAACATTGAAATGAAAATTTTCTTTCTTTTTATAATAATATTAAAATCATCGTATCCTTTTATTTTCTCATATTTTAGTTATTATTTGATTTTTCATATGATGCAACACACCTATTATTAGTACTTCAGCCGCAGATCATAGTCTAATATCCCTTGTCGGATATGAAAATGACCATCGTTGAGGTGTCAAAGAGTGGAGAACGAAACAAGGATCATGGATGCTCGATGGAAGAAAAGGATCACTTGATCCGAAGCACCAAGAAAATCAAAAGCAACGTAGATCTTGAGGATGAAGCCATGGGGGAAAATGTGGCGATGTGTACTAGAATAGAGATGGATACGCCCAAACCAAATCAAAGGATTGAAACCAGGAATGAGGGAAAATCTCTTCAAAATGGAGAGAACTCAAGTGCAGAACAAGTAGGGACCAATGGGGCCAAAGAAGCAACCATGATTGAGGAGAAATCTCTCCAACATGGAGAGAACTCAAGTCAAATGGAGACCAAAGGGACCAAGGATGCTTCAAAGTCTTTCAAACAAGCATTTCTCCAATCGCGATTCAACAAGAATGGGAATGAAAAGAACTTTGATCATGATGTTGAGGAATTATCCTCTGACGAAGAAGACACAGATATGACGAAGGTCACAGAGAATGAGGATGAGGAGATCGATGAGGAGAGGGATGGGATCCCTAGAATTAAAATACCAGCAAATTTGTTGAGAAAAATCAGAGAGCCATGGAGAAAATGCTTGATTATGAGTCTGTTACAAAAAACCATAGGCTATAAGCTATTTATGGCAAAAATGACTAAAGATTTGGGGACTCCAAGCTGATTTTGAAGCCCTTGATATAGGGAATGGCTTCTTTATTGTCAAGTTTGACTTGATAGATAGGGTGTAATTTTATTTGGCTGTCTGGCTCGTTCGTGGCCTGAGGAGGCCCGGCCCGTTAAAGCCCGTTTAGGCCCGAGCCCAGCCTAAGGCCTTGGGCCATCGTTTTGAAGCCCGACCCGGTCCATGGGCCCGACTTGCTTGGTCCGACCCATTGGCCCACTCAAGGCCCGCCTGGCCCACTCGATGCCCAGTGTTATTTTTAATAAAAAATAATAAAATTTTGGTGGAAAAAATAAAAAAAATTGTTTAGACCCGCCCAAAGCTTGTGCCCAGGCTCAAGTCCAAGCCTAGGGGCCCGGCCCATTGACCCGCCCAAAGCCCAAATACCCCTGGGCCTGGGCTTGGGCCTGGGCCTAGTTTTCTGGCCTATGGGCCGGCTTGGCCCGATTTTTTGGCAGAAGCTCACAAGGCCCGACATGGGCCCGGCTCGGCCAAAATTACACCCCTATTGATAGATGATTACACAAAGGTATTCACTTGAGGACCATGGATAACAATGGATCTGTTGGACAATCTTCACTGTATTTAAAAATAAACTCTGTTTGTGTACTTAACAACAAATGGAATACAGAAGAAATAAAAGAAAGGAAAGAGATAGTTTGATTACAAAAATCAAACCAGAATATAAATAAATAAATAAATAAAATAGATTTTTATTTTGTTACAAAATAAAATTAAAATATGAAATAGAAAAATAAATTAATTACTTACCAAATTAATTTGTTGAACAAATTTTTTGATCAAGTCCAGTGTTTAATACTGTGTCCTTAAGATAGATTCGTCCTCTCCACGGTGCTTTAAGATTGTGGATGTCTATCTTCCAAGATAAAATAATCAATAGCAAACAATAGCAGCACTACAAATTGTTTGCATAACGAACACACTTTGTGTTTACACTCTTTCTCACAGAAAATTGTATGCAGCAAAATGCAGAGAGTATTGATAGAATTAGGGATGAACATTTTGTGTTGGAATCAAATGAGAGACCTGCCTATTTATAGATGTAGTGGTACCCTTTCAGTTTGAATTAAACAGGTAGCATACTTGTTTGAATAGGTAATGAACCTGTTGGGTTTGAATTTGAATAGATACGGAACTATTTGGGTTCAAATTTGAATTCGGACAGATATAAACCTGTACAGAATTCCAACCGAATTATTGAAACAAAAAATTGAACAGATTTTTGAATTTAATTTTTGAAATTCAAATTCCAAAAAATTAGAATGCCGGACAAGCCTAACCCAACACCTACGCCCAAGCCCAAGCCCAGCCCTCCCGACCGGCCGGCCGGACGGATGGCGGCAGCGGCAACGCACACGTGCTCGTTTATTTTTGGGTCCAATGGGTCTAGCCCAATTTGTCCATAACTTCTCCCTTCTACAAACTTGGGGTAAGGTTGCCCACTTTACAGAGAGGAAATAGCAACAAGATTTCAAGTCAAATGAAGCAGAAGAGGACACCACAGTGACATGGGTGAGGTTACCCACCTTACCCATTGAGTACTACAACGAGAAAGCCCTTTTCCATATTGCTAAAGTATTAGGAACTCCATTGAAGATTAATATCAACACAGCTATGGCAGCACGGGAACAATATGCTAGAGTATGTGTAGAGATGGATCTCCGAAAGCCATTAGTTTTCCAATTTTCCATAGGTAAGTATACTTATGGAGTTGAATATGATCATCTACACTCATTTTGCTTTTATTGTGGTAGGGTTGGGTACTGGAGAGAAAACTGTAGTGACAAACCTATGCCAGCGGCTATAACACATGAACAAGAGATGATCAGAAAAAAAAGCCATATAAAGAAAGGCCAAACTACAGATGGACCAAACCCAAAAGTAGTAGAACAAGGGAGTGAGCCCATTCAAGATAAGTATGGGCCCTGGATGACTGTCTATAATCAGAAAAAGAAACCAAAAATCCCAATAATACCAAAAGAAAACAATTTGCAGCAGAGTAATAGATTTGGAATACTTACAGAAGAAAGTGAAACACATAAAGGCCATAAAGCCCAAATAGGTAAAGAAAAAGGCCCGTATGGTAAGGCCCAGTTAGAGGCAAGCTTCAAAAACAAATCGAGGCCATATAAGAGAAGAAATGATAATGGCTCTAAAATAGAAAAAGACAAGAAGAGAGAGGAGATTAGATTGGGGAAGAAAGGTATCACTGACATAAAGATTTGGTATCTAGGGGTAAAGCCTAGGTTAGATGAGACATCATCTTCTCTGAACCAGGCAATTCAGGGAGCTTTGCACTAGGCTACTCAGAAACAAAGCACCATTACCAATGCCCTAACTAGCCAACCTACAGCATTACCATCCAACCTCAAATAACACAAAACAAGCTTGGTTTCAACAAACCCAAGTTTAGGGATCCACTAAATAAGAATAGAGAAGGAAGGGGAGAACTATCCAACTGAGAAGCACAATTTGACCCAGAATAGAGTGTTAGTGTGCCTTATACAAAGGAAAAAAGTGTTTCACCTCATCACCTCAGAATGGTGGAATGAAGAAGTAAAGTTGAGAATCCAAGCTTGGAGACAAGTGAATACAAGTCAAGATCAACACTACATTTCAATAAATCCAATGAGGTCAATGGAACAGAACTATCAACCTATAAAGGGATATCTGGCGATTGATCCCTAGAACCTTTCACCTAACCAAGATATACCTTCCATGGATTTGCTGGTTCACATCATCAGCACATGTTGATCCCATTGGCCGTAGTGGGGGTATATGGATGAATTGGAACCTTAATGTGGTGAATGTGAGAGCGGTAGAGGCTTGCTCTCAACAAATAATAGTAACAATTTCTAGGTAGGACTACCAAGACTGGTTACTATTAGCAGTTTATGCAAACCCTAATGCTAATAAGAGAGATAAGTTATAGGAACAACTGAAAGCTATGGCTCAATACATGAATGAACCTTGGCTTAAAATGAGAAACGAAGCCTGCAAGGGAGCAATAATCAAAGCATAACCAAGATCAAAGGAGAAGCAATAAGTTCGATGAAAGACTCAACAACTACAATCTGATGGATTTGGGCTATGTAGGCCCAAGGCTGACATGGTCTAATAATAGGAAAGGATAGGCAAATACAATGGTAAGATTGGATAGAGCTTTGTGCAACACTGAGTGAAGAACTACATTTCTAGATGGAGTGGTTTGAAATCTACCTCGCACATACTCAGACCACTCACCAATGATGGTGTTTACTCAAGGTAAGTCTCCTTTTAACCCTTCTTGTAAACCTTTTAAGTTCATGGTTGCTTAGATTACTCATGATAATTTTAAGTCTGTAGTGGAGGAAACTTGGGCTAAACCTTCTCCCTCTTTGAGCAAGAGGCTTGAGATTCTTGCCCAAGAGGCTAGTATCTAGAATACAGAGGTATTTGGCAATATTTTTAGAAGGAAAAGATGGCTACTTGGGAGGATTGAAGGAATCTAGAAATCTCAAGCTACCATTTACTTTCATAATCTTCACTAATTGGAACTAGAACTTGTTGAACAATACTATCAAGTATTGTATCAGGAAGAACTTCTGTGATTCCAAAAATCTAAGGTCAAATGGATTACACAAGGTGAAAGACATACCAAATACTTTCACCTTATGACATTGGCTAAAAGAAGAAGGAGGAGGATTGAGATGCTTAAGAATGAGAATGGGGCGTTGTGGACCAACCTAACCAACTTAAAGATTTTGTAACTAACTATTTTGTTAGTCTTTTTGTCTACACCCCATCTATTTTCTTTGAGCATTAGAGTAATTGATGAGTTGCAAGTTGAATCAGGTAAGGCTGTTACTAATGAGGAAGTTTGGAGAGCTGTAAAGCACATTAGTGCTTTTAAAGCTCCTGGGAGAGATAGGTTCCAGGCTGTGTTTTATCACACCTATTGGTTTGTTATTAGTGATTTTGTGTGTGAGTTTGCTAAAAATTGTTTTCATAAAAACCAAATCCCAAGAGATGTCAATAGAACTCTAATTGCTTTGATTCCCAAAAATGATAATCATGAGAGTGTAAAACAGTTTAGACCTAATAGCCTTTCTTATAAAATTATTTTCAAAATCTTTGTTAGCAGATTGAGGCCTCTCTTGAGCAAGATTGTTAGACCTAACCAAAGCAGCTTTATTCCTGGTAAAAACACTAGTAATAACATCATCATTACCCAAGAGGCTATCCACTCTTTAAATCAAAAGAAAGGCAAAAAAGGTGGTATGATTTTTAAAATTGACTTGGAAAAAGCATATGATAACATTTCTTGGGATTTTTTAAAACAAACTCTTGAGAAGTTTAATTTTGATAAAAACATTCTTGAGCTTATTATGTGCTGTGTAACCACTGTCAACATTGCTGTCATTTGGGATGGAAAACCTCTGGAGGAGTTCACCCCTTTAAGAAAGTTGAGGCAAGGGGATCCTCAATCCCCATACCTATTTGTGCTGTGTTTAGAGAGACTTTCTAATATGATTAGTCTTAAAGCTGATTGTAAGAAATGGAAAGGTGTGGAGATAACAAGAGGAGGGCCAAACTTACACATCTCTTTCTTTGATGATCTAATGTTGTTTGGGTAGGCTACTTTGTTCAATTGTAACACCATCATGAAGGTCATGAATAAGTTTTGTGAGATCTCTTGTTTGAAAATTAATTTCCATAAATCTAAGCTCTTTGTCTCCCCAAATATTAATAGAAGGAGAGCTAAAGAACTAAGTACCAGATGTGGAATTCCACTAACCTCTGACCTTGGAAAATATTTGGGGTGTTCCTCTTATCCATGGGAGAGTAACCAGAGGACACTTCACTGATATTTTAGAGAAACTACAAAGAAGGTTGGCTGGGTGGAAAGCCAACACTCTATCCATAGTTGGTAAAGCAAATCTCATTGAATCTGTAACTACTGCCATACCTTCCTATTCTATGTAGACTATGTTACTGCCTAAAAAGGTTTGTAATGATATTGATAGCATAAACAGAAACTTTCTTTGGGGTGATACCCTAGAGAAAAAGAGAGTTCATCTTGTCAAATGGGATGTAGTATGCCAAATGAGAAAGAATAGTGGCCTTGGGATTAAAAAAGCTAAGGACCAAAATTTGTCCCTAATCTCTAAGTTGGGGAGGAATCTAATCAACCATAGGGAGGGTTTGTGGTGCGATGTACTAAAAAGGAAATATTTAAACAAAACTACCTTTCTTGATTGGAAGAAATGGAGGAATGCCTCTTATTTATGGAGAGGCATCATAAGTACTAAAGATATTTTAAGAAAAGGTATGAAGTGGGAAGTTAGTGATCATAAGTACTAAAGATATTTTAAGAAAAGGTATGAAGTGGGAAGTTAGTGATGGCAAATTTGTCCATGCTTGGAAAGACTAGTGGTGTGGGAACAGGCCCTTTGAGGAGGCTGTTTCCTACAGTAACGATATCAGCCAAAGTGATGCTCCTAACATTACCAATATAAAAGAGCTGCTGGGAGAGGATAGGAAATGGGATGAAAATACTATTAATTGCAACTTTTCCCATCCCCTGGTTGCTCAAATTTTGGAAGCAAATCTTTATAGTAACCAAGATGTAGACTTTTATATATGGAAGAGGTCTCATGATGGAGCCCTCACTGTATCCTCTGTGTATGAGTTTATTTTAAGGAACAATGATGAGGAGGATGATTGGAATTGGATATGGAAATTGAGGCTACCACAGAAGCTTAAGGGTTTCTTGTGGACTGTTCTTCATGGCAAGTTGCTCACAAATCAAATGAGACTAAAAAGAGGTATGACAAATAACCCTCAATGGCCTAGATGCTGTGGGATTGAGAATATTAACCACTTACTTAGAGAATGCTATAAGGCCAAGGAAGTGTGAATTACTATCTTTAATAAACAGTGAAATAGAGATATGATGAGGAAACCTTGGATAGATTAGCTTATAAGTAATGCCAAGCAAAAAACATTTTAATGATTACTTCTCTTGGTACACCATTTTTGTTCCTACCTTATGGAAGATTTGGAAAAACAGAAATCTGTTTGTCTTCGAAGGAAAATATGTTACCAACCAAGAGAGTGCTAAAGCTATTTTTGATTACTCTAGAGAAATCCATCAAGCTTTCCTTAACTTTGTTCCACACCCCAGGCCTTCTTATAGACTAATCAATTGATGTTTACCACCTGCAGGAAGATTGAAACTTAATACAAATAGTAGTAGAACGTTAGGAGGCAATGGAGGATTTGGAGAGCTGATCCAGGATAAAAGAGGAGCATGGGTGTGTGGGTACTATGGTAGATTGCAACCAAGAACAAGCCTTGAAGCTGAATTATAGGCTTTGTACAAGGGTCTAATAGTTATACTCCAAAAAGGTCTAAGCAATGTGATTATTGAAACAGATGCAGCTCAGGTGATGCAACTGATGGAGGAGGAAACAAGAGATAAATGCCTCTTCAAGACTTTGGTGAAGGATGCTAAGATACTCATCAGAGGATGCCAAATGTCTTTGTTCAACATGTTTGGAAGGAAAGGAAACAATTAAATTTCACCCCACATAAGCACTTAGTCATGTAAACACATACGGATTATACTCTTATGATAAGATTCGTCCCACGAAAAATAAAAAATTCTTAGTAGAATGAGTATTGATCAAGTACCCTTCTAATAAGACCTCAAGGAATTTAACAGGTGCAAATAACATCCCAAAAGTCCAATCTCATACCCATTTAGTCACATAAGCATGTTATCACATAGTCACAAAATGCATAACACTTTCTAAGCATGCTAAATGAACCCATTGTGGTTAAACAACCACTTCCTACGAGCTTCAAGTATTCAAACCCAGTAGCTCTGATACTAAGTTGTAACGTCCTAATTTCCTATGCTCAAATGATAACACAACTATCATGGCTCCTTAAAGGAAAATAGAAATAATTCTCCATACTTACATTACATGATACAATTAATTCCTTAATGCGATTATACGTTTAATCTAAAACCAAATAAATAAACAAATAGATACCCCCAAGGGTTTACAAGTTTCCAAGGCTTAGGCCCAGTTACACAAAACGATTATTCAAACCCACACAAATACAACCCTTGGCTTACAAAATAGAGTCACGCAAAATGAGAGTATTGTACTCCCAATACACATACTTCCACGCCCCTAGTTGGGTGGGATCACCACATCTTTTCCTGTATAAAAATCCCGTAAGGTGAGCACAAAACCCAGTAGGAAATTCTTAACAAAGTTTATACATTTTATACAAATCTCAAGAGATGAAATGTACATGTCATGCTATGCCCTTTTTGAAGATAAATTACATTTTCATCTTTTGAAAACCATTATGCTCAATGATGTCATGTAATTTCAATTGTTCAAAACTTAACAATTTATTTCAAGGGCAGTAAATACGACTCTAGTAATCCCTAGGTCGATGTTTGCAAGTAGACTGTACGAGTACTACAAAATTGTCATTTTTATCGGTATTAACCGGAAGGCTCGACACTTATCTGCGCGGGTTTTCGATCTTTCACCCTGGACTCTCAGGCCAACTTATTCAATATCATCTACACCACCTATCAAGACTTACCAACGTATTTACCCCAAAACCATTCCATGAAAACTTGTTTCTCAACATTCTTTTCTCAATGCAAGTTTTCAAATCAACTTTCAAAGTTTAATGTAATCAAATGAATTGATATGCCAATTTCACAAGATGAATATAAATACTTTTATTCCAATTCATCATCCGGGGAATAACACAATTCCCTCTTCTCAAGTATCCCCAACAATTAGTCATTTCAAGACTATTTCAACGTTTTGAACAATAATTTCCAAAATGAACAACAATTCTCATATTCCATAAAATTCATCATCTATATAAATATAAATAAGAAATTTTCCAAACATCCATTTATTTTGATACACAAAATAAATATAACAATATCATTCATGGATTTTCAATCTTTTTTAAAAATTCCCAATTTTTAGGTTTTCTCACCAAAACTATACAACCCAAATCTTTTGAAAGAAAACTTTCCAAAATCATCTTTTCTTCAATCAACGAAGATCAAGACCCATAAGATCATTTTAAAAGAACAAGAGACAAACCCACTTTCAAAATCGCTCAACTTTTTGAATCAACAATCAATTTTCAAAAGCTATCAAATGATGATTCCGAAAATCATCTAGATCTTGCAAAAATATACATATAACTCAAAGAAAATCCCTATCTCAAGTTTGAAGAAGAATAGAGATGAAATCCCAAAATCAACGATGCCTAAACTCGATCTTCACCGCACACAACGAAGCCCTCGAGATGATAACCCACTTTGATGAAGAAGCAATGGCAAAACTCAAATAGATCTTGAGAAATCAAGGTTTTTGATCTAGTTTGTGTAGAGAAATGTAGATAGAAAGGAGAGGAGATGTTTTTTAGAGAGAGAGATATATACAAAAGTGATATGAAATATCAGATTCCCGAATTGATATAACATGGTCTGCTCAAGCGTGGAAAGCCCCGCTCAAGCATCGAATACACCTTCCTAGTACTTTTACAGACAGGTCAAACTTCTGAAACCAAACATTCTCCGCTCAAGCGCATAAACGGCTGCTCGAGAGGACAAGCAACTTCGAATGCATTTTGCATTTTTGCTTCGAGGGGGCTATCCCTCGACCCCGCTTAGAACCTTGCCCTCGGACCTGACCTACTTGGTGATCGAGCAGCTCGATCCTCAACATAGTCAGCGAAGTGGCAAAACATGAAAGATACGCTACAACCCGATACAAACATGAGACATTACCTGTTTCAAACACACCGCTTCAACTCGATAACCAAAATAAGGGGAATATAGGGAAGTAAGATACGTAACATCGTTCAAAACCATACCAACACGAGCTCGAAACACCACAAATAGACTCGTCAAAACCAAGATCGCTACAAATATTAACTCAATATAAATTTTTGGAAAAATTATCAAAAAATTCTGAGGTTTATTTAGATTGAAAATAAATCAAAAGATTAGTGTTTAAATTGACAAAAATAAAAATTCAGGATTTATTTTGTTATAAGACTCAAATCTTATGGTTTGTTTTTATAATTGTTCCTAAATTTATTCATCCAGTTATTGTGCATTACATCTACTAGTGTTTGGGAACACTTAAAAAAACAACCTTTTTTTAAAAAAAAAAAAAAACTTTTGTCTTTATTGACTTTTTTTTTCTTTTCAAAATTATATCTTTGTCATTGTAGACGATTTTTAAATGTAAAAAAAAAATAAAAATTCTAAAAATAAATTGAAAAGGCCAAAATAAGCAAAAAAATGGCCATTTTTTAAACTTATTTTTTGTCTTTTCATGTAGCGTCCCAAAAATAACAATAATCGATATGCCTCAATACTCTCAAACATATATGCGGAAGCTCACCAACCACAATCATTCAATACTGGAAACATTTCCAAAACTATCATTCATTCATTGATTTCCTTAAAATATTACAAAATGATGCCATATGCATTAATACATTCAGCAATCTTAGATTATGAATCTATAGCATGTGACAGATATATAGAAATAAAAGGAAATAAAAATAAGTTCATGCCCTAACAACTACAAATTTTCAAGACACCACTTGGTTACAACAAAAGAGGGTCGAAGCCCAACACAAGTAAAACTTGTACAAAACGAATTTACAAAACAAAAATGAGCTTCCAGCTCCACTGTCCTCCCAAGCTATCCCCTTAGTCGAGGCATATGATCAGCACCTGAAAGTTGTTTTCTATATAGGGTGAGCTAAAACCCAGTAGAGTTAGATTTAATGATCTGTTTGATGCTTAATACTGCCATATGGTGAATGCTTATGTAATGTCCTCACAAAAAAAAAACATGCATTTTCCCATTTTAAACAATGTTTGTCAAGTTTAATTCACAATTAATAAACTGTTACCTCAAAATAGAAAACAAAGCAGTAAATATACACTCTGGGAATCTTTAGGTACGTGTCTGCAAGTAGGCTATGCAAGCACTACCAAAAGCCATTTTACTGGTACTAACCGAAAGGATCGGCACCTAATCACACAGGTTTCTAGACTTTTACCAAGGACACAGAGGCCAACATAATAACCATAACCACATCGCCTAACCAGATTCACCAAGATATTCACCAATTTTTCTCAAGACGATACTTTTCAATGCATAAGTATAAAATCAACGTTCAAATTTAATGCATGAGTGAATGGGTTCCAATTAATCTAGTTCACATGTAATTTTCATAACTAGCAATATTATCCTCCATCAATAGCTAAAATAGATAACTGTGGACACTCCATTTTGACTGCCCGTAAGGCTCGAGCGCTTTGCTCGGTGCACTCAATGATGAAAGTGGTATTGTGCGTGGTTCGAGGTCTCAACCAAGGAGCCTTGTTTAAGCTCTTGAACATCCCCAAACCTTCCATACTTCCATTGATTACACCCAAGAAATTCATCTGTACACCTTGTGCCATCTTGTGTTGAGCTTGAAACAAAAAAAACAAGGGAACCCATTGAGGCCCAGTTGTGCCTCAGTGAGGGCCGGCCAAGCTTCGATAGCGATAAACATGGTTATGGGTGAGAGCTCGCCAACTGTTCATTTTTGAAGATATTTATGATATTTCTGGCTCAAATTCTATATATAAGACCATAAACCTTTGTTTTGGGGGTTACAAAATTAAGAAAGAGCCTATACACATAGAGAGAGCTCCTTCTTCCTCATTCTTTCATTGCAAGCTACCGTTGAGTTAACTTACTTTCCGTGTATCATCCATATACACCATACACAACCTTGGTTCATCATCTTAGAGCCTTGGTTGACCCTTGAGAAGCATAATTCAAACTTGAGAGTGTGTCAAGAGTGAGTTTGATCATCAACCAAAGCTTACTCCATTTTGAGAGGTATAAGCTTGCAACTCTTGTTTTTGCTTTTGTTTATTTCATTTTTACCTATTTCTTGTGTTCTTGGGTTGTTTTGCACCCATTTTAAGTGTTGGAACTTGGGTTTGGGTAAGCTACCAAAGGGGGTAAGGTTAACACCCTTACTTGCACCTATTTTATAGCCCAACCCTTGGTTTTTTTACACTATTTTCCTTTGATTTTTGAACTTATTTTCAGAGTTGAACTAAGGCCAAAAAACATGTTTTGAAGTCTTGAAATTGTAGGGATTGGCCATTCCTCCTTGTTTTTGCTTACATAGCTTTAATGTCTTTGCCTTTTATTTAGCTTTTTGAGTTCTTTTCTTGTATTTTCAGCTGCTGTTTTGGCCTATTAGAGACTGTTTTAGGGCTGTCCTAATCTATTTAATTGATTCAAGCTTTAATTAGTTCATTTGTTGTAGCATTGGTCTTTGTACATGGCTTGTATTATGTTGTTCTTAGCCTTTCTTTGTCTAACTTCCATGTTAATAACCTAATTTTAAGAATCAACTTGACACTCCTTTCTTTCATTTGAGAGTTGTTTCAATTGGTTGATAGTTATTCAACACATGAACTAGAGATTCATGCTTAATGGCTTAGTCTCTACGGAGATTCATTGTCAACGGCATAATCTCTTTTTCATGTTGAGAATTACTTCCCGTTTGACAATTCTCTCCTTTTAGAGGACTTAATCATTACTTTGGACGAATGGACTAAAGAATAGAAATAACTAAGAGAATTGATTTAAAAGTGATCAACACACATAAAGAAAATGAGTCGTATAGCTTAGGCTTGGCCAGATGTTATGCCAAGTTCATCGAGTCAAGAGTTATCATATGTTAATTCATGGGATTTTGATAATTCTTGAAGTGTCTCTACTTCCTTTTTTTGAGTTCATTCCATGATAAAGAGGGAGGAGTGGTCGTAGTCTTTGCATTCATTGATTTTTGTCCAAAATTGTGTCCGAAATCATCAAACAATCAACTTGTTCATTGATGATTCTGGAATCAATTTCATCATTTTCTTGAGTTTCTCCATGACAGAGAAGGAAGAAAGGGACAAACAGAGTCCAAAAACACTTTGTCTATACTGTTTTCACTTTAATACACAAAATAGAGTTCTGTACGAAATTGAGGCACAACCGGCCTTCTCTAGACCCAGCTGGGCTTCATTGAGGGCCGGCCGGCCCTCAATGTTTGGTCAGTAGTGTATTTTTTGCGAAAAGCGAGGCGATGGGCGAGGTGAAACAAAGCAAGTTTGGGGCAAACAGAGCTGTTATTGAACATTGTACATGTGCATGCATACAACCTTTGCGCATCCTTGCTTTTATCATGATCGTTATTGTAATTGATTTAATATTGTTTGTTATAATTAGTCTTGTTATTTGTTATAATTAGTCTCGTTAAGTATTGATGTTGTAATTAATTAAGGATCATTATTGTTCCTTTGTAATTATCTTTAGCTTAAATGCCTAGTTTACTTATTATAGCTATCCTTGTTGTAATAACCTAGTTAGCTAGTTAATTAGCCTCGCTTAATTCATCTATTCAGTTTTGTAATAATTAGTTTTAATTCGGACTCTCGGACATTGATTTGCACCCTCTTGCATGAGGGCAATTATGTAATAAGTTGTATGTCTTCCAACCCCACGTTTTTCTCCCTTTTATTTAACTGCTCATGATGGTTAGATTAGGACATCATCATTTTTCAAATTAGCATTCTTATGATTCGCATCCATTGTCTTACATGCACCCAAGGTTCAGCTCATCATACTAACCCAATGTCAATTCGAATTCATTGTTTGAATATGTGCTTTATCGCATGTCTTGAATGAACTCATATAACATGATCATAGCCGAGCTTATAAAAAATACATAATGTGTGCGTCACATTTAGTCATATCACATTAATTAGGAACATGCATATTTTCTAATTATTTTGTTTTGTTTTTGGCTCGGAGTACTAGGTGAACAATTTTGAGTTTTAGTATCTTGCATCGAATATTAGTGTTGCCATGTCTAGTATGCTTGCCATGAGGCTAAGTGCTTAAATGATATAACTGTTTGAATGCCTGTGGATAAAGGCTAGTTGCTTGAATTGAGATAGTTTGATTAAATGTCCATTTTAAGCCCACTTTTTCAAGTGGCATATTCACAAACTCTTTTCAAAAAGCAAACATGAAATTGAAGTATTCTAATTTTTGCAAATTAGTCTATACTTGTGTGCATCACATAGTAATATTAGCCTAATAATTGGAACAAGAACATATAATGTAAATAAGAATCACATCATGATTAGTAGAGGCCTATCTTTGATCAGGAAAGTAGGGTGCTCAATTCATGACCTTCCCCTCTCGAACCTAAGTTCTCGAGCCGAGACACTTTGGTAATGACGGATAAGTGACATATGGCACGAGTCACAGGTTTCCTAAATTTTTCAAAAATATTTAGGTGGCGACTCTGTAATCTAGCAAAGTAGTCCATTTTTGACATTTTGATTCAAAATCAATTTTCCAAAAGAATTGTCGGATTTGGACTCTTTTGTGCTTATCTATTTCACATTACACTTGTGAGATCAGATTCAGAACCACAGATAGAGTCTGAACTGTAGGACTTGCTCATCTTCCGAAAGGAGCACGAAAAAGTTGAACTACAATATCTCTATTCAAAATATAGATTTCAAGAGATATATATAATTCCATAATTCAATAGAGGAGTAACAATCACATGTTGAATCTCATCTTTTCTAACTAACCCAAGGATCATAACAATCTTCCAAATTCCATAAAGTTTTCCCCCTTTTTGTTCAAATCAAGATTCACCAAGAATTTCTATTTTTACCAAAAATGACACATGTTTCTTATTTGAAGACAATTCCCTTTAATTTTAATATCTCTATTATTATTAATAACCCAACATCATTTTTGAAGAAAACACCCTAAAAATCTCTTTTTTACGAATCAATTCAAGCCCAAATCAAACCAAAGTTTTACAAAGTTTGGTTTAATCAACTACCACATAATGAGGGTAAGTAACATGCAAACTAATAAAGAAATCCCTACCTCAAAAGTAAGAAAAAGAAGGGGCAAAGAACACCCAAATTGACGGAGACGAAACTCAAACTTTTTTTATATAAAAACGCTCATCTCCTCGAGCTCTACCTTTAATTCCGAAGCACTAGGGTAGAGAAATTCATGAATTGTAGTAAATCAGAAGATTTACGAAAGAAATCTAGAGATAGGTGAGACTTTTTGAGTTTTAGATATTTGTAGAGAGAGAGAGAGAGAGAAATTAAAAAAGTGAGTGAAAAGATCTTTTCTCGCAACTTTATACATACAGATTGCGTGAGCAAACAAAACACCGCTTGAGTGACCAAAACTAGGCTCGAGCGAATAAACCAAACTCCCAAAAGATTATCTCTGCAGAACAAATCGCTCGATCGACCAAAACACCACTCAATCAAATAAAGTCCTACTTCTAGAAGTTCAAACTGCAAACTCAGAAATTGAGAGAAAAGAGAGACCGCTCAAGCGACCAACTCACCGCTCAAGCGAACCCAAGTTCAACCAGCCAAAATCTCCCAAGAAAACCCAAAGTCCTATCTGTTTCAATATAACATGTCACGCCCCACTTTTTATGCCAACGGCTATCTTTACAAATCCTTTATTATAATACAATTTCAGAGATCATGTGCGAAAATTCAATACAATAATGAGTACTATTATTAAAGGTTCTCTCATTCGAATATGAAATGAATGCCACATGAGATAAAAATAAATAAATTGCTCGTAGTCTTACATCTTTTAAATTAAAAGAAAGGGTTTAACCCTTTTACATCAATGACATTCCGCTTACAAATAAAAGGCCCCATGGCTAACACATAAAGAAGATCCTCGATCTTGAAATCCTTCTCGACGTTCACCTGAAAAAGGATTAGCATCGTGGGATGAACATAAAGTATAGTAGGGATCCCAATATGATCCTAAACAATAACAACATACAGATAGCTATGATTATTAATGCTTTAAATCATATCATATACATATAGTGACGGTTTATACAGAAATATACTTATATAGGAAATTTTCTCAAAATCATTCATTTCATTCAACAACATAAGCATTTTACTTTTCTTTCTTCATGTTACCTTTTTCAAAAATTCATATAACAATAACAAGTTCCTGAAAACAATTTCACAAAGCCCATTGCGTTTTCTTTCACTTTCCGGACGTACACCTGATTTGTCATTTTGAAACATGTTCATATGCATTCGATGTTCTTCACAATCTTAATACAGTATTTACGTTCGTTTCCAACATATTCATGTCTATACATATATACATTCAGTACAAAGGGAAAACAACAAGCAAGCAACAACTATCTACTCAACGAATGAGGCAACTCGGCCTTCTAGAACCATAACCATCATAACCCATAATATACACAGATATACTGAGACGATAATGATAGACAAGTTCCGCTCTACCTGCCTTAAGCACGGTAAGCCAATGATACATCTTTCCATAACAAAATGCCAAGCCAAGGATCCACCTTTTCATAATGAAATGCCAATTTACCAGACATCGGTTGGAAGGTAATGGTACCTCTGCCAAGTTCTCTAGGCGCTAGTTGGAAGGTACTGGTACCTCTCATTCGAAGTGCTGCCAATTCTTCAGGCGTTAACTGGAAGGTAATAGTACTTCTCATTCGAAGCGCGAGCACATTCCCAACCATCTCAACATACAAGAATGCATAATAACGCAAGTGTAATACATACACAATGTATATAAACACATAATCACATATGGAGTACATCCCCTTTCTCCTCCCAACTAATCATACATATACAATGTATTTAAACGTAGTCATATTCGATAACAACCAACGGAGGATTAGTTTGAATTCACCTAGTCCACATGTAATTTTTACAACAGTCATAGCTATCTTCCACCGATAGCCCAAAACATATATTTCTAAACATATATACAATCTCCAAAATAGATAAACTATCCATATTTTCGTAGGTGAGAGATTACAAATATCCAATTCCACCATTTACATTCATATCTATCCATTTCTACATCTCATACGAAAGGAAAACAAAAATCCAATTCTCACAAGACTTTCAGTCTAATAACAATGATAATATGTAAAGGTTGCAATTCTCACAAAACTTTCAAAAAGACCATTTTTGTTTATTTTCCAATCCACACAACTCCAACCATTTTCTAAGAATTCATTCTCGTCATTTTACAAAACCAAAACCAAATCCATCCTCTTTATTTTACAAAACCAATTCCATTGGTATCAAAACCATAACTCAACTCAACTTCACATGATTAGTCTAAAACAATACCAACATCGTGGCTACTTCTCCTTTTATTTTCGTTTGATATAAACACAATTACACAACCCATATTAGCAAAATATAAAGATTATTCAACTTCCTCCTTTTTAAATCCATTATGGCAATAACATGAAATTAGGGTTTTCCTCCATCTCTTCACAAACATAATAAATCATTTTCCCAAATAACCCAACAACAAACAACCTAACAACTCCAATCATAAATATCAAATCCTAGATCCCCTTTCATGGCTTTCAAGAAAATTCATAATGAATATGGTTTTTATGCAATAAAATCTACTACATGTCTATCTACAGACGAAGTATTGGAAATGAGTAAAGAAATCCCTACCTCTTGAAGCAAAGAGATGACGACCCAAAAATCATTGGCGACGAAACCACAAACCATTCAGACCAAAAGGAAGCCCTTGACAAGATCTACACTCTTTCTCAAAGGACCAAGGTGAAAAGATCACTCTAGGTGAGTAGATCTAGAGATTTAAGTGAAAAAGTTTGAGTTTTAGAGAGAGAGAAGAGAACTCACGGTTTGAGAGAGAAGAAAGAGGAGAAAAAGTGAAATGAAATATGTTTGGAGCCTATTTATAGTAGCAAGGTAATAATAGAATAATAGCCCCAAAGTCAAATGAACGGAACAAGTTAAAACTGCCAAAAAGTAAGGCCCAAACCAGCCCAAAAATCTGAAAAAAAAAACACGTAGGGGTCGACCCTTTATGTAGAAAAGGTAATCTGGCACAAGCAGGGGGGGTCGACCCTTAGACAAGAGGGAGTCAACCCTATTTTCCAGTAACAAACACACAAATTCTGCAACATAAGAGGGTCGACCCTCCCCAGACTGGTGTCTACCCTATTTTCCAGCAACACTTCCAGAAACTTCACCAATAGGTAAGGGTCGACCCTTAAGAAGGTTGGTGTTGACCCCAGAATGGAATTTTCTAAGTCTCCAAGGAACTTTTGACAAGAACAAGTGCGAACAACCAAACCCAACAAGTTTAAATCGATTTTCACTCATCCAAAACCAAGATACAACAGCACCAAAGATCCCCAAAATAAAATAAATGATTCAAATACACTTCCCAAAAGTTTAAAAAAAGGTACAAGTGCTACATAACTCAAACAAACCCCAAAACTCAACTCAAATGATATCTATAACGCCTCAAAATAAATAAGCATCTGAAAACTCTGATTAACTCCTCAATAATCCTCATTAATTATGAATCCTTTACAATTTAATAATCATATATGCATATTCAAGGTCTTTATTTTAGAGATGTAAAGGTCCCACATGCCTTTATACTTTCAAAGCTTCTAAGACAATAATTAACAACTTGTAACGAGGATTCAACAGAAATTTAAACACAAAATAATGCCCCTACAGGCTACACGTTCCAAGGCTCAAGCTTGGTTACAAGTAAATGGTTTTCTAACCCATACAAAAATAGCCGTTGGCTTAACTAAATAAAACAACAAGAGATAAGAGTCTCATGCACCCAAAACAATTCTCCACACCTTTTTTACTTTGACGGGATCACAATAGCTTTTCTTACAACAAATCCACTAGGGGTGAGTACAAAGCTCAATGGATTCTTAACAAAATATATACATTTTATACAGTCTCATGAGATGGATGTACATGCCATGTCATGCTCAAAAATAGTTTTTCTCTTTTAAAAATCTCATGCACAATGCTCGTTCGAAAATATAATCAATCTAATAATTTATATATATCAACAAGGTGTGGTAAATACGACTCAGGCAAATCCCCAGGGCTAGTGTCTGCAAGTAGGCTTATCAGGCACTAGCAAATCCTACCTTGTCGGCTTCTAACCGGAGGGCTTAGGCACCTGCACGCGCGTGTTTGCGGTCTTACACCAAGGACACTCCGGCCAACTTATTTCTCAAACTACACACCCTAATAGGATTTCCCACTGTATTTACCTCAAAACATTTCCACAGTCAACAATTATTATTCTCAAACAATAAATCAATTTTTCCAAACATAGCCATAGTAAACAATATTCAGAGCTATGCAAATGAATGAAATGAGATTCAATTATATATAGTTTCATTGTACAATTTCCAAAATTCTCAACACTCTAACCAAAATTGATATCCATGTGACATATAATACCATTCCATATTCACAATCATTTTTCTTTTATAGTCCAAGTATATATAAAATCATGCTATTCCTATAATTTCTTAACAACAAAATTCATTCATCCCATGGATATCTCAATTAACACAACAACATGTGAAAGTTCATCATTTTACAATCTTCATCATTTCTCAAAATGGATCTCAACACTTCATGATTTCACAAAACCCCAACTTTTTCCCAAATTTCCAAAATCTAGGTTTTTCACAAAAGAAAATTAAAGTTTCTCTTTAGAAAGCTTTAACACTTTTAGAAATCCCAACTATCACACAACTCATATTTGTTTTGCAATACAACATTTGCCTGACTTTCTTCAAGTCTAATGTTTTCGCAAAAATTAGGGGTTTGCTTATACATACCCATAGTTCATAAATCAAAGGATTAGGTGAGAAATTTGAGAAAAATCCCTTTTTAAACAAAACACAATCTTACAAAATGAGACCCTAAATCAGTACACTTCAAACAACATCAAAATAACCATAGACTTGCAAAAAGGTATATATAACTCTAAGAAAATTCTTACCTCAAGATTTGAAGAAAGACGATGAGAAAAACTCCAAAAATCAATGGTGATGAAATCTGATCTCCACTGCACAAAATGTAGACCTAAGTGAGCTCTCCAACTTTGATGAAGGAACTTGGGTCAAAATTTCAATGAATTTGAAGAAATCAAGAGTTTAATGGTGGTGGATAGGTGTTTGTAAAGAGAAGGGGAAGGAAATGAATTTTAGAGAGAGAAAGAGATGGTAGAAAATGAAAAGATACTCAGCCAAAAGGAAGAAAAGGAAAATTTTCGAACAACCCAAATGTTCCTGCACATGCCCGCCCTTTGTCACACATGCGGAGCGTGTCTTTCCGTAAGTGCAAGACCTAACCTTGCACGTGCAGTTATTTTAGTCTTCAACCGCAAGAAACTCTCCTTCACTGCACGTGCGACTCACCCTCCCGCACATGTGGTACCTCTCTTGCACGTGCGGTTTTGCTTCAGCACTAGTTTTGCAAGATCAAGAAGGTGCTAACGACCCCGACTTTGATTATGCCACCAAAATAAGAAACTCAACTCTAAAAACAAAAAATGGAGATGAAATTTTGAGGAAGACTTCAAGTGTGATGAACTTAAATGGCTGACGAGGCCTCGAATTAGTTTTCCGACATCCCACACAAGAAAATAAACACGATTAGTGAAGAATAAGACGGTTTACATACTCGGACAACACAATAACATTGGACCAGGATAGATAACAACAACACCAATAGATACAAAACCCAAAACCAAAGAGTATAAAAGGATCGGGTCTTAACCCAGGCCGCTATATTTCAAAACTTTTTTTGAATTTTCTAGTTCTTCTAGTTAAGTTACATCTAGAAGCATAAAACTTTTCAATTTTTTTTTTTTTTAAATTCACTTAAGATAAGAATAAGCCCCCCTCCCAAAAAAAGAAAAAAAAATCACTAAATAAGCAAACTTCAAACATTAAAATAAAATATAATAAAAAGAGATGGTTAAGCATCTCCACCAAGTTATGACCTTGGGTTTGTCCCAGTCGTTTTATAATCACAATTTAGGGTGTAGGGATGTAAATTGGGATGGGTCGCTCGGGCTTCCGCCAAAATTCGGGTTGGGCCTTCTTGGCCCACAACTAGAAAATTAGGCCCAAAGAGTATTCAGGCCTTGGGCAGGCCGAGCCGACGGGATTGGGCGAGCCTGAACATTTTTTTTTATTTTGTTCATCAAAATTTTATTATTTTCCACTAAAAATGACACTGGGTCTCGGGCGGGCCGAGCTTTGAGTGGGTTGGGTCGGGCTAGGCTTCAAAATGATGGCCTAGGCCTAAGGTCCCGAATTGGGCTGGGGCCAGGCTCACCCCAAGTCGCAGGTAGGTTTCAGGCAGCCCATGAGCCACATGCCAAATTTACACCCCTAGGTGTGGTGAAGGGAATGTCAGGGGTTTGAGCTGATAAAGCAATGAAAACCCCTTTAATTATAATTTAACTTTACTAACAAATTAACATTCTATCATCTTAACCAAAAAAAAAAAAAAAAAAAAAATTCAAACCATCTCTACCACGCTAGTTAGATTTTTAGTCAAATTTTAGGTAAAAAGTTATATTTCTATTTTTGTTAGCCATCTTTTCAAATATACTTTCTAACAAACTCTCTCTCTCTTTTTTCTCTATTTTTTTTATTTAATTATTATTTTTCAATTGTCAAATTTTGTTTAAAATAAGCATTTGTTTATGATAATACTTTTTAAAACAATCATATTTTTCAGCAGACATATTAAGGAAAATATTAAGCAAAGTTAGAAGACAAGTTTCAAGTATTCCAGTGATAAATGTATATATATTTTTCACATAAGCATTTCCTCCAACAAAGTTTTACAAAAATGAGCATTAAAACAACAAAATGAAATGCAATATTTAGTGCAAAATGTGTATCAATCATGAGAAAACTAATATATAATTTTGCAGTTCCACGTAACGTTACTTATGAGGTGTTCTTCACAAATTAAAAATCACAAAATATATTATATGAGTTAATCTTTATTTTTAACTATTTAACAAATATGAATCAATATTGTCCGTCAATAAACATTTTTATTAATTGTTGGGAGCACCATATGAACTATGGCCCCATTTGGAAACTTAAATTTTAGTTAAAATAGTCATAAAAAAATTTTAAAAAAAAACCAAAAAATTATTTAAAAAAATCATATACATTAAAAAAAGTCATTCCCAAATATATTAATTTTTTTTATATTTCTAAAAAACAAACAAATAATTTTAAAAAACACTAAAAAATTCAAATTCCAAACGAGACTTATTTGACATAATATTCTAGATTAATAAATAATTATTCATAAATGATGGCACTTCAAAGGCAAAAATACAATATTTAATTATTGGGTAAATTACACTTATACTTCTTGAAGTTTGGATTTAATACATGTCATTTTCTAACGTTTGAAAAATTACACTAATCCCCTTATTATTATAACTATTTAGATGGAATGAAGATATTTAACTCATACACTCTTTCTTTTCTTGCTTTGCTTTACTTCCTATATTTTTTTTTTCTTTGCTTTATTTTATTTTTTTAAATGTAATTTTCTTTATTTTTTTATTAGAAATTATTACCTTTTATATAAGTAAGGAGTTATGAAATGAGATTATTAACTATAAGAGTGATAATTTCAAAATATTAGAGAGTAAGATGTAATTAGACCAAACTTCAATTTATCCATAATTATTTTAATTCAATTGTTGAGCATTTAACCTCTAGCTAACCGTGATTCGTGGCGATGGAGTTGGGGCTCAGAGTGTATTGTTGAGTTTGATGATTACATTTTATGTTTGCTATATAAGAAGTAATGAATTAGTGTGATAGATACGGCGATAAACTTTCTTCCATATCTTATTTCTTTATATTTTTTCATATTCTTTTTATAGATTTTAACGGGGAATTGACCAGTAAATCCCATTTTATCATCTTGTAGATCATGTAGTCCTAATTGTTTTCTTTTAAACCGTTTAGTTCTTTGGATTGTTTGTTTACTATTTTGCCATTAAAGTGTTAATTTGAATTTGTAGACCCGCATGTATTTATGAAAAGGAGTGTGTGAGATTCACGTTCCAAAAAAAGGTAATAGTACTTTTTGTGAATTTGACACTTTTTTTTTTTTTTTTTTTTCCATGACGTGAATGGGTGTTTGTATGTCACGCTGATCAAAAAAGCACACTAATACTTTTTTTAATTTAGTAAGTGTGTAACACTCAAAACATGAGACGTGGGTTGTGACGTAAACACAAATAATGTTACACCGTTTTTTTTTTTTTTTTTTTGTGACGTGGTTTGTGACGTGAACACAAGTAATTTGACACATTTTTTTTGTTGTTTTTTGTGATGTGGGTCGAACACAAGTAAGGGTGCTTGTGTTTCACGTTACCGATGTGTGTGTGTGTGAACTAGATGTATGAGTGTGAACACGAAGAACCACAGTGTGGTGTGAAGGACCGATGGTGGCATGTGTATTCATCATTCCCATTTGGGTATTAACCACATCTTCATTATCCATGAGTGCATGTGATGCTATGGTGTGAAGGATGTGATGGGATGATATGTGGCATCCCAATGTGTCGACTACCTTCACTCCCATCACCATTACCCACCATTTGGCATCCAAATGTTTCACAAACTCCTTTCCATTACCAAGCACACCATTTCCCAAATCCCTCTTTTAAAAACACTTCCCCAACTTCTAACAACACACAAAACACATCCCCGGTTTGAGAAGACTTTAGCTACAACAAAATCGTTCAATCCCCAAACTTCCATTGAACTTCTTGAACTAGCTTTAAAGGCCCATTCTCTATGGGTCTCTCAATAAAGAACTCAAAAACTCCAAACACTATAAAGTGGTTCTTCCTCCTACCTTCTCTGCAACAAGTCGATTTCATCCCAAACTATACAACCTAACCCACGCCATTTTTAAGTATGTGTATCCCCAATGATTACACATACCAAACATAAAAGCATCAAATCCTCATAAAATGACGTGAGGGCATAACTGTCTTACAACATCCGCATAACATTTGAAACAGGATTACCAAGTAACAAAGTACTCCTCAAAAGGACTTTTCAAACAATGGAAAAACACGTGGGATGAACTGGACCATAAGTTACCTCAATGGGACTTTGCAGTAAATTTCCCGATTTTAATTCAAACCCACATTAATAATTAAAACCGCCTATCTTATAGACTCCACAATAAAAGTTATTTATACAAAAAAATCAATTTTATCAGAAAATTTTAAATATTTTAATATAAAAATAAATTATATTTTATTTTATAAAATAAATGGTAAATATAATTAAATTTAAACCATCTATTTTATAAAACAAAATGCAATTTGTTCTTATGTTTATATTTGTCTGATGAAGCTAATTTTTTTACATAGAGGGTGTGTTTGTTTTGAAGGATTAGGGGGTGGGATTGGACTATTAGACCCACCGAATTAATAGTCCATTGTTTGTTTCATTTTTTTTGCTCCGGATTAATAGTCCCCCGGACTATTAGTCCCACAAATATGGGACTATCCTATCCCATAGGGGAGGTTGGGATAGAAATCATGGAATTAGTATCCCATGAGATTATTTTGTAAAATGTCCATTTTACCCTCGATGCTATTACTTAGCAAACAATTAGAAAAGGATAAAATAGTCTTTTGAACATTTGTAAATTATTTTTTTTAGTGTTGTTAATTTAAAGTTATATATTAAATAAAAAAATTTAATTATAAAATATAAAATATAAATTTAATTTAATTAAAAATAATAAATTATAAATTATGGCCTTCTAAATTAAATTTTTTTAGTGTTGTTAAAAAATTAAATTTACATATTAAATTAAATTATTTTTTTAGTGTTGTTAATTTAAAATTATATATTAAATAAAAAATATAAATTATAAATTAAATTTATTTAAAAATAACAAATTATAAATTATGGCATTATAAATTAAATTTTTTTAGTGTTGTTGAAAATTTAATTTATATATTAAATAAAATTATTTTTTATTGTTGTTAATTTAAAATTATATATTAGATAAAAAATATAAATTATAAATTATAAATTTAATTTAATTGAAAATAATAAATTAAAATATTGTGCAAAAAATAAAATAAAACAAATTTTTATTTAATCTAGTTAAAAATAATTAAAATATTAAAGTTATGTTTAATATTGCTATTACTTAGTAAATAATTGAAAAGGGTAAAATAGTCATTTGAGCATTTATCCTACTCCATAATATCCCAAACAAACATTGGATAACTAAAAATAGTCCAATCCAGACATCTAATCCCATGACTAAACAAACATAGGATACAAATTTAGTCCAACCAAATAGTCCCGGGACAATGTATCCCAAGACTAATAGTCCGATAGATTACAATCCCTCTTATCCAGTCCGTCCAAACAAACGCACCCAGAGGACCTTAATTGCGGGGCTTATGAGACAAATGGTTCGGATCATTAGTGTGGGTCTAAATTAAAACACATAAAACTTACATGAAAAGATATGAAGAAATATGAAGAGATGAGATATGGAGGGGATCTAGGTCCATATTATATATTTCTAGGCTAATGTAAATCTTAGGGTGAAGTACCAATAAATCTTAAAATGTGATCTTGTGAACGGTTTAGTCTTTCTTTTTTTCTTATAAATCCAAAGGTCCCATTAAAGTGGAAATTACATAAAATGATAGTCACTTATATGTTTGAGTTTAATTTTTTAGGGATAAAAGTGATTTTCTCAAAATGTAAAATTAAACATTTGGGCAATTTACACTATAGAAGTTTTGAATTTTCCCTCATTCTATAACAAATCTTACATTACGAACAAAAACCTAACACTTTAATATAACACTTCAATAACATAACATTTCAATGTAACACACTTAAAAATCCTTGGTGTGAGTGTTGATTTTTGATCACACAACCAAACAGAAAACTTCGAGGAGAGTACCATGAATAAATTAAGCCCGAACAACCTGCTACAGAAAGACAAGAATCCGATAGTGGTTCGTCCACCCAAGGACACTCTGACGATCAAGTCAGTAATTATCTCTCAAAGATAGCCAATAGTGCTTAACTCACTAGACAAAATATAAAAAACATACCTTAGATCCACGGGGGTGCCTTACTTTTATAGTGGTCAGTGTCCAACTTCCCCTAGAAGTCTTACTTCATGGGACTCTATCCTTTACAAGGATAACATTTATCACAACTCACACTATTTAGATTAAGATGAACTTTCTCAAGAGTCTCATATCTATCCTAATAGGTAGTTTGATGTCATCTAGGACTCTAGTCCTCTATCCAAATAGATTAGTTTGATGTCATCTAGAACTCTAGTCCTCTATCCAAATATCTCAGATTCCGGTATTATCGCACCATATGTCGGCATAATGGTCCGCCCACGTGGCACCTCGGCTAACAACTTCGGCCACGTGGACTACCCAAAAATATGTCCCCACAACTGCCTCCTAGGTTCTATTACCTCGGCAAACTGAAGTGATGGAACCTATACATATACTCCTCCGACCGAGATCGTGACTTGTCGGCGCCAAGAAATAAGGACTCATATGTCCACTCGTCAAGAATCAAGAATCAAGAACCAAGAACCATCATGTTCTATCTCATCTAGGTCCAAGATCTCAACAGAGATCACACTACTAACAGAGATCATGACTTGCTAGTTCAAGAACATCAAGATCCTAGTATCATCTCATAAGAAACCAAGAATAAACAAGTTCTGCTCCCATCCAAATTCAACATCTCAATCGAGATCAACATCTCAACTGAAATCATCATGTCAACCGAGATCGTTATCTCAACCTAGATCATCATCTCTACTAAGATCATCTCAACTGAGATCGCACTTCTCAATCAAGATCATCATCAGATTGAAGCGTACCAATCACGTCTCCATCGTGTCGCATCAGTTTTGCTTCCAGCCGTCTGACGTCAGCACGGGCACGTCGCCTAAGGACTCGAAATCATAACTTTTTGCCATCTTTTTTATTTTGCCTCTATCTGTGTCCCCAGTCACTCTCTTTTTGCCTTTGCAAACCATCATCGTTGTTCTTGAAGCATTCATTGCCATGAATAATCCATTCGTGCCCCAGGTTCAAACTTTACCCGTTGAACCAGACTAGCAACCAAGCATTTCATCAGCTACTCTACGTATCAACCTACCATCTCAATGGTAGTGCAAACACCGACATAGCGACAATCTTGCAGTTAGAACCAGGAACAGGAAACACCGAGATCCTAAGCTCCCAGCCTTAGACCTTGATAATTTTTCAATCGCCTTATCTGTGAGTAACCATCGCCGTAACCAATGACGACATGTCTCGCCGAACTCTTGTCGTAGAAGACCTTCTTGTTGACATCCCTGATGTCATAACTGTGCAATCCACTTCATCTCCTTATAATCAATCCAACATGCTCATGCCTCCAGCAACTCAATATCTCGAAAGAGAAACACATAAAGCAAGTGAACCAAGTTACTGCTACCAAAGCCGAGGCCATTGCTAAGACCGAAAAAACAAAGTCAACATGGCCTATAACAAAGGCTACTATCTCGACTGGATGGTAGCCCTCAAAAAGATGTTTGTCCCCAAGGACTCACCCCTCCGTGATATAGGTCAGCTCAATGTCCCTTTCCCTCCCTCTTCTAATCAATTTGAGGATGAAGTCAAGGAAGTAGAAGAGGCTGATAACGAGAAGGCCAGAGACAAAGAAGAGGCCGAGGCTGAGGTTGCCGAGAAAGAATCTGAAGCTACTGTTGGAGCCAAGTCCTCTACTCTAAATGTTCAAGTCCTAGACTTGATTGAGGAGGATAAAGATGAGGTCTTCAAGAGCACCTCGCCAAAGAAGGTCGACGCTTTTGAAACCGAAATCATTGCCGTTGCAAAGAGCTTGGACCAGACTCTTCTGGAAATAGAAGCTGAAATCGCGGTCGAGAAGTTTGCTTAGCTATCTGCCGAGGTCGAAACAATTCTAACAACCGAGTTTGAAAAGTCTGAGATCAATGCATAAAATCCTAGTAGTTAGGAATTTTTCTTTCCATTATACTTTTTTCTCAGTAGTTGTGTTTTCTTCGTATTTGTTTTGAATAGTATCTGTTTTATTGGGCCGATGTGCCCGTTCATGTACTTGAACAAGCTGTCTCTTTTCAATGCAAGTTTGTCCTTTTTTTCTAAGTGTTAGATGCTTTCCATGTATGCTCACTACCTTTGCTTCATGTCTTGCATGTTGTTTCATACTTAGATTTTTCCTGATCTTTCCAAGTCTGACAACTTGGTTTCTCATCTCGGATCCCCAAACCTTAGATACATCCACATGTTAGATTTTAGAACTAATTAATTATCTCGAATAACCACACTTCTTTATTTATCTCGGCTGATCAACACTTATAAAATGTTTCATCAAATTTTTACAAGTACTGTTTCTTCACTTGTACTTGCTGTCTTCTGGAAAGACTTCACCCTGACAGGGTACTGTTATCTCGGATTGACTTATCTCGGATAGTTTCACTTGTCAACGATCTCGAATAACTTCAACTTGGAAAATTTTCTCAAAAAATTTCACAAGTGTTATGCTCATTCTACTTCCTGCCCCCTAATGTGAACCTGAGTACCACTTATGTTTACGTTAAGGACGCATCACATGATTATTGTCGAAGTCTTTTTCAAACATTCTTAGCTGAGGTCATTATGTTTGGCTCTCCTAAACGAAGCACCTAAGGCTTAACCTTAGTGCATTGAGAGTGTGATACTTCTTGGCTTTCTAAACTGTCCAAGTCATTGCCAGTTTTGTCATGTTTCATACCAAAATATCGTAAACTTAGTTTAACTCTACTATATGGCAAGTCTAAGTTGTCAAACTTAGTTCAACTTTACCATATGGCAAGTCATGTTTCATACTGAAACATTACAAACTTAGTTCAACTCTACCATATGGCAAGTCTAAGTTACTCATCATGTTTCATTCGGAAACATCGCAACCTTGGTTCAACTCTATCATATACAAGTATAATTCAACTCTGCCATATAATAAGTCTAAGTTACTCATCATGTTTCATTCAGAAACTGTAACAACCCCCATACTGTTTACCGATAAATTACTGAATTACATACTGATTACTGCTAAACTGGACTGCTTATGACTGATAATTGAACCAACTGAAGTACTGAATGGACTGATTGAAAACTGGAACTGAATTGACTGAGCATATCTATTGTATTGCATTTTTATCTTTTCGGTTATTTGATTATCTGTTCGTGTTTTCATGTTTAAACTGCAAATTGAAGGCCTTATCGGCGGCCGAACTGAAAATTGTTTAGTGTTTCATGATCAGTGGAATTTTCGTGATTTAATGGTATATTTACCCAAAATGTGATTAGGTACGATTAAATTAGATTAAATAGTGATAAATTGCTAATTTGGACTTATTTACCAAACTTGCCACTAAATGGGCCACTACCTCACACACTTAAAGACTTGTATATGCTTGATCAAAAACCATTTCCTCAGCCCTTTTCCTTATACTAGCCGACCAAGAGAGGAAATAGGAGAGAATTGAGTTCATTTTGTGGATTTGCTTGGAACTTGGGGAATTAGCTTGAACCTTGAGGAATTGAAGTGTAAATTGGCCAAATTGAGCTCTTAAACCTTGAATACAAGACTGAGGTAGGACATTCATCTTCTTCTTGTTGTCATAGAGCTAATTCTTGCATGATTCATGCTTCATTTTAGAATTAAGTCATGTTGTAGCTCATACATGGTGAATTATACTAGAAATCATGCATGCATGTTTGAATTGATGAATTTTGAGTTGAGTTCATGACAAATTGTACATGCATGCTCATGTCTAAGCTTAAGTCCATGATTTCAACTTGTTTTTGGTATAAATGGCTCACTAGAACATCAAATTGGAGCTTTGAAATGGTTTAATTTCATGCATGTTTGCATGTTCTTCATATTCTTGAAAATGGGTTTGAATATGGTTTTAATTGACTCACCATTGGGGCTTGAATTCATAAATTGAGCTTTGAAACTTGTTATACATTGAATTTAAATATGTTTTCCAGAATTTGGGCCCAAGAGGTCGAGTTTGGAGTGGTAGAATGCTTGGTTTGAGCTTGGGAGGCAAATCTGGAAATTCCAGATTTGGCTTCCTCGCTCGAGCGAGCACCTTTGTCCAGGGCTCCGCTCGAGCGAGCATCGCGTGTAAAATCACAAGATCCAAGATTTTTTATTGTTTGACAGACCGCCGAGCGAAGGATTTCTCGCCGGCGAAGCCTTTGATTTTGGAAGCCCGCCCGAGCAAAGCTCCTATTTTCAGCAAACTTTGCAAAATGTTTTCTAAGTGTATTTTTGCATCCTCACCCCATTCTAGGCATTCTTAGGCCTAGTTTAAGGCATCTTAATGAGGATATAGATGTAGAACACACCAAGGCAACTTATGGATTAAGTTATGATATTTCCCAACCGTAGCTTAATGTGTGTTCAACTTGTGAACCGTGTAGGGTTGGCGATCGGGAGACACGCTCTAGCATATCAGAGCCCAAACTCGTGAGTAACAATTGTGTAAAGATATGTTCAAAATGATTATCTTTCAAATCGAATCTTGAATCATTTCGAATCGGTATTATTCTTGAAGGAATGTATGTCCTTTATTTCGACAGCATCTTGTGGCATCCTTAGCATCTCACTGTTTTTATTGCTTCTGAGATCTCTGTCGGTTCCTCGTGGAACCACTATGTTTCTTGATTGATGGCCATCATTCTTTGTTAGGTCTTTAAGACCCTCTTGTTCTTCGCTATGCTAATGGATGTACCACATATGACTGAATAACTGTTCTGACTGAAAGACTGAAATATTGTTTAATGAACTGTTTTCATTATTGTAAGGACATTTCATTCTTAACCTCTTTACGCATTATGTTGTTCACTAGGTTTTAGCTCACTGCTCATATATATATGTAGGTGTACCGGCACCAGACCGCAGCTAGGAGCGTCGAGGTTAGACTCCAGTTTTGTCAAGCCAGCCTTTGTGCCTCACTGCGAGGTTTCGAGTTGCCATGCTATGGCTTTGGGGTGCTTTGTTTTTCCTCCGTCTGTCTCCGTACTATTTTGGATTACTGTATAGACTGTCAACTACTAACTGTACTGCTATCAAGGGATTAGGTCCTGACTTTGTGTATCAGAATTTTGTATAGATCTTTGTTCTACATGTGTGAATGCATGAAAATCTTTTTGACATCTGTTATCACATTTCAATGGACATTATTTATTTCTTGTATTAGCTGCCAGTTCACGAACTCTGTTTTTATCAGATTATCATAAGCAGCCTTGATAATCTCGGATTCTTGGCGATTCTGATTGCTAAACCCATGGGTAGGGTTTGGGTCGTGTGAAACATCGCCAACTTAGTTCAACTTTATCATATGCAAGTATAATTCAACTCTGCTATATAATAAGTCTAAATTAATTCAACTTAGTTCAACTCTATCACATGCAAGTATAATTCAACTCTGTCATATAATAAGTCTAAGTTACTCATCATGTTTCATTCAGAAACATTGCCAACTTAGTTCAACTCTATCATATACAAGTATAATTCAACTCTGCCATATAATAAGTCTAAGTTACTCATCATGTTTCATTCAGAAATATAGCTAATTTAGTTCAACTCTATCATATGTAAGTATAATTCAATTCTGCCATATAATAAGTCTAAGTTAATTCAACTTAGTTCAACTCTATCATATGCAAGTATAACTCAACTCTGCCATATAAGTCTAAGTTACTCATCATGTTTCATTCAGAAACATTGCCAACTTAGTTCAACTCTATCATAGGGCAAGTATAATTCAACTCTACCATATGATAAGTCTAAGTTTACTCATCATGTTCACTATGGGAACATCGCCATAAGACATTTTGGATTCCAACAACATTTTCATGCTTTTTTACATAGGCTTCGACATCTTTTTACATGTAGGGTCACTAGAACCCTGTGATATAGCTCTGTGGGCAAGGGATCTGTCTCCTGCATGGATCTCGTGTAAAAAGTCTTCAGCCTAGGAAGAATGTACACATCGTAATAGAGGTCTAGTAAAAGTCATTCTGTACAGATGGCCTTCTGCCGACAAGCATAACCTAGCCAACTTCAGTCTGATCTTGTGTGCTTCCTTTTTGTCTTTTGGGATCTGGGAACTGCATATTTTGGCTAAGCTTTTTTCTTTTCGGACCTAATCATCTAGCCCGAGATCTTGTCTTCTGGGGTCTGGGATCTGAGATTTATTCACTGAGGCTGAGCTCTTTGTCTTCTTAGACCTACTCATCTAGGCCGAGATCTTGTCTTCTAGGATCTAGATCTAAGATCTGGAATCTGGGATTTGCTTACTTAAGTAGAGCTCTTTGTCTTCTTGGACCTACTCATTTAGGCCGAGATCTTGTCTTCTAGAATCTGGGATCCGAGATTTGGAATCCGGGATCTGTTCACTTAGGGTAAGCTCTTTGTCTTTTCGGACTTATTCATCTAGGCCGAGATCTTGTCTTTTAGGCTCTGGGATCTGGAATCCGATATTTGCTTACTTAGGCTAAGCTCTTGTCTTCTCGGACCTAATCATCTAGGCCAAGATCTTGTCTTCTGGGATCTAGGATCTGGGATCTGCTCACTTAGGTTGAGCTCTTGTCTTCTCAGACCTAATCATCTAGGCCGAGATCTTTTCTTCTAGGATCTGGGATTTGGAATGCGGGATCTGCTCACTTAGGCTGAGCTCTTGTCTTCTCAAACCTAATCATCTAGGCCAAGATCTTGTTTTCTAGGCTCTGGGATCCAGGATTTGGAATCCGGGATCTGCTCACTTAGGCTAAGCTCTTGTCTTCTCGGACCTAATCATCTAAGTCGAGATCTTATCTTCTAGGATTTGGGATTCGGGATCTGGAATCCGGGATCTGCGCACTTAGACTGAGCTCTTGTCTTCTCAGACCTAATCATCTAGGCTAAGATTTTGTCTTCTGGGATCTGGCATTCGAGATTTGGAATCCAAGATCTGCTTACTTAGGCTGAGCTCTTGTCTTCTGGGCACCAGTTTTGGCTACTGGTGCCGGCGTGTCTTGTAATGGGGATGCTAGCTGCATCACTTTGTTTTATATCATGAAGTTGACTGCTGTCTGTAAATCTGTCAACTTATTCGCCATGTCTTTCAGTTCCTCGTCTCTTCTCTGGTATCTGTCTCTCCATACCTCAAGGTTACTTTCATTGTAGTACTCATCTCGGCTACCCTTCTTGTTCCCTTCTCGGCCTTTGGTGACGTTATTCGCCTCAGGATTCACTTCTAATATTCTTCCGTTTCAGTCCCCTCCTTCAGTGTTAGGATCCATGTGTTCCTTCTCCTCGCTATGGATGTCGTCTTCAATTCTCACTTCCTGTTCGTTGTTAGCCATCTATCCTTACTAAGTTCCCACAGACGGCACCAAATTGTGGGTGTTGATTTTTTACCACACAACCAAATAGGGAAACTCAGCAGGAGAGCACCAACAGAATAGATTAAGCCTGAACAACCTGCTACAGAAAGACAAGAATTCAGCGGTGGTTCGTCCACCCGGGGACACTCCGACGATCAAGTCAGTAATTATCTCTCAAAGATAGCCAATAGTGCTTAACTCACTAGACAGAGCATAAAAAGCATACCTTAGACCCACAGGAGTGCCTCACTTTTATAGTGGTCAATGTCCAACTTCCTCTAGAAGTCTTACTTCATGAGACTGTATCCTTTACAAGGATAACATCTATCAAAACTTACACTATTCAGATTTAGATGAATTTTCTCAAGAGTCTCATCTTTATCCAAACAGGTAGTTTGATGTCATCTAGGACTCTAGTCCTTTATCTAAATAGATAGTTTGATGTCATCTAGGACTCTAGTCCTCTATCCAAATATTTCAAATTCCGGTATTATCGCACTATATCTTGGCATGATGGTCCGCCCACATGGCACCTCAGCTAACAACCTCGGCCATATGGACTACCCAAAAATATGTCCCCACACTTGGTGTACTTTTTTCCAAATGTAACAACGCAACACTCAAAAGAAAAAAAATTTCTTTGGTGTATTTTTCCCAAACGTAACGCTTTAATGTAAAAAAAAAAATTTCTTAATGTACTTTTCTTAAACGCAACGCTTCAATTATATATTTGTTCAAAACTTACTAAAGAATATTTTTACTCATTTTGGAATAGTTTGAAAATCTCACATTCTTTTTTTTTAGTATTACATTGGAGTGTTAATTTATGAAAAGTACACTAAGATATATATATATATATATATTTTGGGTGTTGCATTGGAGCGTTGCGTTTGGAAAAAGTACACCAAAGAATTTTTTTGTGTGTTACATTAGAGTGTTACACTAAGAAATTTTTTTGGAGTGTTATATTGAAGTGTTACGTTTGGAAAAAGTACACTAAGGAATTTTTTTTTTGTGTTGCATTAGAATGTTACACTGTGGAGTTTTTGTGTGTTATATTAAAGTGTTACATTTGAAAAAAGTACATCAAGAAGTTTTTTTGTTACGTTATGTTATAGTGTTATACTAAGGAGTTTTTGTGTGTGTTACATTAAGGATTTTGTGTGTGTGTGTGTGTGTGTGTGTGTGTGTATTATATTAGAGTATTATGTTTGGAATAAATAAACTAAGGAGTTTTTGTGTGTTACATTAGAGTGTTCCAATAGAAATTTTTTTCTGTGTTACTTTAGAGTGTTACACTGAGGAGTTTTTTTGGAGTGTTATATTGGAGTGTTACGTTTGAAAAAAGGACAGTAAATAGTTTTTTTATGTGTTGCATTAGTGTTATGTTTGGATATTAATTAATGTCAATGTTACAATAGGGATGAACACTACAAAAAGGAAAGAACACCACACCAATAACACCACAAACGGGATAACATCATCCACTTACAAATCACTCCACTAAATCCCCATAAAGAAGAAGAAGAAGAAGAAAAAGAAGAAGAAGAAGAAATGTAAAAACTTACCTTACCCACGCGCACCCAACATTAGGAAAAAATCCAAACAAAATCACACTAAAGAGCAAACAAGTAAACTTTCAAACTCCCAAATCAAGGAAATACAACATACCCAAAATAAAAAGGACTAATTGATTTGAAAGAAAACTTCCAGAACTAAATGGAATAACTTTTCTCTAAATGGGATTTATGAGTAATTTTTTTAACAAATAAAAGTAAAACAAAAGGACAAATTACAATTAGAGTCCCTAACGTTTAACACATTTTCATTTAAATCACTAATTTTCAATTTTGTCAATTAAGTCCTTAAAGTAGGCGTGTTCAGCAGATATTCCAATCTATCCAAACCGACCGAACCGAGCCGATTCGTCATATTCTGGATGAATGTGTAATGACGAACGGACGGTCACAGATTGATTTTTTTCAATCCGCCTAGTTTTTGGACGGAAGACAGATTTAAGGTTCCTTTGGCCGCAACCGAATCGCCAAACCGCAAGCATCCATTTGTAAGATTTTGTGTTTTCAATTTATTTAGATATTTTGTTTGTATTTTCAATTTAGAAATCCTTTTATCAAATGGCAAATGTTCATATTTGATATTTTTGTGTGGAAAATATAAGGTTTAATTTGGTTTTTTTTTTTTTAAAAAAAATCAAATTAAATACTTTTTGAATAAAAAACAATAATGAAATAGTTTTGATAATGCATGATTTTCTTCTATGTATTTATTATTGATATTTGACAATTTACTTGATAATCTTTTGATTATGTTGAGATGGATTGTTATCCAATATATATATATATATTGACAAGCTATTGTGTTATGTTCAAAATTTGTAAAAGTTTAAACCGTCAAACGCATACATCTGCTAATCTGCCAATCTGCATCCACCAATCTGGCAAACGGATGACAGATTGGAGGTTCCATTTACTGAATCGAACCATGAACACTCCTACCTTAAAGTATTAAATTCGAATCAATTTAATCCTGAAGACAATATAAAAATAAAATATAAGCCCAAAAGTTATATAAAATCGTTATAAGGCTCAAATTTTAATTTATTGTTAACTTAATTTTGCGCATGTATATTTTAGAATTGATATTAGCGTTTAATTTTTTAGTTTTGCCAATATTAATATATGAGCATTAGATACATTGAAGAAATCAAATAAGACAATTTAAATAATAGTATTGCATTACAAATAATTATCAAACAAAATAATACTATAATTAGATTATTAAAAGAACTTAACAAAAATCTTAAAGAAAATTAATCAAAATTATACATAAAGTTCGATATCTAATATTGGATAAAAGGTAAGCATTTAGCTTTTATAGAAAATAATACGATAATTATCCTTATTTTGACAGAGAACTCACTAAATGAATCTTTTCAATTAATACCACCAAGAAAATAAAAAAAAAATGTATCTAAGTAATTATATTCCAGAAGAATTATAAATAATCGCGGAACAAGATAAAGATAATGAAATGAAATATAAAATAATATTAGAAATAGTCAAAAAATCAAATAAAATGAATAATTAAGTATTTGAAGAAATAAATAATAGAATAATAGAAATTGAAGAAGACTTATATAAACAATTAGAATTAATTAGTCTGAGAAATATACCAATTATAAAAATATATGTGCATAGGATAATTTAGTTAACAATAAATTAAAATCTGGGCCTAATAACAATTTATATAATTTTCAGGTTTATGTTCTATTTTTATATTGTCTTCAAAACTAAATTGATTCGAACTTAATATTTTAGAGGCTTAATTGATAAAATTAAAACTTTAAAGACTTAAATGAAAAAAAGTATTAACCTTTAGGATCTATAATTATAATTTATTCAAAACAAAATGAGTCATGCCCTATAATCTTCTCCTAATTCTATCTCTAGATTTAGGCTAATGTAGATCTTAGCAAATAAAAAATAAAAAGTAAAATAAAATAAAATAAAATAAAATAAATCATTGCAAATATTTGAACTAAGCTTTCGGAGTGTTTTAGTTAGACGGTTAAAAGTTAATTTTTGACTTTTAACTAGGTTTTTTGATTTTTTTTTGAAAGTCATTTAAAAAGTTGGTAAAAAACTATTTTTTGACTTTTTTGCTTAATATTTGTTTTTACTATAACATCACAATCAAATGATCAAAATATCCCCACCCAATTTGAAAATTTTACATTTTCACACATGTGACTCATTTTGCAACTAAAAGGTATAGCTATAATTTCACAGATAGCTTTTAGCTACCTTCCCAAATAATTTTGATGCCAAAGAAAAAAGTTTCTAACTTTTTACCCAACCTATAAAATGCAACTTTTATCTTTGTTCCCAAATGACACCTTTGTATCATGTTGACTAACATGTTGCCACTGGCAGAATTCTACTACAAGTAATATTAGAGATTTAAAAAATTCTATTAAAATTTTTATCAAATGTCTCATATGGTGTGAGACTTATACCCATGTGAGTCTCACATTCATATGAGACATTTGGTAGAATTTTTAGTAAAATTTTTAAGTTTTCTAGCATTTTTGTTCTATTATATATCTCCATATTACGTAACACCTTGGGTCATTGTAAGTATTTGAACTTTATCTTTCATGTTAGTGAAATCAAGCGTGTTATTTTTATTTGTAGTGATTTTTTTTTTTAAATTCAAAAAATTTAAAGTTTTTAGATTTAACTTGACAAAATAAATTTAATTTTTTTAATTTTTTTTTTAAAAAAAGTCAAAAAAAGATAAAAATGAATCAAAAACAGTATTTTCGACATAATTTATAAAAAAAAAAAAAGAAAAGAAAAAGTCACTAAATACAAAACACTCAAAAAAATATGATTTTTTTAGGTGTTCCCAAACACCTATTAGTGGGGCATCGCATAAATGGATCATTTGGCTTCTAAGAAAATTTTACAATACACCTTCAAATAAGATGTATCATATATTCAGTTATAAGTTTAATTATGATTTATTTTTGATCTTGTATTTATTATTTTGGTTATGCCTGTTTGGTTATGACTTATTTTAAGGTTATTTATGAATTATTATGGTATTTATTATAATTTACTTATGACTTATTATAGTTATTATTATATTACATAAATAAAAATATTGTGGCCTCTTTGAGGCTAAAAATCTCAAACTAATTTTCTTATATTTTTTGAATTTTATGTCACTTAAATGTGAGTTATACATAATTTATTAAAATAATATATATTTATATAAATTTTAGGTAAATTTAAACTATTCTTAAAATAAATCATAATAAACTTCATCCTGTAATGGTAACTATAATCGAATAGCCTACACAGGCTAGATAGTTACAAATAAATAAAGCCTAGAATGGAATTTTTATGAATAAGTTAGGTCCCTTTCTCTAAAAAGAAAAAGAAAAAAAAAAAAAACTTTATTGATGAAAACTAATACACAAAGAGAGGATTGAGACAAACATCAATAAAGGAATGGTGAGTATACAAAACTTTTAAACGAAATTAAACAATCTGTACTGAAAAACAAGTCATATCATCTACACCAATAGGTTAGGTTTTAAACACTAAAATGGTTCAATTAGAAAATGAGCCAAAAAATAAGTTTGTGGGCTAATTCAATTAAATTATTTTATATACAAATATATTTTATTTATATTTATATTATATAAGCAAACATTGAAAATCTCAATCAAATTTTCTTATATTTTTTGAATTTTATATCACTTAAAATACACATGTAATTTTGTGATTAGTCCAAGATCTTACATAAATTACGTAAATTTTTATATCCTTTTAATCATTGTCAATATTATTTTCTTAAATTTTGTAATTTCAAAACATGTAATAACATTATTACTATTTTAATTTCATGGTTATGGTATGAAATCTATATCTATTAGATTTCTGTTTATACTATTATATATATATATATATATGTTGTTGGGTCAATAAACTTAAAATTTCTAATTTAATTTTTTATAATTTTAAATTAATAAAATATTTAATCATTTTATTTTATTTTGTGATAAAATTATATATTTTATAATTAATATTATAAAATTTTGTAATCATATTACGGTAATTTGTAATAAGATGACATGCATTCTAAAACATACGTGACACCATAGCTTTTCCTTTTATAAGTTTGTAATAATACCTAAAGAATAATACTTCGTAGCTCGAAATTTCATTGCCCCGAATGGCTCATTGCCCAAAAGCGATGTCGTTTTAGGCGGTTTTTCTCCCCTCTTATATCTACGAAGCAGAGGAGGAAGAAAAAGAAGAATAAGAGAAAAAGAAAGAGAAGAAGAGAGAGGTCAAACTCGTCTCTCCTTTGCTGAATGGCTCGATCGTCACTACCATCATCAAATCACAACCATCAATTGCCGCCTCCGATCGCCGATTCTTCTCCATCGCTCGACCAATATCTCCGATTCTTCTCCATCGCCCAGCCACAACCAGTCCGGTCGAACACAGATCTGTTCCCTCTTCTTTCTCTTTCCTTTTCCTCTCTTTTCTCTTTCTCTTTCTCTTTCTTTTTCTCTTCTTCTCTTTTATCTCTCTTCCTCCCTTTGTTTCAGAGATATAAGAGGGGGAAAAAAAACTACCCAAAATCTGTGTGTGATGATAGGACTAAGCAAGGAATCCGTGAAATCCGTAATCCGATCTAGTCCAGTCTAATCCAGTGGATTTGGATTGGTTTTTTGAATCCATGGTTCAGTTCCGGATTGAAAAATTAAAAATCCGTAATTCACGGATTGGTTCCGGATTAAACTCCACGGTTCCGGATTGGAACCGATCCGGACCGTATACAAATAGTCTATATTTTTATTATACACCCTTCTGCATAGTATCTTTTCTTATTTCATATAAAACTTAAATCTAAACCTAAACTTGCATAGTATCTTCTTTTATTACTTTTGTTTACTAGTTTTTAGTGTTGATTTGTAATGGTCTAAATACTTATGGTGGAACTAGTTTTCTTATGATTGTTTAAATTTTAGAATAGTTTGTCGCTATTACAAAAAAACGTGTTGCTATTGTGAAACTAATATGGTGCTATATTTATATTTTTATGAAATTAAAGTGTTTTATATATATTTTTTGTTATTTAATTATGTAAATCCGTGGTCCTAAACCGATCCAATCCGTGTTTAAATCGATTTGTTCGGATTGGTTTCACGATTTAAATGGATTGAATTTGTTCCAATTTTTCAAGATCTGTAGATAACGGATTGGTCCTGATTTTACTCTAATCCGATCCAATCCGGACTTTGCTCCTATATGATGATGATGTGTTGAAAAAAAAATTCAAATTTTACAATTTATTATTTATTTATTTATTTTTATTTTTTTTGTGATTGTTGGTTGTTGTTGATGATGAAAAAAAAAAAATTTGTTGATGATTGTTGGTTGTTGAGATTCTACAATTTTATTTTATTTTATTTTTATATATATATTTTTTTATTTTTGTGATTGTTGATTGTTGTTGATGATAATGTGTTGTTGTTGTATCTCTATTGGTTTTTGTTGATGATAATGTGTTGTTGTATCTGTCTCTTCTCTCTTTTTCTCTCCCCTCTCTGTTTCAGAGTGAAAAGGAAAAAAAAGCAAAAATAAAAATAAAAAACGACATCAATTTTGAATTCAAGTCATTTTGGACCAGCTCGACTTCAAGCTAAGTAGCAGCGCTGATACCTAAATTTGTTAACATTTGCCTTGCAAATATATAAGATGGGGGCAATGAACTCAATCATAATCTTCCGTTGTATCAAAGAAAAAAAAAAAAAAAACACTCAATGATGAGGCGCAATCATGAGGTGTAACCAATTAAATTTAGGTAATTATATGTACAGAAGTCCAGGGCATGTCAGCATGGAGATACAAGCCTACGATATGATAATGTGACCACTTATTAAATTTATAAAATATATAATATAATTTTAGTTTGAAAGTATATATTTTGTGTGTGGAAATGATAAAATTATACAAGAAAGCCTATGGTGTGTATCTTTTTAGGGGTTTATATTATATACATTTCATCATAAATTAATGTAATTTTATTATAAAATTTCGTAATATTAACCATAAAATGTTTAATCTCGTTACAAACTAGTGTAACAAAATTTTATAATTTGGTTATGACATTTTTTATTACATCAATTTATAATAAAATTACACATATTATTATTGATATTGCGAAATTTTATAATAAAATTATGCCAAGTTATAATAGAATGCATATGATATGAATCCCTTAAAAAATGCACATCATAAGATCTCCCTAAATATATTGTTTCTTAGATTGAAAATTTTGGATTCAAGTCCTCATCTCCTCTCTATAAATAGGCTAAAAAGATAAAATGTTACATTATGCCAATACTTTAGTAAGCCTTCACTTAAATGGGTAAATTAAGTAAATAATCCCTGTAGATAATAAGATGTGTTAATTTGGTTCCTATTATTTTAATTTGTTCGATTTTGTTCTTTAATTTAACAGGATGTGTTATATTGGTCTAATAAATAATGGCCGCTAGGTTTGGTGGGCGAAAAATCGTCATATACTCAAGCGATGTGTCAATTTAGTCTTTATAATTTTAATTTGTTTAATTTTGACAGAAATTAAATTGACACATCGTATAAACTATATGGATCAAATTGACATATCGTTTGAGTTTTCGTTCACCAAACTTAACGACCGTTATTTATTGGACCAATATGATACAATCCGTTAAATTAAGGAAAAAAATTGAGCAAATTAAAATAATAATGATCAAATTAACATATCGTGTAAATTACATGAACCATTAACATAATTTACCTTAGAGAAATTTTAAATTTCTAATTGGAAAATAATATTTGTAGCAAGATGAATTTTCCTTGTTTTTGTACCTCCAATATGTAGATTTATAAGAATCCAAATCATCTATCCACTTCTATCCACCTTTCTATGTATGATTACTTATAATTTTATAAATACATGTGATGTTTATTGTGTACTTCCATGTAGGAAATAATAAAAAAATTAAAATCTATTTAGTGATATATATAACACAACTCACACCCTAAATAGCTAATTTATAAAGTAAGAGAGAGAATTGGAACGAATGTGACAACGCAATAGCATTGTTTATCGAATGACTTGGGAGCAAGAGTGCTTAGAGAGTATATATATGTAGGAAAATGTTTTAAAGAAAAGTTCTAAAAGAGTTCTAATTTATTTATTTTTTTTATTATGATTTTTTATTTATTTTATTTATTTTTATTTTTTTCACTACCAACTGTATAGACCACATTATTTATTGAGAGAAACTACTTCTCTTGAAGTCTGAGAAATGATCCTTGACGTTTGAGATGAATAATTCAATATTACACCAACAAATTAAGGTTAGTACCTATTTGATTGTATCATTAATTAAAGAGGACTCCCGTATTAAAGTCAATACTTTCCAAAACACAAGAATACTTAAAAATTCTAAAACTAAAAGCTATAAACTCATAACCCAACTCATAGGGTATAGTTTTTTTTTTTTGGCAAGTAAAAAAAAGGGTGACACAAGCTCTGTCAAATCCCAATTCTTAACTAAGATATTGTTTGAAGCAACGACATGAAGAGGCGATATGAAGAAGCGATAGAGAGTCGAACCTGGGTTGAAAGTATTTTTGAGCCAACTCTTTTCGCTGAACCCAAACTCTCTAGGGCAGGGTGTAGCCTTTACATAAGAATAATGTGATTTTTTTTTTTTTTTTTTTTTCAAAATATAGTTGTGTAGCAATTATTTTTAGACTTTAGTGCCGTTAAAGGCTGTAAAACCGCCGTTAAAACCTTTAACGGCGGTTTCATTACCACCGTTTATGGGCATGTCGGAAAAAGTGAAACCGAAGTAAAAGAGCAAATTACCGTCATTAAAATTCGACCAAAAACGGCGGTAATATAGGACCAAAAACGGCGATTTTTTACCGTCGTAAATAAGTTCAAATTTTTCAAAAAATAATTATTTCTTCTTGCACTCCCCAAGTTTTGAACCCAAGACCTCTCATCCACCTACACTAACCACTCTGCCATAGCCACTCTTCATAAAATATATTTCCTAAATAAATATTTAAACATTACTTTTACTTTATTGTAGATGGTTTCGCCGGAGCACGCCGGAGTTTCGCCGAAGTACACCGGAGTTTCGCCGAAGCTCCGCCGGCAAAGACCGCCGTCACTAACGGCGGTAATGATTAGGCATTAGCGGCGGTTTTGTTACTGCCGTTAAAAGTGGGCATTAACGGCGGTTTCGTTACCGCAGTTAAAAGTGAGTTTCATTATCGTCGTTAAAGATACTTTTAGTGGCGGCTTTTTTAATGGCGATAAACCGCCAGCACGATACATTAACGGCAAGATAATGGCGGTTTTTGTTACCGCGTTAATAGTACCTTTAACGGCGATTTTGTTACCGCTAAAAAACCGTCGTTAATGCCCTATTTTGGCGTAATGAACCTCATATAACTTCTCCGCATTCAGTCCTTATTCAACTTAAAGGAGTTCCCTATTATACTATATTTGCTTAACTTAGAAATCACACTTAGGCCTCGTTTGGGAATAGACTTTTTTAGTAACTATTTAGTTTTTTGGCTAAAATGTGATGTAAAAAAAACTAGTATGTTTGGGATGACTTTTTGACTTTTTACGAAAAGATATGCAAAAAGTAGAGAGAAAAAGGAATTTTTGACTTTTTGGTATGGATTGTTGGTTTTTTGGTTTTTTTAGTAACTTTTTTATTTTTTGGCTAAAAGGGGCACTTGCCAAACGAGGCCTTAAATTTGGTTTGACATCCATTTTTATCCCAATGAGTTATATTGTGGCACGGGACAGCTCTATCCAAGGATATATATGTAAGTATTAATAATACATGTAATTATAATAATAATGTGGAATTAAACCTTACAGGATCTTGAATTCAATACAATTCAAGAATAAAACGAACATACCTTTGTCAACTATTGAATTAGAGAAGTTGAGAAAATACCTCTAATAGTTGAACCTTTAATTCTTAGCTCACCTTCTTTTCTATGTCTCTCTTAATTAGGATGATTATGAAACTTAGAGTGATGGAAAAATACTCATGATATGAAAAATGAGTCACCCATCCTTATATAGAGAAGAGGGCCGATAAACTCTATCGAAGAATTCCTATCCATCAAGGTTTCCTTCTTATCTTGAAAGAGTAATTATATTAAAATTCTAATTCGAACTTTATCTCAAATATTGGCTTTATTTAATTGTGGAGTCCAAATAAATTAAAACATGTAGATATATGTAGACTATTGGGTCACACTAGAAAATAAATCTAACCTTCCCACTTGGCCTATTAAGCCTGTAACAAGTTGAATCAAATTGAATTTATACTTTAATCTCAGTTGGAGATTTATTTTAAATTATTTAACTCCATTCATTTTGGACCCAATTGATTGAATCGTGATCCGTTAGTAACCATATAATATTGTTGTGGTTTTATTATTATTATTTGATTACCATAAAAGAGTTGTAAATATTTATGGTATGTGCCATTAAACGAAATATATTTTGTGGTGAGAAAATATTATATTTACTTTTGTCATTAAAGATGTTGAAATGTATTTTTGAATTGATATATATATATATATAGGTATATATATATATCTAGGTATATCTATATGGTTAGATTTTTGTTTAGTTAGATATTTGTTTAAAAAATATCTATAAAAAGTGACTAAATAGATTTTTGTCAAACTTTTGGGAGTTCTTGGAACTCTTGCCATGGAAAAAAAAGAGAAAAGGGATTCCAAGTTGGTTTTTCTTATGTTTATTCTAGTGTAAGTCCTTTTTGACCCCTAGTGCTTTGGACCAAAACGTAGAGGGCGAAAAAGGTGTCATTTGGCTCTAAAAAATTTAATTTTTGTTGCGAAAAATTTGAAAACTTCTTAGCTTGAGGTAGGATTTTTCTACACTTCTTTATGTATTTTTACTTGATTATATGGAGTTTAGAGTTGTATATAATTTAATTAGAATTTTTGAAAAATTTGTGATTTATTTGCTTAAAAGGAAATTTTGAGAAAATAAAGAGTTGATACCCAAATTGTGAAAGTGTAAACTTGAAATATGTTTGTAAGGTTATGAAAGAGCTATGTTTTAAATTTGAACAAAAACGGATTTCGATTCGATCGGTTTTGAAATTTTTATCGGTTTGCGACCAAAAGAGCATTTTTAAAGAAAATAAAGGAATTATATTTAACTTTTGGGGCTTTTGATCAAAATAGAATGTCATAGTTGAATAATGCTTGGAGGATGAGTTTGGAAAGAAAATGATGTTTTCTTGGGCATTAACGGTATTATTTTGCTTAATGTATCTGTTGGAATAAAACCGACATGGTTAGAAGTGGACCTTGAGAGGTTACCAGACGTGATTGTGATATGAAAGCTAGTGTAGTTGTTCATATTGGATGAGATGTGGAACAGATTGTATTTATCAGAATTTTTGAAATTTAATTGTTTAAATATTTGTTTAAAAATATTTGTTTTGGGCTATCGGTGAAAGATAGCCATGATTATTGTAGAAATGCATGAGACTTAGGTAAATTGAACCACATTCCTCATTTGTTGCATTGGACATTGCATTACATTCATTTCATTGGAAATGTATCTATTTTTGAGAAATGTTTGGAAATGTATTTGTTTACGAAAAGATGAATACTTGGTGAATCTGGGTAGGGGGTAGAATTGTGCGGTTAGGTATCGAGCCTTCCAGTTCTTGGTAAAATAGCGATGGTAGTGCATTAGGGCCTACTTGCAGACACTCACCTAGAGATTTATAGAGCCTGTATTCATGTAATAGGTATGGTTTAAAATGGAAATGGTTTTTATATCTGTTGTTGCATCTTAACATTGCATACTTTATAAAAAGCGAGATAAACTTTTTATCATGAGTATGGCATGAGCATGCTCCTCTTTAGTCTTGTCATGGTCCATATGTTGTATAGTATATCTCTCTTTGGGCGTGGTTTACCATATAAGGAAACCATTTTAGGTACAGGTGTTATGCCTCTGCCAAGGCAGTGACTTGAGAGGACTCGGAGTTGAGGCTTCATTTTTGTTTTATTGTTATTTGTTGAATGTAAGCCCAGAGCTGTATTTGCGTTGAGTTGAAACTCCATTTTGTGTAACCAAGAATGTTCTTGGATAAATATGTAAGTCTGTAGAGCACTTATTATCTGTTTGGCTTCCATTTTATACTTGTTGTAAAATGCATGCTTGGGATTGGAACTGGGGCATTGAGATGTGAACATCATGTATTTGGCATTTGGGATTTAATGGAAATGGATGTATGGAATAGTTAGCTATATATATGTGTTTGTCTATCAAGTGGGTTTTGTTGCATAAATAGATATACCCTGCCCAATTTTCAGGGCGTTACAAAGCCGATTATGATGCAATTATAAGTTTTTCCAAAACATATGCAATTTATAAAATATTTGACTCTCTGGATTCCACACTAAAAATTTTGACACGCGATCACGAATTTTAAAAATAGGTAATAAGTTTAGATATATTAGAAACTATATCGTGATTACTTGGATCATCAATGTGAGTCATAGCGGTTATATAACATTTATGTCATATTTCCTTCTCACTACACTATCAATAACCTTCACCAACCTAGTCCATTATTGGAATATGTAATTATTTGCTGAAAGGCCCCTTAATTTGTCTTGTTTAAGACATTTCATGTTTATCAATATTTAAATTATTGTGTACACACACTTTTAGAAACAGGAAAAAATAGAAACAAAATTATTATTGCGCAAATAGTGTCAAATAAAAATAAGTACTCACGATTAACCATACACATCAAGGGTTGCTTAAAAGAGCCATTCTGATAACATGCTCTTTGTATATCTTTGGTGGCAATCCCTTTGTGACTGGATCAGCAATCATAAGAGAGGTGCTCAAATTTTCAATTAACACTTATTGTTTTGGAACCACTGGAGTACTTTCCATTCTTAGAGAAGAAAACTGTTGCGGTATTGTCACAATATATTTTCAACGGCACCGCAATTAGTCAACAACACCAAGTCTTGAGATGAAATTTTGCAACCATAAAGTATGATTTATAGTCTCAAAGCATATGGAATGTCCTTCATTTGTTTTCTTTCCAAGTCATTCCTTGACCTTTGTTTTCACTTAATTTATCACCATTCATGATGGGTGCATCACCGTGAACAAAATCGCATATTGAATCTCTCCAAAACACGATCAATATATCATTTACGAGATAGTCCTAGCAATCCTCGAGATCGATCTCTAAAGATCTCTATGCCAATAACATAGTTTACCTCACCCATATCGATTATTTTAAAGTTCTTGGAAAAGATATTCATTGGTTTCATGCAATAAGCCAAGGTCATTATTAGCTAACAAAATGTCATCCACATATAGCACCAAAATCTTGAACTTTCTCCCACTAACCTTGAGATATATGCATTGATCAACTGCATTTTCCTTAAATCCGAATGAGGTAATGGTATCATTAAACCTTAAATACCATTGCACGAAGCTTGTTTAAGGCCATATATGGATTTCTTTAATTTGTAAGCTAAATGTTCTCTACCTTTCTTTGCAAATCCTTCTGGCTGCCCTATATAAATTTCTTCATCCAAATTCTCATTTAGAAAAGCAGTTTTCACATCTATTTGATGCAACTCTAAGTCATAATGACCTACCACTGCTAGGATGATTCTAAGTGAGTCCTTGTTACACACTGGAGAGAAGGTCTATGTATAGTCGATGCCTTCTTTTTGAGTAAAACCCTTGGCAACAAGTCTGGCTTTAAATCGTTCAATATTGCCTTTTGCGTCGCGCTTGGTCATGAAGACCCATTTATACTTGACCTTTTTACAATTATTAGGCAATTCGACGAGATCCCAAACACTATTCTGTTCCATGGATTTTAACTCTTAATTTATAACATTGACCTATTTAGTAGAATCATCACTATTTATGGCTTGTGAAAATGAGACTGGATCTTTGTTAATCCCAATATCAAAATCAGATTCCTTGTAGATACACCATGTAATCATCTGGAATGTCAGGCTTTCTTTCCCTCTGAAATCTTCTCAGAACTGCCGGTTATGGTGGTTCTATAATATTTTCAATGGTGGTATCTTCATGAAGTGGTGAAACATGAGGTGGTGAAGGATTTTCATTATGTTGTTCGTTTCCCTCAGCCTGTGGAATAGTTTGAGGAACAACAATTTTTCGATAAGGGTCAAATGTTGGCACATCCACCCTAATTTCCTCGAAATTCACCACTCGTGTTTTCTCACTCCCACTAATTTCACCATTCTCTAGGAATCTAGCATTACCAGTCTCCACTATCCTCGTATTGTGGTTAGGACAATAAAATTTGTACCCTTTAGACTTGTCTGGATAACCAATGAAATATCTAGATATTGTTCTTGAGTCCAATTTTTTCTCTTGTGGGTTAAAGATTCTTGCCTCTGTTGGACAACCCAAATATGTAAGTGTCTCAACTAGGTTTCCTACCAGTCCATAATTCAAAAGGAGTTGTTGGGACCACCTTACTAGGAACCCTATTTAAGATATGCATTGCAGTCTTTAAAGCTTTACCCCACAGTGAAATGGGTACAATTAAGTAACTTAACATATTCCTAACCATATCCTTAAGTGTACAATTACGTCTTTCAGCAACTCCATTCTACTGTGGTGTACCACGCATTGTATATTGAGCACGAATGCCTTTTTTTTCTAAGAATTTGGCAAATGGGCCAGGATTTTGGCCCAACTCATCATATTTACCATAATATTCACCACCCCTATCTGATCTCACTATTTTAACCTTTCTATCTAATTGTCTCTCGACTTCAGTTATGTACACCTCAAGGATTTCAATAGCCTAAGACTTTTCATGAATTAGATACACATATCCATAACGTGAGAAATCATCTATAAATGTGATGAAATATTTTTCAACACTAAGACATGGGATGTTGAATGGCATAAATATCTATATGAATTATCTTAAGAAGCTCATTATTTCTTGTGGCACCTTTCTTAGTGTGTTTGGTTTGCTTTCCTTTAATTCAATCCACATATATCTCAAAATCGTGAAGTCTAGGTTTTCCAAAATCCCATTCTTCACCAATTTTTTCAATTCTATTTGAAAGATATGGCCCAACCGCCTATGCCACAAGATTGAGGATTTTTCATTAATTAGACCACGTTTTAAACCAATATTGAATGTAGAGTTACTAATGATTGTGCAAACTCATGATTTAAGGTAATTTTATATAAATCATCACATAAATTACCGAACCAATTGAATTAAACATTAAATTGAGTTTTCCACAACTAAATAAAACCGAATATCCAACACGATCTAATTTGGATAAAAACTAAAATCCTAGAAATTGAAGGAACATAAAAAGTGTCTTCTAGATCTATCGATGACCCATCTCTAAGATCAGTCGGAAGGTTCCTACACCTACGACTTCAGCTTTTAGACGGTTTCCCATATAGACAAATCTTTCACTTTCTTTCGGTTTCCTGGTTGAGAGGTATCCCTACATGTCATTTGTAATGTAGGTCGTGGCCCAGAGTCAATCCACCAAGTATTGGAAGGTACTTCAGCAAGATTTGATTCATAACAAACAAAAGAAAATTTCTTACATTTCTTTTCAAACCAAGCCTTTTGCTTGATGTAGTCTTTCATCACATGTCCCTTCTTGCCATAAAAGTAGCACTTGACAGTGAATTCTGAGCCTGATTTTCTTTCCCAGGTTTATTCTTTTTCTTGGATGGATTTTTCTTTGATTTTACAAACTTACCCTTTTTTTTCTTTATAGCTCCATGAGTTCTGACCAATGCGATGGCGTCCTTCCTCCTCAACCTTACTTCCTCCGAACACACATATTAGTCGGCTCATTCAAACTCCACTTATCTTTATTGGTGTTATAGTGAATTATGAATCTTGAAGCCTTGATGGAAGTGAGGTGAGAATAAACCCTACGAGGAAAGTTTCATCAACTTGCATCCCTAAAGTTTTAAGCTTTGCAACTTTGTTAGCCATATTGAGGATGTGATCCTCAACTCCTCGTAACTATTATATTTTATTGTTGTCAATTAAATGCCATAATAGTGCCAAGTGACTTGTTAATCTTCAACGACCTTTAAGTATTCCAATGCAATAAGATAGAATATGTGGCGCCCAAATTTTACTTTAAGCGTTAGGGTAACGTCACTAAAGAGTCCTTTGGTCAATAACCAATTAAGATTCCGGGAAGGTTGAAGGAGTCAATATAGCCTCCTTCTAAGTCCAATCACTTTAGATAGCAAGCTATCTTTTGACAAATCTTAAGAGGTATTAAGACAAGGTCTCATAAGTAGCGAAAATAGGCATAAACAATATACATATTAAAGCTTTGAGAATTATAATGATGAACTATTGATATCACATATCTCTTTCCTTTGCACAAAACTTGGGTCTATTTATTGTCCACTCCTCAAGAATCACTTATGTAGGTCTAAAGTAATGTTTGCAACTTTTCTCGTAGTCATGTTGCCTTTCTATAATCAATTCTAAGATGTCAAATTATAAGTTACCCTACCCAGTTCATAATTATTTGAAAGTGACTCTCCTTTGGGCTAGTCTCAATCTCCTAATTATAATTACAATTGAGAATATTATTGACCTTAATGTTATCCTTTTAACAATTCTTTTATGTAGTTCTATATTCATAAGTTTTACAAATCTAGACTACTTTGGCGACTACTAAATTAGTAAACCTTATGAATACGGAACTAACCAACAATATTCTTTATTCATAAATTTGAGTTATTTAATTATCATTAATTCAATCACTATTTTAATGTATTCACTATTTATGATTTCTAGAATTTCTTTTATATGATTGCAATTACCAATATGATAATAATAATAATAATAACTCCGGACAAACATGAATATTCTATATATATATATAATGGTCAACAAGAATTACACCTAAATGAATTAACCACTTCAATATTTAATATTCAATGTCATAAAATTATATCATGATATCAAATTTAAATCATGAAAATATATAAATATCAACAATAATGGACAATAAATGGATATAATCGGATGAGGTAAAATCATAATTCTTTAATAGACCAAAATGATTCAACAAATTGCTTTTAATCTATGCCAACCGTCTATTTAAATAATAATTTTATAATCATCTAATTCTATGACATACGAGGAAGTAATATTCTTCACTAATATTATAATGATTATAAAATAATAAACCGAAGCATGCAATAAACCGAAGCATGCATATTACTTATTATAAAGGATATGAACAACATGTTAATAGCATAACAAAATCAAAAGGTGTGTTACACGTTACCAATTCAAACAAATTGAGATAATATTTTAAAGTTAATACAGATAATAAAAGCGAAGGTGCCGTTTATTAAAAAGCGATTATAATAAATGTATTATTATTCCAAGGTGTATTGATTCACAAAAGCAAGCTCGATACCATATGTAAGTATTAATAATACATGTAACCATAATAATAATGCAGAATTAAATCTTACAGGATCTTGAATTCAATACAACTCAAGAATAAAACGAGCGTACCTTTATCAGCCATTGAATTAGAGAAGTTGAGAAAATACCCCTAATAGTTGAATCTTTAATTCTTGGCTCACCTTCTTCTCTCTGCCTCTTTTAATTAGGATGGCTATTGTAAATCAAAGTATAAACACAGCAGATGAAAAATTATGGTCATACCTTTTTGCGAGTTTGAATTGAAGGATCTAAATGGGTAAATCACGTGCTTCCTGAATCTGATCAATCAATCCAGCAATGGAATGATATTACAGAATGAATATCACCCACACAAGTCACAGTGCAAAATGGCTCTTGATTATTGTATTTGGGAAAGATTCAGTATATGGGAAAAACATACAACATACGTTATTTTTTCTCTTAATCATCCATATCCCATATTATATCAGATATGTTGGATAATATTTCATCTATCCATATCAGTTGATATGATAGATATGGATATCCTGAGTGGTTATCCAAGTAAGTTTTGAATTCAAATTCAAACTTACATGGATAAGGTTCAAAAGGTTCTAAGGGTCATGCCATATGGGCGCCCAATTTCTAACATCTCCCACTCGGACATGAGTTGGCATGATACTGCCACATCTCTATCTCAATCTCTCCAAAAAATGAACAATCTCATACTAGCCACTGCACTGTGCGACTGCTGAGAACACCTACATGTGGGAGCTCTATACTAGAAACTCAAAATGAGCCAGCATAGAGACATCAACCCAAAAAGAATAGAAATAGTGTCTTATATACCCCAGACCCATCTAATTACACCGGTCCAAAAAACATCTCTAATCCTAAAAAGAGAATGTTTGACCCTCTCAATTCTTGCAATATATTCACACTCAATCCGCTTCTCATACAGGCGATGTGAGTTGGCGATGAATATACAATAGTGGTGTAATACTAGATAATCTTCCTTTGCCCTCATGCCATTTAGTTTAGGATTGACCGCTTTCCGGTGATGTCCCTTAAGGCCAAATCATACATGACCCATGAGCAACATACCAAAGTAGCGAACATCAACCCCTTACCTTATGACATAGTCAAAAGTCACAAAAGGGTACATAAATGAAAGTCATATCAATAATGACACGTAAGACTCACACGGTGAGAAAGCGAGGATCCATTCTCTCACCTCATTACTCGGTCACCAAACACATATAGTATGAATACATGTTACGGTGGAGTAACTCTTCCAAAAGAGTGGCGTCATCCTCGATACAAATCTGAGATATTAGTCTAGTAAACTTTCTAGCGCCTAACCAATTCTCTATTTGCTCGCCTTCCAAGCGCCAAATGAGATCTCGCGTATGGCTAATCATAAGCACAACATGGAAAGTGGGTACTAACATCCATGTTTGGTCCTTAACGACCTCATCTTGGTTGTAACCAAGGCAACATACATAGTGGATTATTTAAGCCTCTCTTGGCTCCAAATAAAAAATAAACCATTAGTCTCATCCTTGCTCGCTCCCCAAGCGCCAAGGGCGAATGCTGCGTGTGAGTGAGCCAATCTTGCCTGCTGACATCATCATATGCTAATCATTATGACACAAACCATAATAGTGTCAACATCCTATCATCTCAAAATAAGTGATCGATTTTAAAAAAAAAAAAATTGACCACAGCTTGCTCAATTCTAGATTCCAAACATAAGCCTTATCATCACCTCTTGCGATAAGTATATACAAGGGAATCCACCATGTGCGCCTCACATGAAGTGATTTAAGATCACTACCTCTTAGCATAATAACCTCTCTAAAGATATTTTGGTGACCAATTGCCTTTATTCTTGGTTTTCCCAACCAGGCGCATATGCGCCCAACTAGCGCATAGAATCTTACAAGGAGCAAATTAATATATTACTAGTAAAGTATTCTATCCACATTCTAATGAGCAAGGTCAATGTCTAAACAACTCGGTTGACCATTTACCAAAAGATAACACTTATCATGCGAATCGCCCACAAAGCGTACTTTAGGTCCAACAAACAAAAGATCAAGGAATATAGGTCATCTGTTTCTCCCCGAGACAATACGAGGATACACTCAATAGCTAAGGCTCAGCTTTTACCAATAGGTAAGTCAATGGGTTTGCAATTTTGCATCTAGAATCATTCTAGGATATTCCTTATGTAAGTCATCGAAGACAAACCAAGAATTTTTCCAAAACAATCCTAAGGATCGTACATCCGAGCATATAAATTACATCACCCATGTCCATCATATCTAAAATAGAGGCGCCCATCCTAGGTGGCGACAACCTTATAAATTCCTAGCTCATAATGACTAAGTAAGGAAAAAACTTCTTTTGGACCATTGATCATGCCTCGATGGTCTTCATCGATCATCGTTGGCCTATCATGGCTTGGTGAAATCTAAGAACTACTATTTTGGATAAGCTGTTTTAGGTAAAGATTATTGGAACTAGCAACCTTTTGCGCTCTAACTTTTCACCATAAAAGCATAAGGTAAATTCCTATGGATCTACTTATCCAATTCTCTAACGAGAAAGTTGGGTCACAATGTCCACAAATCAATGTTAGAACTTATGTCAAACATAGCCGAAGTCAAAACAACCTCACTACCCAAGAGGAAGTTTTCTCATGATCTACACTTTCCTCACTGGTGCGACTTTTCGATATCTAGCGAGCCTTATGCCTCAACAATGACTATCCAAATTACACATAACTTTAGAACAGTTTCGCGTCATAATGGAAAGTCAACCAAATTCTAGAAATGGTTAATCCTCAAAGACTTTGTCTTAACCTGCGCAACATTGATTCACTACCTAAAAACAGAGGACTTGAGCCTTTGGCATTATCCTAGGCTCTTTATCATCTGGCGGAGCAAGCATGAATGTTTCCTTCTCAATCACCCGGTGATGGCGTGAAAAATTTTCACATTAGCTACGCAACTAAGAATGTAGAGTATTCTTCTCTAATGGATTAATCCATTAGGCATATTGCTCCCATTGTCCCTAGGATATTGGAAATTTCTTTCCATTCTTAACTAGGCTACAAAAGCGCTATGCTTAGAATTCTCTATCTTATAGAGTTCGAACTCTATTCACGTCACATTACTAAGAAAACTTTATGTGACTTAGTTACACTACCACAAAGCTGCTTACCTATATGCATATGACCTGGAGGGTTTATATGACAGCATACAATAATGCACCACGTGACCCTATGTGTTCACAAGACAGCATACAATAATGCGCTATAGAACCCTAGGTCTTAACCGCAATCTTATGAGAAGTAAAATAAAGATAATTTATACTTGATTCTGAATTAGCCCATAGATGGCTCTCCGCTAACCCATTACTCAAATGGAGTGTAAAATCTGATATGGAGGGCACTTAGTTAGGGATATAGGCAACAAACTAGTGCAATTCCCAATTAGGAAACATTTTTGCGCCATTATCCACCTAACATTAACAATATTTAATTCCTTATCTCTACTACACCATTGTGTTGTTGAGTACTAGGAATAATCAATTTTCTAAGCATCCATTTCTCTTCCTGAGCTTTCTAAAAAAAACTCAAATAGATACTGCTACCTTGGTCAAAACTAAAAGCACAAAAGCTCTTATCTAATTGATCTCAACCTCATATGTGCAATGTCAAAAGCATCTCAAAACTTTTGACTTATGGGAGATCAAATAGTCTTGACTTCAGATCGTATCGTGATCTATAAATGTGTCGAGATTGAGGCTTAGCTATCATACCCTTACACATATCTAGTCACAAATATCACGATGGACTAAATGCGCCAAAACAAATGACCTTTTACGACTTTCCTACTTACTTATGCGCACTCATTGCGAACAAAGTTAAACATTCATAAGAGGCGAGGATGTCTGGCGAGTGGGCCCTAGAGGGCCTACTTAAAACATCCATGCATCTTCTCATTAATGTGATTAAGTATAATAAGCCACCGTTCATGACCAATGTCATAAACTAATTCCAATCATATTAATGTATGAGTTCTCGAAGACAAGTTTTAAAGGTTTAGGCCCAACCAGGTAATGACTCATGACTAATTCATATTCACTAGATCATAAAAGGATGTCATGGAGATATCAAGTGTGCCTAAATGCAAATTTAACTAGTAAGTGCTAATCCTGCACCTTCAAGTCAATTTTATTCTCCATACACTTTAATGCATCTAGTTGAAAGATAGCGATACTCCTCTTGCCATCTCATTTCTCGCTTCATAGTTACTTACAATAAATTCTACTATCCACAAGAAGGAGAGAATAAGCTATCAATCTATGACAACTCGAAGTAACTCAGCGTGAATTAGGCTAAAGAGTCTAATTCAACACAATGCTCTCACAAGTGATCGTCAAATTCTTAGAGTCAAAACAACCTTGTAAGCCTTGACCTTTTCATTACTATCTAGCGTTTATGCGCTTAGTGAGTAGCGTTATTCAAAAACGTTAGCCTAGCTAAGGAATCATACAAAAAGCCCTCCTAATGTCTCACACTCAAGTGTAGGAGCGATGAAGTGTCGAGGCTAAGGCAGTCGGCAATGCTAATAGATTTTGCGACCACTAAGCGCTAATCTTTTCACTTAGTGTTAATAGATTTTGTAGCTTCTAGCGCTAATCTTTTCACTTAGTATTAATAGATTTTGCGACTTCTAAGCACTAGTCTTTTAACTTCATGTGATATTTCAACGCACACTATTATAGTGCATGACATTTTGCTCCATCTACTCCCAATAATTGGGTAGAGTGCGACACACTGCTCATACTCACTACACGTCTTACACTTAATGACTAATTTATTTAAGCTCGCATTTCTTAGATGACGTTACTCTTGAATGTTACTTCATCCAATGATGTAACATTATTTACAAGTCAAATTACAAAGTCAATCCGCACAGCTCAATAGTCAAAATCACATACAGATCTATTGAAGGCTTACTAATTTCATAACTCTAAAACTTGCCAACTACGTAGCGTGCCACTAACCATAGCGCACACATTAGTTTTTATTATGCCAAACAAGGCAACAAAACCACGGCGACTTTGAGTCATGTTTCCTTACTTTGGCTCAATTAAGGCTTGACCTAAAGTCTCCAAGACTTTTGGTCATCTAAAGAATGGGATTACATTGTTCACATTTGAACATCTTTACTAAGTCTAGGTCAACCAATTAACTTTCATAAGCTAAGTCAATTTAGAGAGAAATTCGCATTGGGATTAATTTGATTAGCATAATATAATTTTGCCACAAAAATCTAAATTAAATATTGACAATATTACACAAGTTGCAAGATCGAAAATCCGCTATACTCGTAATCATCTCTTGCACCACAGGTGACAATTATCCAAAATTTAATTTAATTTATGTGCAAAATATTGGTTGTCGAGAGTTAATCTACAAAGATTTCTCTCAATAGAATAACCTCCCTTGACTATGGAATGTCTAAAAGCATGATAAAAAATTTTAATTCCATATAATAGCATTATAATGTAGATTCATAACCAACTCATGCTATGTCACAATTAATAATGAAATTTAAACAAATAACAATTAATCATGCTATTCTAATTACAACATATTAGAAACTCTAAAAAAGATAATATGTTGTATTTAATATTCAAATTATGCCATAACGGAATGTACATCATTCAGAGAATTTTTGAAATTTTTGGTATTTTCGGAATTTTAAATAACTAATAAGCACACATAAAATTAGAAATAAATATTCCAGAATCTGGTAAAATGCAATAACCATACCAGTAAATAGTAAATTATAACAATAGTCTACAATAAAAAATTCAGCCCTAGAAACTTAATCATGTAACACCAGATGCAATTTAAAGCAGAAATAATGAATTATTATTTCAGGAAAAATATTTTTTATTTTCATAAAATTTTGAAACTTTTACAGAATATAAAAATTTAATTAAAGTCTAATGGTCTCAACCACGCTAAAACAAAGCTATAACTTGAATTAATTATGACCATTTTAACGCCATTCAAAATTAAAACAAAATGCAAAACAGCCTTAGCGGTGTAATCAGAGCTGCCGATCGAGAAAAACGGGCGTACTATCTCATGTTTCCATGTAGGGCCCAGTTAGTGCTCGGTCACTAAAGAGGCGCCATTGCGTTTTAGAGAACGGCCCAATAATGGCTCGTCAGACGCACAAGGTGGCGTGTGCGTGGGCGGCATTTCAAGACGCGAGCAGTAGACAAAAAGTGCGGTTATGGCGATGTATGAGTCGCGTAAATAACGTGACGTAAGGCAGCGTCTTGCGCTTAACGGCGCTCATCTCGGCTCGTAGTATGAGCAAGACACGCACGCCTTCTGGGGTGTTTTTCGTCCGATTTCGGTACTCTTTTAGGCCTTCCATTTTTCATAACAAAAACATTTATGGCATCGAAAAAATCAACATTTAATGAACATAAAATGAGGTGTGTACAACACTCTCCGATCTAATGGGAGTTGTACTTCTCCTTATAAACATTCATGTATATAATGTGTATATATATATATAATATACACATGATGAAGAAAAATAATGGGTAATACCCATTGAGCACCTACGATACTAATGTAAATCAAAAGTAGAAATCACGCGATGAAAAATTGCTGGTCATACATTTTTCTCCGAGTTTGAATTGAAGGATCTAGTGGG